>CP106724.1:145702576-146302576 GCA_025506655.1 Gossypium rotundifolium | reverse complement strand
TCGACATCCTTGAGAATTAACTTTGTTCCATTGTTACTCACCAAGTGAACATCTCCCATACCAACAACCGTAACTAAACTGTCATTACCCATCTTCAATACCCCAAAATTACCGGAGTATAAGATGTGAAGAAATCCTTCCTCGACGTGACATGAAGTGATGCACCAAGATCAATCACCCAACTAGTCTCGTCACATGCTAGGTTGACCAAATTCTCATCATGAATGACCAATGATCTTCACGAGTAGCGAGTAGCAACACGTCAATTTTCATCATCATTCCGATCGTGTTTATCACCACCTTTGTTCTCTTTCTTCCACTTGAAGCAATATTTCTTGATATGGCCTTTCTTACCACAATGATGACACTCAAGATTCTTGTATCTCGATTTTGACTTGCTTCGGCCTTTATCTCTACTCTTTCCATCTTTGTCTCTGTTCCTTCCCCTGTTCTCGGTAACCAACACCTCGGATTGTGATGTAGAACCCTGAGATCGTCTTCTGACCTCTTCATTCAACACACCACTCTTAGCCAAATCCAAGGTAATAATACCCTTTGGGGCAGAATTAATGAGCGAAACCCGAAAAGTCTCCCAAGAGTCCGGTAGAGTAGCAAGCAACCAAAGCCCTAAAATCTCGTCATCAAATTTGACACCCATACCAAGCAACTGATTCATCACGCCTCGAAATTCACTCACATGGTCACTATAGACGTTCCTTCTTTGTATTTCAACGCCATCATTTTCTTCAGCAAAAATAACTTGTTATTGCCCGATCTCGAAGCATACAAGCTTTCAAGCTTCTCCCACAATGTTCGAGCATGTGTCTCCTGATCAATGTGGTTGTAAACATTTTCTTCAACAAATTGCCGAATAAAGCCGCATACTTGTTGATGCTCAAATTCCCATTCTTCATCACTTTTTGAATCGGGTTTTTGAGTAGCAAATACCGAAAGATGCAGAGCCTTCACAAACAACAAGTCCTTCATTTTATTCCGCCAAAGTTGATAATTTGTGCCATTCAACATAATCATCTTGCTTGTATTGATTTCCATAATTATTTGATGAATAACCAAGCTCGATACAGTTTGTTGGGAAGAAACCGAACAATCAAACAAAGCGGAAGCAAAACCGTGTTCTTTCTCTCCCTATAACTCTTGTCAAATATTATGGCAAGCACAATAGCACAAAAATATGTTCTCTAGCAACCTATCAACCACAAATCAACCAATGTAACCACAACAAAAATGATAAATAGAGACACCGATATTTTTACGTGGAAAACCCTCTAAATCAAGGGTAAAACCACGGGACTTTAGAGTCCGATCAAAAGCTCCACTATAATCAAATGTTCAGCTACAAAATTACAATATCAAGCCTACAACAAGCATTCAACTCCAACAAGGCTAACAATATGTAATCTTTAGCAAAGAGAGAAAAAAATTGGAGAACATCACCAAAATCGAAGCTGCTGTAAAACGGGTATTTCTGACGCTATAGGACTCGGATGAAAAATCCGACCATTCAAAGTCAAGAACACCTTGTCGTCTAGCTGCTGTCCAAAAATCAGCTCAATCGAACCACGGATGGATCTCCGATCGAAGAGATGATCACAACTGCAAATGAGAAAAATTCGCTTCAAAGCTCTGCTTTCTCGCGTTTTTCTCCCTCTTGAAAATCTCTTAAAATCTGATTTTTTTTTTTGCTCTCTCACTCTCATTTAAAATTGGCTGCCCATAAATCACGTAAAAAAAAAGGAACAAAAGGAAATAATAAAATGCCATAAAGCATGGCGATTTTGAGGATTCCTACATAGTGGGACTCTCCCAACACTTTATCTGGCGGCGGTACCATTAAAGAAAGGGTTTCCAATACCAAATAATATGAATATTACTTTAGAGTTAGATTTTATCTAAAGAATTTAAAACCAAAAAGATACAGATCCAAAATCATAAGAAAAAGAAGGCTTCGGACTAAGATTTTTTTTATTTGAAGAATTAAGTACAAAATAGATGATTACAATGCCAGAATGGTATAAAGAACTTTGGAATGAGAATAGTTGTTATCAGAATATGGTTTTCTATCTTTGTACTCAATTGGTCTCCTGCTTCTTTTCTTTCCACTTAACTAGAAGTCTTTTCTTCATTTAGTTTTGCTAAAATTATCTCTATAATTGTATAGCTCCTTTCTGCACATACTTACCTAGCTTATCATTTGTATTCATTCTTTATCCTTTCTTTTTATTTATTTTATTATTATTACTTTGTTAAACTTTTATATTCTCATTTTCATTTCATTTCTTTCTATACTTCTTTCTAAAAATTCATTTTTGATCTTAATAATAAAAAATATTACTATTCTATTCTACTTCTCATATTTCAATTATCTCTTCTATTTCCAAAAGACTAACCTTATATTAATATACCAAGCTTTTCATTTAAAAGCTCCGACTTTCTAAGTTCTTATTATGTACATGTACAACTATATATATACATATATACTCAATTTTCCTTTATATACACTAGTCTCTAATTTTTACTTTTAACCATTTAAATTCATTTCCTTAATAATAATTCATATGTTTAAACTTATCAATGCTTCTAATATTGATATCACATCTCATCACATCGATATATCATATATGGCATGTACTTCTAGACTCGTTCTTTTTCTAGAAATCAAAAAACCTAAGCTCTGATACAACTAAATGTAACACTCCTATACCATGTTCGACTCAAGAAACCTGATATAGGAATATTACATTTGGTGCCAAAGTAATCCATGGCTAATCACTAATATATTAGAACATAAAAAACGAAAAAATAATAAATTAGTCCTTACAACATTAGTCTTTCAATAATTATTTAAACCAACATTTTTCAATTCATGTTCTATTTTCACATTCTTTCAATAGCTCAACCATTTCATTTTATTCAATTTAACCTTTTCTTTTAATCTACAATTCAACTTTTACCCTTTATTCACTTTAATCCTTTTTCCAAATTTCTCTATATTAAGCTAAATTCACCTAATTAAAACCTAATTAAACACACCACTAGACTCATAAATATTCCTAATAATTATTTACTAATTTAGTTTTCTAAGATTGAGGCCCGATATTGCACTTTTTCGATGCCCGTGAATTTTGGGTCATTACACATTCAGAGATGGCAACAATAAGGTTTGACATTGAGAAGTTCAATGGTGTCACAAGGCAAGTTCGGATGATTGCAATTCTACTTCAGATCAGCCTGAAAAAGGTTGTTACTGGAAAAAGCCTGAGAATCTAGATAAAACAGAATGGGAAGAGTTTGATGAAAATGTCATGTCTGCAATCTAGTTATGCCTCCTGAATAAGGTATTGTATGAGGTATTGATGGAGAAAACCTCATCCGCTTTGTGAAAAATGTTAGAAACTCTTTATGAGACTAAATCTCTAACTAACCATTTAGTGTTGAAACAACGTCTATTTACGTTTCACATGATTGAAAGTGAGCTTCTTAGAGATCACATTAGTCATTTATTACTCCTTTGAATGATCTAAAGAATGTTGAGGCTAAGATTGATGATGAAAATTAGGCTATGCTATTATTGTGCTCTTTACCCTTTTCATACAAGTCTTTCAAAGAGACCCAGATTTATGGCAGAGATAAACTCTCATTAAGAATGTGAAGGGTCATTTGTTGAGTAAAGACAAACTCGACAATGAGTTTGGTTCGGATAGCAAGGCAGATAGGCAAGTTTCCATTTTGGTAGAATCAAAGAAGAAAGACAAAAGATGCTGCTATTGTAAGAAGTTAGGTCACGTCAAAGCATATTGTTATAAATTGCTAAATAAAAGGGCTGCTGAGAGTAATGAGGAAGATGTAGCTAGTGTTAATTTGGCTGATGAAAGCAATGATGATTTCTTGTTAATATTAATGAGCGATAGCTTCGAGCTTACATTTGAGTGGATCCTTGATTCGAGATGTTCTTTCCATGTGTCCCAGCAGAGAATGGTTCTCTGCATATAGTTCTATTGAATATGGAGTTGTGCACATGGGAAACAGTTCATCCAGTAAGGTAATCGGTATTGGTACTGTTAAAATTAGGATGCACGATGGGACGATTAGGACATTCTCAGATGTTAGGTATGTACCTTAGTTACGAAAAAATCTCATCTCCTTGAGTATTTTAGACTCGAAAGGTTACAGAATCAACATCGAGTCTAGCGGCATTAAGGTGTCTCATGGGGCTCTCGTTTTGTTAAAATGTAAAAAGACCAACAATCTTTATATTCTAGAAGGTTCTACAGTGGCCGGTAAAACCAAACATCCGTCGTCCATTACGGAGTCGAAGTCAACTCGTTTGGAGCGAAGGTAACTTGGTCATAAGAAGGAAAAATGTATGACTACTTCATTGAAAAGAAGTTCTCTGTTGGATGCATATTTTGAAAAGTTAGGGCACTGTGTTCGTGAAAATTAGACCCGGGTTAGTTTTAATTTGGCAGTTCACAAGTCGAAGGCTAGAAGTCTTCCAATTTCTAAGCACAAATTCGACTCTATTAATTCCTTGCATAGTTCAAGATAGACCCATGGAGAGCTTTGGCAAAGATAGTGTTGTGGAAATATGAGTCAAGGTGGAGATTTGTTGAGTATGACTCATATTTCAGTCAAATTTGAGAGATAATCTCCTAGATAAACTCTATTTATTTGTTTCAGTCTAACTCTAATTAGTCTAGATTATTTTATTATTATTTGAGTTACAAATTTAGCCTATAAATAGGCTCTTTTACTACCTTATAAAATACATCCATTGAAGATTAGAACTCATAATACTTTTAGAGAATTTTGTATTTACGTTTTGCGGGTTCTTTGTTTTCAGGTTTCGGGGTTTAGTTTTTTATCTCTATCTTTTGTACTCTTCGTTCTTTTGTCATTATAGTAAAATTATCTTTGTCCATAGTTTTTTTATATTCTTTGAAGAGTTTTTTCATGTTAAATTTGTGTATTCAATTTCTTTCGTTATTTTTTACTTGTTTGTTGCTTAATCGCGTCGATCTCCAACATCAACAACAATTGACGCAATTACAAAAAAAAAAAAAAATTAAAATGATTGATAGAAAAAAAAAAAATCAAGTACTAAATTGGAACAAATAAAATATAAATATCAACTCGGAAGAAGTTGTAAAGTTAAGAGGTGAAAGGCATATTTAATAATATAATTGTAGTCCTACATATTTTGAGTATGCATCCAAATTTAATCAAAATTTTTATTCATCCTCGTGTCCGTGTATATATATCCTCGTGTGCGAACCTAACTTCCATCGATTTGCATTTTTTGTCAAGAATATATTTCAAGAAATTAACAATTTGGTGTTCATCATCGAATCAGCCTTATGCTTCCGCCATGAAATTTGGATCGAAAGTCCGTTCCTTCCTGAAGAAGTTACGTCGAAGCAACAGGCTTAAGTACTACTACTTCCGTTATCAACGCCTGGTGGAACATCATCTTTCCGATGAAGACGGAGATAAAGCTCCGAGAATCTACGTGACGGCGATGGTAGGGCAAGAGAGAAAGAGGTACGATGTGCCGTTGATGTATGTTTCGCTTCCGTGGTTCCAGCAACTGATGATAGGACCAGAAGAAGAAAGGGATCTTGGGCAACCCATCATCGTGGATTGTACACCCGAGATATTCGAGTTGTTTTTGGAACTGTGGAGCTTTAAATGGGATTTCGACGAAGGAAATTACTTCATCTTCTTGAAGAAGTTCGAGAAATGGAGTGGAGTCAGAGATGATTATTTGACTTCTGCTAATGCTGCACTCATCCAAAATTCAAATCATTCTTCACCCGATTCAATTGCGGAATCTTAGGTTTTTTATTTTCTAACATTGATTCAAGAAAAGGGATGTATATTCTTCCTACTTTTTTCTTTTTTGGAAAATTTTCTTCTGATTTCTTGATATATAAAAGATGATTCCACATGCTCAACGCTTGGGTCATTCCTTCAATTTGATGAATCCAGTTTCAACTATATGTTTTAAATTTAATAATAAAAATATAATTTTTTTTATCTAAATTTAATAATAAAAATATATTTTAATATATTCAAATGGTAAGCTAAATAGGTAAAAAATACTTATTTGGTCTCTCTCAATTTCGATATTAAGCAAATTAGTCCCTCTTAAAAAATCAGAGCAATTGATCCCTATCAATTTCGGAAGTAAACAACTAAAGACAATTAATCACAACGGCAATATTTTTTTTGTCAATTGTACATATTTTTATTTAAATAATAACAAAATTTACCATTAAAGTTTACACAATTTCTCAATATGGTCTTAATTTAATAAATTTAGCATACAACATTTACATATTCTATCAAATGGGTCTTGATTTATCAAATTTAACTTGCAAATTTTACACATTTTGTCAACATTTTATACAAGTATGTAAAATTTAAAAACTAAATTTGTTATTATCTCAATTAAAATTAGGTACAATAAATAGACTACATTAACATCACGGTTAATTATCTTTGTTTGCTCGCTTTTGAAATTGATAGGCATTAAAATTGCGTCATCTTTTTAAATAAAATAATTTACTCAATTTCAAAATTGATAGAGGTTGTTTTTACCAACTAAATTTTATAGTCTAATAAATTGAATCTAACAAGCTTTAGTTTTTGTTGAGCGTTTTTATATGTCTCTAGCTTTCAAAAGGGGTTAAATTCTCTATTTATATGATATGGTCCCTGATCCAGGTTATGATGTCCTAAGTAGGCTCCCATGCATGCCAACACATATCCTATTCCAGGATTAACACGTGCTCTCTAGGTGTGGGTTCGTCTGCATAGTGGTGCAAACCTACCCCGTACGAGTTCATGAGAGGATACGAACCCCACGATGCAAACTATGTAGGCTACGAATCAGTTCTAGTCAGGTAACCGGGTAGCGGATCAATAATGACCAACACCATAATACTTTTAAATTTATTAGATTCAACTAAGCTTCAGTTTTAGAATAAATATTTTTTTAACCAATAAACCACCACTTGTATTATTTGATTAACTTTATACGATTCGGCTGTCAACAACCGTTAACATGAACATGTATTTATTTTGGATATCATAATTGTGCTAATGCTACTTTATATTTATATATCTTCCACATTAGTAAAGAGATTATATAGATTTTGGTACATTTAATTGTATTTATCAAATTTGTGTTAATTTTGTAAGATGCCTTATGCGTTATATCAAGCGAGGGTTGCCTTCACTCATATCTGTAGATGATAAAGTGTTGACTAGTTGATTTAAGGTTTGCATTCTTTTATTTTATATTTGTATATCTTATTTCTACAATAGAATTTTTTATATATATTTGAGTTGAACTGTTGAAATTTTATTTATGACGGGTTTGAGAATATTCATATATGTATGTGATTTTTTTAATGATGAGGCTATAATAGCGTGTATATTGGTTTCCAATGAAACCGTCATTGCCATTAGAGTTCTTTCTATACTTTATCTTATCTTTGTTTTGATTTTCATAAAATATGGCCCCCAAGAGACTATTATATGTTCTTACTGAGAGTGAGGAATTTGAATGTTCTGCAACAGTGGAGAAAATGTGAAAACTGTTAGAATGTAGAGGAATTACCTGTTTTGATAATTTTAGGTACAAATTTCAAGTTTTGAAAGGACAACATCGATTAAGTGATATGAAAAATCATGGGGGGTAATAGTTGGTTTCTTTTGCCTTTCTGCGTATTTGGGGCGGGTTCGTGATGTTCTCTACTCGAAGAGGTGGGAAGGTTGTTATCGATAACACCACAAGTAACTTGCATCTGATGAGGGATAAGTATATAAAAATGAACAAATTTGTGGTGGTGAAATTCCTTTTCCTTTGGTCTAAATGAGACCTCGCAACGAATGAAGTACTTGGGATCCTCTTTGGTTGAGAGAAGCAAGATGGAGCAATTGAGAAGGTTACAAACAAGTCCGCCAATAAGATATGGACGAATACACAACTTGCAGAATGTTTGGCGATTTTGTTTGGGGGAGAACAATCCCAATGGTTGGGATGATATGGACTTCAATACCCTCGATTAAAATCAACTTGCTGGGGGTAAAGCCATGTAATGAGGCTAGCCATATGCAGAGAGCAACATGACTGGGGAAATTCTTTTAGGCTTGCAAGAGGAACCTAAAAACTAATTATCTTCTTATGCTCTCAACCCTGAGAAAAAATGGGATTATCGAAATAGCAGAGGAAAAAGAAACAACAATACTAGTGCTAAGGTTGTTAAGGTTATCAATGTTGCTGAAGAAACTTCAGGAGAAAGTGAGGGGCCCAATTTAGAGGTCCGTAGAAAAAGAAAGAAACATACTCGCTCTTTTCCTTCAGTTAGCAAAGGTTCTTCTGGTGGAAATTCCAAGGATAGTGACTCTCATGCAAGATCTGAAACAAATTCTATTGTTAGAGGTATCGTTTCAAACTTGTTACGTTTATTTTTGTAGGTTTTTGTGCTTTCTAGCCAAGCAAACTTTTATAGCAAAAGTGAAGCACTCCCAATATTAAGGATGAATAACACGAGTAAGGAATCCCGGGCCAAGATTTCTCCCTTGAATGTATGGTCAGGATGTGATATTTTTTTATGAAGTTCTCCTTGAAACCTTTAACTAGTCTTCTAGCAGTAGTTCTGATGAGTGTTGCTTTGTATTATGGTCAGGATGTGATATTTTTTTATGAAGTTCTCCTTGAAACCTTTAACTAGTCTTCTAGCAGTAGTTCTGATGAGTGTTGCTTTGTATTATCTATTTATTTGCTAAGACTTTGATATAATTAACTACTTGTAGTGCAAAAGACTCGAGTCACATATGGCAGGCAACAAGAGTAGTACTGCTAACCTTGAAGTTGTCATCGTAAGTGATGTTTCCACCATTATCATGCCAGCTATATCTATTTCAACTTCACTCCAAACTTTAGTTCCTGCTTCAACTTCTGCTACGAATGTATCAACTACCTCTGCACAAGTGTCCTCCTCTGTTCCCATTGCAAACTCTCCCAATACTTCACCCATTTTGGCAGCTTCTAGCTCGATAGCAAGTGAAATAATTAGCCAGAGCATAAATGCTTTGAGGGGTGATTTAATAAATCAAAGGCATTTTATTCCCCCCCAAAGACAAACAATAGAAGAAAAAGCACAAGTTTGTTGCCAATAGGAGTGGGGCACCTGGAAAGAGTGGTTTTATGAGCTCAACTATGAGTAATATGGTATCTTCTATTATTTCTTCCAACAACTCAAACCAATTTGCTCCCTCAACTCCACTTCCATCTTATTCTTGTAGTTTATCTGGTGGATCTATAACTATGGGCTTGTTAGGTAATAGCATTGAATAATTTGGTAGTTTATTGCATTTAATAACTTGCAAAGAAGAATTTTAACAAATAAATTTATATGGTTTAGTTTCATTACCCATTGCATCCATAATAATGCACGTGTCTTGTTCACCTAGTCATCCAATCCTAGGTCTTTCTCCTTCTCTTGGTGCCTCATCAATTTCTACCTTTATTGGTTCACTGCCCACATCTGGTAGTATTTCTTGTAGCGTTCATTCTTCCAACAACACCTCTTCCGGAAAAAATCCATGTGCATAAGTGAGTAGCCCTGCTAATCCTTATGCTTGATAATTTCTCTGGCAAGAGTGTGAGGGATCAAAGAAGTTCTTTCATCCTGATGAAGCCACTAGAAAGATGTCTAGATGGTTCCCTACTGACAATATTCAAGGTTTGCCCATTACATCTATTATGGATTTGTGGAGAAGTATAAATAGCTTGGACTATTGATCAACTGCACACGTGCTCACTAAAACAATGAATTAAACTATTTTAAAGCCCGATTTTACTGCATACATACAGGTCAGTTGTAATATTTATAATATTACAATGGAACACCGGAGTATTCTAAGGATCAAACCCAAAGGAAGAGGCGATTGAGTAAAAATTAGCATACACGATAGAGTCTAAGTGGCTACTTATACATAGTACAGCGATTCATAAAAAGATGAGTTTCCAAGAAAATTAAATATTATACCTTAAGACTAAATTGCAAGAAATGCAAAACTAGAGGGACTATCTAGCAAATAACTAATAGGGGTTGGTTGACTTCGATGTGGTTCACCAAATCTTGGACTAAGGACATAAATCATGTAAATTACCAAGTGGCTCCATTTTATCTTTTGATCTCAATTTTACCGACTTAGACGAATTAGGTCTAGTTTGTCTTCCGATCTTGCCGGTTAATTCGAGACTAACAAATGAGTGCGTGATAAGATTACATTCCGGTCTCACTTTATCTTAATTTTCCCTTAGAGGTGTCTTCTTAATTCTATTCAAATTAGTCCAATTTGTTACGATTTAGTCTTTTGTACAAGGGATATTAGTTTACCTACACTCCATCAACCAACCTCTTTAAAAGTTTAGCTACACATACTCAAAGTGAAGAAAATAAACATAAACATGGAAAACAAGGCAGCCATGAAAGTAAAGCTTGAGAAAAATATAAAATTTAAGAGTTTTATGCAAGAAAACTTAAATAGCATGAGACCAAAAGCATTTACAGAGAAATTTAAGGCAAGAAACATAAAATGAACAAGGTTTAATAGATTGAAAGCAAAATAAACTGAAATACATTAAACTAAAGCTTAAAGAGTCTTGAAAGTAATGTATAGAAACTGGAAATGTAAATAAACCTTAGCTACAGTGTTAACTAACTTAACTAACACTAAGAACAACAAGAATAAGAAATAAATGCAAAAAAATAAACTCTAATCTAAGGTAAAGGAAGAGAAAAATAAAACCCTAGAAAAGTGTAGAGATAAAAACTGAAGAAAACATAGAGAAAACTAAACCTAAAACTAAGCCAACGTGTGCCTCTCACCTCCTCAACAATTTTTTTCTATTTTGAAGTGTATTCTGATGACTTTTCTTTACCAAAAAGGCCCCTTCACGGGCCTTGTGTGACTGGTAGACTGGGTAGACAAAGACTACCCTTTTTGTCCAAGTTTGTCCCCCTAACGAAGGTGATATCGCAATACCCAGAAGAGGATATCGTGATATCTCTAACATATTGAAACTTATAGTCTTTCTTGGGATTTGGATAACGCGATACCCAAAGGGGATATCACGATACCACTGAAGGGAATCCTTGATCTTCTACACTATCGGAGGTATCGCGATCCCAAGGGTTGGATATCGGGATACCCTTGCACTAGGTGTTGTTCTCTCTCGTTTTCGACCTCTGACACATCCCTATAGCACTCAAACATACGTCAGGCCTCCGAATGGCACTATTGGCCAATTTGGGTAAAAAAATAGATAAAAACAAGACATTTTCACATATTACTCGAAAATATGAAAATAACAAAAAACTATGCTAAAAACTCTATTTTGCTCGAGAAAAAGCTCCTTAAGTGTGTCGGAAAAGCCTAATTTTCAACATCTATTTGTGGTAGATTAACTCCCTCACACTCAAGTCTTTGCTTATCCTCAAGCAAACACACAAAACATGCAAAAAGACTACCCTTGGACTAAATTAGGTAATTAAGTTATATAGTTGTGCAACATTTGTACAAGAATTATTTCACATGCAATTTAATAATTATATCTAGATAATTTACATACTCCTAATGCAAACATTATTAGTTAAAGTGTCAACAGACGTAGAGGCAATGCAAATGAACATATTTAAAAAGAACTGTTCATGTTCATTCCAACAAATATAAGCTATGTGCAAATAAATGCGTTGGTGACTTATTTGGGTCCCAAAGGTCTTTTACGCTTGTAGCGTTCTAAGGTTGAGGTTGGTAGGGTTCAAAGATATTTCATCTCAAAACGGTTCAAGCACTATGAATAGTATAGCACACAACATTGTTCCCAATTCCTACCAAATGTGATTGTTACATCTCACCGCCTTATTTCTCTTTCTTTCACTTTTCTTATTTCTCCAACAATGTGGAAAAGGATGATTAATATTAGCTCATTTTTGTGCACTATGGTTACGGGACTATTTTATGCTCCTTTCTTTTTCTTGTTTTGAGCATCTTTATATTTTTTTTTGTTCTTTTCTCTCACAATGCTTTTAATCCTCACTTTTATTTCTTTCAACTTTTTCTTTTTCTTCTAAGCACAATTTTTAACAAGAATCAATTACAGGCAACTTCAATCCTTTTTAACTAATCACTCGAGTACACTTTTTTGAGAAAACCTCCATAATTTTCCTACCTAACCCTCAATGTCCGTGGCCTGACGTCCATTCAATAGTGCATTACAAAATTCAAGGACTATGAAGGGTTGAGTTTCGAACTCAATTTCGGCCCAAGGTTTCAAACACGGAGACTCATTAAGAAGGGAAATATAAGGCTCAAACTCGGGAACTATAGATAATGTAATGTTTAAGATTGGTCCTTTATGCTCAAGGCTATACAAAAAATGCCTAAGGTCTTTCCTAGATTAGTCATCTAACAACAATCTATTAAGCATGCATCAATTTAAATGAATAATTAGCAATTCAAATTATTTATCTACAAGGATCTGTATCAGACGCTTATTCATCCTACGATACATTTTATATATTTTCATTTTGATTATTACCTCTAGTCTATTATACTTATTAACTAAGTGAACTATTTTTTTTTTTGAGGAAAAACTAAGTGAACTAATTAATCTACAATTAAGAGCAAGAAATTATCTAGTATCATTCAAAATTTACAAGTTTGGCAATCATATATACTCATTTGATACGTACAACTACTAACTTATTACTCAATTACAGTCCAAGCACCATGCAATAACAAAAATTAAAATGAAAGCAAGAAATATTTTTGGATTTTTGAAAAATTAAAAAAAAATGAAAATTATTTTTGGAATTTTTTTTTGAAAAATTCATAAAAACAAAAATAAACACACAAAAAAACATATGTGCACCCCCCAACTACACATTGTTCCCAATGTGTTCAAAAGAAAGGATAGGAGGTTACTGGACTTCCTTGGAATGGAGCATTAGACTAGCTCGGATGTCTACCTCCTTGTTGAAGCTCTATATGGCATGTAGTCTTTCAAGGTAACTCACTACTCATAAGAAAAATAAACAAAGAAAACAACCAAACACAATAACAAACAAAAAATAAAAAATGTCCAAAAACAAAATTAAATGTGTTTAACCATTTACATGCCGTGTAAAATCAAATAAAATTAAAACGTGAAAGCATGTAATTAAGCATTGGACACGTTGTCCCATGAATCGGTCTCATCGACTCTCTGTATGTTACTTTGATGGAGCTCGAAACTAACTATTATTTCGACAAAGGCAATCACACTTATCGGGCAGTAGTATAGTTATGGCGAGTCCAGAATATCGTATCCTCAAGGACTAAAATTACTAGTAATAACTATCTTTTTATTACCTAGCCTAATAATTAAGGGGATTTGTTTTTAATTTAAAATTAACTAACTAAATGACTATGAACGTGACAGAGAGTGAATTGGGAAAATACTTTTGGACAACTTATATGAGATAGGCAATACCTAAGGAAGAATCCACCTAGACTTCACTTATTACTTTTGATTCATATGATTTATTCACTTGACTTAATCTGTAGAAATCCCTAATTTATGTTAATATCTCTTTCGAGACTAGAAACAACTAACTCTATGTTGATTAATTGAAATTTTTTCTAATTAAAACCCCTATTGTCGCATTAACTCGATCTATGGATTCCCTTATTAGATTTGACTCTAATCCGACAGATTTTCGTCACCCTATTTCTAGGGTTGCAATCAACTCCGCTTAATTGTGTTGATCTTCTTTTAAACAGGGACTTTTGCTCCACTGAATAAGCACATTCGATTTGGATTAATAACTTGAATTATCAAAACAAGAATAATAACTCACAATTAAGAATAAGAACAAGTATTTATCTTATAAATCAAATAATAATAAGATCTGTCTAGGTTCATCCCCTTAAATATTTAAGGATTTAGTTCATAGTGATAGAAGGAAACATATTAGAATAGGGAAAACAACAAAACATAAGAAAACCCAAAAACTTCTAAAGAACTTGATGGGAGATCCTCAGTCTTGATAGAGATCCTTCTCCTAAGCTGATCTCGACGGCTGTCATGGAGTATTTTTGTCTTCTACTCAACGTCGTCTTTTAGGTTGCCCCCTAGGGTGTTTATATAGGCTTTGGAACACCTCTCTTGGCCCACAAGTAGCCTATTCTGAATAGAATTCATCTTTGCTACGGCAGGGACACGCCCGTGTAACACGCCCGTGTTTGACTCCTTAGATCGTGCTCACTTCTGCTCGCCACACATGGCCATGTGGTCAGGCCGTATATGTTGATCCAGGCCATGTCTCAGTTTTTCTCGAAACACACGGCCGTGTCTGATAGCCCAGGCCATGTGAGTTCCTAAGGTAGGCCTCTTTTGTCCCGTTTTGGCCCGTTTCTCATTCTTTTTGACTCCCTAAGCTCTCCTGAGTGTAAAACATGAATTTAAAGGATTAGGATCATCAAATTCATCAAATCTAATGAGAAATCATCCAAAACAAGCCAAGCATGGGGTTAAAATTCGTGTAAATTGAGGTTTATCAAATATCCCCACACTTAAGCGTTTGCTTGTCCTCAAGTAAAATCCTCAACTCACAATTAAAATTAAACTTTCTCAAATCATAATTCTCATCAATAATGTCTCAACATAATTCATAGATAATTCATACATGGATAATTTAACTAAAAGAGTCTTAAAGATTTAAACAATCTAAGTCATAAATTTTTGTAGCACGAAAACATAGGTGTTTCCCTTTACCTAACTGATTCAAAACCGATAAGGATTGACATCCTCACTAAGGATTCACTCAAATCACTCAAAGTGTTTAAGGTTCAAGAAAAAGCACTCAACAGTCAAACATGAAAAGTTATTATTATAGGCTTGCATGAAAATCACATCTCCACCACTATAAAATGAGATGATACACAAATCAAAAGGTTTTGAACAAGGGTTGTAACGGGGCTTAGGTTAAAGGTGTGGATAAAGGCTGAATTAGAGGGTTAGAATCGAGATTGCATTTATCATTTACCTAACTAGAAAAAAAACTAAAACTTAATAATTACAATAATTGAAAACTTATCAATAATATCACGAGCTTCTTCTCAAAATAAGAAATTATCTGTTTAAGCTTAAATAATCATAGAACTAATAATGAATATATCATAACTTTTTTTTCTTTTTTTTAAGAATAAGTATTGAAATAGAGAACATAGTTAGGCAATTGCTCAAATCAAATCTCGACAAAAAAGGGTTAATTTCAAAATAGGAAAAATTCTTTATGAATAAAAAAGAGTGAGTTTTGGGTTAATATTAAGGGTAAATTAAAAACGGTTTATTAGGATTCAAAGAGGTTCACTAGGGGTTAATTATGAAGGTAGGCTTTTTATGGAGTGAGTAGGTTAAATCCTAGGTGCCTTTATCATCTTAGTATATCAAATCTAAAGTATGGTCTCGACATGCATAATCGAAGCAAAATCTAGAATAACAAATCAATGTTGACACACTCATAATCAATAAAGTGAGCAAGAAAAGATATATGCTCTAAAGGCTCAAAATCTCACAAAAAATTTATGGTTTTTGATGTCAACCTTGCAAATTTTAAATTTCAAAGTAATGTTTCAATTTAGGGAAACAACCTAGAAATTTAATTCTGAAAATAGACTTATCATGCTTGATTCTCTAATATCTTAAAGTATAAACCATCAATGCACAATTATCTATGACTTAATCCAAGACATATCAATGAAAATCATAAGTTAATAGAAGTTTCATTCTAATTAGTGATATGAGAAAATTACTTAAGATCAAGGCATAATTCAGTATTGTTGACACCTCCCCACACTTAAGATGTACATTGTCCTCGATGTACAAAGATAAATATCTACAATATAAAAGATCATAAGATAGGGAGAGAAGTGAACTTCCTAAATTTTGGATGGAGTCAAGGAAAAGAAACGGTAAGTTAGGTATAGATGAACGTGGAGGTAGATACTTCGGTGGGGTTGTGGTCGTTCCTTAATAGCCCCTTGAACCTAAATTAAAGAAAGAAAAATATACTAATATAAACTAAGGACAAGAAAGATAAAGGGAAAGAATTTATAAATAAAAATAAAATAAAAATAAAAAATAAATGGACTCAGAGGTCCTTGTCTTGTCAAGGGAATGAAGCGGTCGGCATGAACTTATGTAGAGTTGTCTCACACGAGGATACTGTGCTAGGGTCCTTTTACTTCTTCGACATGAGGATGGTGGTCTTGGTCTTACCTCTAGTAGTATTCATTGTGTATGGTGGCAAGGATGGCGATAGGTGTGGTGGTGGTGTAAAGGAAGAATGAGGGAAAAGGGGGAAAAGGAAAATGATAGAAGATAGTGGGAAAAGAGAAGAGTGTGGTGGTTAAGGTTTGGGAAAAGAAGAATTTGGGGAGAAAGTGAGAAGAAGGGGGTTTTAAATAGGAATCAGGGCATATGGTCGTGCCCACGTTCGTGTTCCATGGGTGTGCTAGGTCACACGGCTGTATCGCACGGCCATGTGGTGTCTCGTTATCGTAGGTCGTGTTTTCGAGTCAGTTTCGACCACAGCCGCATCGCACGGTCGTGGTGTTTTATCGTAGTCCATATTGGGGAAAAGTTTTTTCTTTCTTGGTCTGCACAGTCTATGCCACACCGATGTCTCTTCCCGTGGAGTCCACGTGGCCACAGCTATGGCCACGCCTGTGTGCTAAGTCGTGTGGGTAGGAAATCTTGTGCCTATATTAATTTGGTTTGTTTTTAGTTAGGTGCTAAAATCAAAAGTATGAAAATTAATAGGGTTAGTGCTCGGGTTGCCTCCCAAGAAGCACTCGTTTAAAGTCTTAAGCTAGACTTACCTCTCATTCGCATAATCATGGTGGTTTGAAGAGTTGAAACTCCTCATTCTTGCTATCAATTCGGTTACCGATATATAGTTTAAGTCGAGTGGTGTTTACCTTAAAAGTGTTGAATGTAGGATTATTTACCTCGACTGTTATGTATGGGAAGACATTCAGTACCGTGAAAGGGATCTCTTCATTTGTATTAAAGTCCGAAGTGGCGATTCGAGGGTCGTTCTTATCCAACAATACCTAATCTCTGTTCTTAAATTGGGTTGTCCCATCCTTAAGTTTGACATGGTTTTGCTTTGGTTCATCCTGTTTCTCCAGTTTCTCCTTGTCATGTGTCTTCCACTCGTCTAGTTCATCAATCTGAAGCCTTCACTCCTTATGAGTTATTTCTTTATAAGCACAAGGTCTAGGATCTGGCTCAGTTGTGTAATTTTGTGGTGCTTCCTGAGAAGAAAGTTGAACCAAATGGTCATTAATAGAATTTATGTTCTCACCTTTATTACTCAATGTCCTAGCTGAGTCAAGAGCTTGAAGAGTGATCGTTTCGTCACCTGCATAAAGTGTGAGTTCACCTGGACCAACATCAATTCTAGTTTTAGCAGTTGCTAAAAAGCATCTTCCTAAAATTAAAAGAACATTGTTGTCCTCATCCATGTCTAAAACAACAAAGTCCACTGGAATATGAATTTATCAATTTTTACTAGTACATCCTCAATTATACCCCTAGGAACTCTGATAGTTTTATCAGCCAATTGAATGCTCATCCTAGTTTGTTTGGGTTTCTCGAGATCTAGCTGTTTAAACATTTTATAAGGGATAACATTTATGCTTACCCCTAAATCAGCTAAATCATTATTAATAGATAAACTACCAATCAAGCAAGGAATCGTAAAACTCTCTGGATCTTTTAACTTTTGCGGTAGTCTATTTTGTAAGATTGCTGAGCACACTGCATTTAGTGTAACACCCCTAACCCCTATCCGTCGCCGGATTAAGGTTACAAGATGCTACTCAACTAACCACTAAGTTCATTTAATCACTTGAATCTTAATGCCTAAGAAATGATATTACGATAAACAAATCATCCCAAATATAATATCAATTACATTATGCATAATAAAATAAGTAATCTCATTCAAACTACGAGCACTATTCATTTGGTAAATATAAAGGGTGGCCAAATATAAAGAGATTATCAAAGATTAACTTACACCAACCAATTTATCACATGTATATTCAATCACATACAAACATAATTAGTTATTCACACCAATGATTACTAACCTTTAAATTTGCTTGACAGATTATATAAATATGATTATAGAAAATTCGAATAATTATAACACCCACTAAGTTCATTAAACGTGCATATAATATCTACTTAAACTTATGGATAATGGTTCTATTAAATTTCATAAATTACCTATTCTTTAACAAACTTCTATCACATCCGAATATACACAAACATATGTCACACTTCTAGGAAATATATATATATATATATATATATATATATAACTAACTAAAACATTATCATAAACAATGTACTTAAAATATGCTTGCTTACTATGCCGAATCTACCTGTTTAAAAATCATGCAACGAGACCGAATACAACCAAACCATAGCACCATAATTTGATCATTTCATTTTTGAATCACATCAATTAAAATTTATAGAAAATATACATACTCAATGTTATTCATAACCTAACATACCATCTCATATATATATATATATATATTCACTTTCCAAAGAACTAGCAAAATTTCATCTATGCAATTTCATATCAAACATATGTATACAACCATTATGCATAGCATGATTTTATGCTCACCCATCTTCATCATTCAAATAAAACTTGCTTTCATACTTTCATCAAGTCTTGCATAACTTTAGATTATTTACCAATAAGACAAGCCATTTTCGCATGGCTATAAACACTAACACATTATCCTTCAAAATAACAAGCTAGCCTATACATGCCTTGTTTTTAGAATTTAAATTCTAATAGTACCAAAATAAGTTGATAGTGTGGATGACTTCAACAATGAACCCTCGAGCCAGTAGCTTGATCACAATCTATAAAACAGAGTGAAAAACATACAAAGTAAGCTAACTTAGCCTAGTAAGCCTTAAGCAACTTTACTACTCAACTAGGTATTCAATTTAAATTGAGTAGAATAACGTTTAACATTTATGAACTCACATAACACATAAGTACTATCACAGCCGATTATCAATATTTATATCTAGTGAAACCTTATTCAACGTACACGTATAATGTGAGATTTATCAATAGTACCCATATTGCTAATCAAATATATATATTTCGACTTACAACTGAAAAATATCTTCCGTGTACATTTAAGATGAGAACACATAATTGAATATGTACAATTATCAATATGTATAGCTCATGGCCGAACCTATATAGATATAATTTCTCATATCAATATAAGTAAAAATCTCAAGTAAGCAAGTAAACATATCAACTCAATGACTTTTCTAATCACATATCTTAAGTACCGAATATATGAACACATTTATATCAACTTGCTTATTTATGAAGCATCATGTATATCATAAACTTGATTCAATACATAACTTTCGGTCAAACACTCATACTATAGTCATAAACCTTGGCTTATTCAAATACCATCACAACTAGGCCATTTCATTCATAAACATACGCTCATATTAAAAATCACTGGTATAAAACCTGCTAGACCAAAGGTCCAAGATTTAAACACCCAAGACGAAGCACGTTAGGCATTAAAGCTCGAAATAAATCACCAAGCACGAAGCCTACTAGGCATTAAAGCCGAAATAAATCAAGCATGAAGCACGCTAGGCATTAAAGCTCGATATGTAACACCAAGCACAAGGCACGCTAGGCATCAAAGCGGATAAATAACACCGACACAAGGCTCGCTAGGCTCAAAGTCCGATTAATAACAAGCACGAAGCTTCGCTAGGCTCAAAGCCCGATTATCAACCCAATCAACATTCTCATACACATTACTTAATGCTAAAATCATATCCATCTCATATACTTTATTTTACAATTTCATGTTAAACCAAACATAATTATTCACATCACATTCAACAACCAAAATTTACTACAATTCCATACCCCACATTCGGCCTACATACATTTTCTTGCCTTCAATACCAATTTTTATCATATACTACTTTCACAAATAATTTCTCGACATAAATTTGCTTAAGGACTTACCTCGGTTGTCGATAGACCGTGCAAATCGGCTATTCGAGAACCTTCGTCTTTCCCCGATCTAAATCCG
This sequence comes from Gossypium rotundifolium, assembly GCA_025506655.1. Classification (NCBI taxonomy): domain Eukaryota; kingdom Viridiplantae; phylum Streptophyta; class Magnoliopsida; order Malvales; family Malvaceae; genus Gossypium; species Gossypium rotundifolium. The sequence goes on along the minus strand of CP106724.1, from coordinate 146,282,317 downwards.
TTTTTCTTTGCTCTTGATCTAAAACATATTCAAATTTAGCTCATTCAAGCACAATTCATATCAATTTAGTCCCTAAGCACATAAATGGGCAAATTACTATTTTACCCCTAATATTTCACGGCTTTTCAATTAAGTCCCAAGCATACAATACACAAAATGTACTTAATTCAATTTTAATACTCCATGGCCGAATGCTATTTACCCTTATGCGAATCTATACAACTCAATTTTTGTACAATTTAACCTTTCATTAGTTAAAATGAATTAATCTCACCCATATATACATAATTTATATAATTACAAATTTACCCCCTTAGTTTCGATTTCCTTGTAATTTAGTCCCCAAACAAAACACAAGAGTTTCATGAAATTGGTCTAATCCCCTTAAGAGTCAATCTCTTTCCTCATTCACAAGTTCATATAGCTATTTATTATTTTTTTATGCAATTATGCTCTCAACTATTTATTTCAAAAAATTCAAACCTTAACACATACCTATTATCTAAAATTTCCTATTCAATATGTTGATGTCCTAAATATATTCAATGTTCTTTCATCAAACATAACAAAACCATAATGCTCATCCATGGTAGAACCTAGGAGGAGCTTTAAACTCAAAATTTTTTTACATATATTTGATACCATTCATGATAACTAACACAACCAAGCAAGAATTTATCAAAATTAAGCTAAATATCTCACCTTAAGGGCACATGCAAAGGCCGGCCATGGAAGCTAAAATTGTCTCCCCTTCTTCTCTTTTGTTTCGTGAAAATGGTGAGGAAGATGAAAGAGAGAAGTAAAAAAAAATGTATTTCTTATTTTTTTTATTATACTTTATTCATTTTCATTACTTAAAATAATCATTTAAAATTCCATTAACATATAATCACTTAATATATATATATTCACTCATCATTGCCGTCCACTACCCACATTTTTGGGTTATTTGACATGCAAACCCCTTTCTTTTTATACTACACTTAAATTAAACCTTTCAATTTATTGAATGTTACCTTTATACTTTACCTATTAGATCCTTTATCTTAATTCAAACACACCAAACAATCAAATTCACACAATTCAACACACATCACATAAAATAAAATAAATATCACAAGATTTCTGACTCGGATTCGTGGTCCCGAAACCACCATTCCGATTAGGGTCAAATTCGGTCTGTTACAACTCTCCCCCTTAAGGATTTTCGTCCCCAAAAATCTTACCGTTAAACAAGGTCGGATATTGTTGCTTCATTGAATCCTCAGGCTCCCACGTAGCCTCTTCAACTCCGTGACGATTCCACAGAACCTTCACTAATGGAATTCTTTTATTTCTCAACTCTTTTATTTCTCGAGCTAAGATACGGATCGGTTCTTCATCATATGTCAAATCAGATTGGATTTCAATCTTTACGGTGTGATCACATGAGATGATCGATCAGACTTACGAAGCATCGAAACGTGAAATACGTCATGTATCTTTTCTAACTCGAGGGCAATCTCAATCTATAAGCAACAGCCCAATCGTTCAATGATTTCATACGATTCGATAAATCTTGACTCAACTTGCCTTTCCGACCAAATCGAGTACTTTCTTCCACGGGAAACTTTTAAGAATACACGATCTCCTACCTAAAATTCAATGTCTTTACGCTTCAAATCAACATAGGACTTTTGTCGATCCGATGCGACTTTCAAATTATCTTTGATTATGGCCACTTTACATTGGTCTCTTTAATCAAATCAACCCTGTATCTTATTCTCACGAGCTCACCCAAAGATAATGGTGTTCGACACTTTTCTCGCATAAGGCTTCATAAGGCGCCATCTTGATACTAGATTGAAAACTGTTATTATAAGCAAATTCAATCAAAGGTAGGTATCGCTCCCACGCACCTTCAAACTCGAGAACGCAACATCTCAACATGTCCTCAAGTATCTCGAATAGTTTGCTCGATCGATCGTCTGTTCTGCGGATGAAAAGTCAGACTAAAATGTAGTTTAGTACCTAAGGCATCTTGCAACTTCTTCCAAAACCGCGATGTAAATCTCGGGTCTCTGTCTCAAACAATGGAACTCGGTACACCATGCAATCTTACAATTTGCGATACATACAATTCACAAGTTTATCAAGTGAGAAGTCTGCATTTAACGGGCACAAAATGAGTGATTTAGTCGGTCTATCAACTATAACCTGCACGACATCTTTCTTACTCGGTGTCATAGGAAGACCGGATACAAAATCCATTGTAATTCTATCCCATTTCCATTCGTGTATCATGATTGGTCAAGTAGTCCAGATGGCGCTTGATGCTCACTTTTACTTGTCGATGATTAAGCACTTAGAAACAAATTTAGATATATCCCGCTTCATGCCGAGCCACCAATAGAACTGTTTGAAATCGTTATACATCTTCGTGCTACCCGGATGTATCGATAGTCGACCACTATGAGCCTCACTCAAAATCATCTCAGATCAAATCGAGTTCTTTGGAACACACATTCGGTTTTAAAATTCAAACAATCATTTACATCAATCTGAAAATCGATTACGTACCACTTTTCACAATCGAATTCGACTAGCAATCAAATCTTCATCAACTTTTGTGCATCACAAATTTCTTGAATAAACATCGGTCTTGCTCGTAACTTCGGCTATGATCGAACCATCACTAGACATAGCCATCGTGCATTCATTGCACGAAGAGCAAATAATGATTTCGACTTAACGATCCGCAACAACGTTAGCTTTTCCCGGGTGATAGTCAATCACCAATTCATAGTCTTTCAACAGTTCTAGCCACCTGCGTTGTCTCAAATTCAGGTCTTTCTGAGTCATTAGATACTTCAGACTTTTGTGATCCGAGTAAACATGGCATTTCTCGCCAAATAAGTAATGACGCCAAATCTTCAGTGCGAACACAATGGCTGCAAGCTCTAAATCATGCATCGGGTAATTTCTTTCATGCGGCTTCAATTGTCTTGATGCGTAGGCTACTACCCTACCTTCCTGCATCAATACACAGCCCAAACCATTTAAGGAAGCATCAGAATACACAACAAATTCTTTACTCGATTCAATTTGAGCTAACACCGAGCTTCGGTCAAAAGGGCTTTCAAGCGCTCAAACTTTTTCGCACTTCTCGACCACTCAAACTTGACATCTTTCTGTAGTAGCTTTGTCAAAGGTGCAGCTATCACAGAAAAACCTTTCACAAACCGTCTGTAATAGCCAGCAAGTCCCAGAAAACTTCGAATCTCGAAAATGTTCTTCGGTGGCTTCCAATCAAGTATAGCCAAAATTTTGTTTGGATCGACTCGAATACCTGATGCTGAAATAACATGTCCCAAGAAGCTGACTTCTTTCATCCAGAACTCACACTTGCTAAACTTCGCATACAACTGTTGATCTCTCAAAGTTTGTAGCACTAATCTCAAATGATCGGCATGCTCGGTTTCATTTTTGGAGTAGATCAGTATATCATCAATAAACACTACTACAAACCGATCCAAAAACTGTCTGAAGACTCGATTCATTAAATCCATAAAAACTGCAGGTGCATTAGTGAGTCCAAAAGGCATAACTAGAAACTCAAAATGTCTGTACCTCATCCGGAATGCAGTCTTTGGCACATCTGTATCTCGACTCAAGAATCGATAATAACTCGATCTCAAATCTATCTTCGAAAATATCAAGCCCTTTCAACCGATCAAACAAATCATCAATCCGAGGTAACGGGTACTTATTCTTTATAGTTACCTTATTCAGTTGCCGATAATCAATACACATTCGCATCGTTCCATCTTTCTTCTTCACAAAAAGAACTGGTGCACCCCAAGGGGAAAAACTTTGCCGTGCAAAACCCCTATCTGTCAACTCTTGCAATTGCGCTTTCAACTCTTTTAACTCTGTAGGTGCCATCCGATACGGAGCTATCGAGATCGGAGTCATTCCCGGTACTAATACAATGCCGAACTCAATCTCTCGTACTAGTGGTAAACCCGGTAGTTCTTCAGGAAACACGTCTGGGTATTCACACACAACCGGTACAGATTCAATATGCTTTTCAGACACTTTATTATCCAGTACATAGGCCAAATAAACTTCGCACCTTTTCTCACATACTTACGGGCTAACATCAAGATATTATCGTAGGAAACCCACTTAAATCATCGGATTCAATTCTGATGATCTCACCGTTCTGGCATCTCAAATCAATAAGCTTTCTTTTGCAATTCAACACTACATCATGTGAAGTTAACCAGCCCATCCCCAAAATTAGGTCGAACTCATCGAAGGGCAACAACATTAAATCACTGGGAAGCAAGAATCCGAATCATCAATGGGCAACCTCTACACACTTTATTAACAAGTACGCATCTACCCAAAGGGTTGGACACACGAATCACAAACTCAGTAGACTCAACTGGTAGAGTCTTATTGATTACTAGAGTTTCACACACATATGAATGAGTCAAACCAGGATCAATCAATGCAATCACAGTAGTATCATAAAGGGCGAAAGTACCGGTAATGACATCGGGGGAGGAAGCATCCTCTCTGGCTCGTGTAGCATAAGCTCTAACTAGAGCTCTAGCCTCAGATCGAACTGCAGTGTTCTTCGTTCCTCTCTGACTACCACCTACATTGCCTGAATATCTGGGTGGCTCGCCTCGATCGACGCGTTGCTCGACTTAATGTTCGAATCAGATTTCGCTTCAACTAATATCGGACATTCTCTAATAAAATGATCTGACGATCCACATTTAAAGCAAGACCGATCATGGAATCTATAACTCCCAAAATGCCATTTCCCACAATGCTTGCATTCAACTCGATTCTGTGGAACGTTACCAACACTGGCCATCGAGGTAGCTCGGGAGCCCACTGGAGGTCGTTCACGTCTAGGTACATCTGAAGTAGCTTTATGTTGGCTGAAATCATCTCGAAACTTTTTAGATGTGGAATGGAAATTCTTACCCGACGATTTCTTTCGAGTGTCTCTAACTTCTGTCTCAGCCTTTGTTTTCTCTTTCCCGAGCTCTTTAGCTTTGCAAGCTCGCTCAACTAATGTCACAAACTCTTGAATTTCAAGAATGCCAACAAGCAACTTTATATCTTCATTCAGATCGTCTTCAAACCTTTTGCACATAATAGCTTCAGTAGAAACACACTCTCTAGCATATCTGCTGAGCCTGACAAATTTCCGTTCATATTCTGTCACGGTCATTCGCCCCTGTTTCAGTTCAAGAAATTCTTTTCGTTTTTGGTCGATGAACCTCTGGCTGATATATTTCTTGCGAAATTCATTCTGGAAGAAATCCCACATCACTTTTTCTTTCGGGACCACTGATACTAGTGTATTCCACCAGTGATATGCAGTGTCCCAAAGTAAAGATGTAGCACACTTCAAGCATTCTTCTGGAGTACAAGATAGCTCATCAAGTACCCGAATAGTATTATCAAGCCACATTTCGGCTCGTTCTGCATCATCATCATCATTGGCCTCAATTCTTTACCCCAAACTTCTTGATTTTATCAACTGGAGGCCTACTAGATCTCATCGGATCTATCATCGGGGGTGCTGAAGGAATCAGAGTTGGATTATTCGGGGGTGGAGGTTGGGGTACAGCTGGGTTAGTCTGAATAAACTGGGTAAACCATTCGTTCATCATCTGGTAGAAGGATTGTTTAGCCTCCCCTTCATGGTTACCCGAAACTGGCCGAGAGTCTACCGGCACTAATCCGTGTGCACGGTCAGGCGCTACACTCTCTACATCATCTGCTATGGCTCTCTCAGGATCAGTGTCCATTTACTATATAAAACACAGTTCAGAATGTCAGAAGTCACCACACTATCAATATATGAAAAAGGCATGTATAGCTAGACTCACACGCGCTACGGTAGTCCTAGAATCGACTAAACCATAAGCTCTGATACCAATAAAATGTAACACCCCTAACCCCTATCCGTCATCGGATTAGGGTTACAAGATGCTACTCAACTAACCACTAAGTTCATTTAATCACTTGAATCTTAATGCCTAAGAAATGATATTACGATAAACAAATCATCCCAAATATAATATCAATTGCATTATGCATAATAAAATAAGTAATCTCATTCAAACTACAGAGCACTATTCATTTGGTCATTTTATAAAGGGTGGCCGAATATAAAGAGATTATCAAAGATTAACTTACACCAACCAATTTATCACATGTATATTCAATCACATACAAACATAATTAGTTATTCACACCAATGATTACTAACCTTTAAATTTGCTTGATGATTATATAAATATGTTTATAGAAAATTCGAATAATTATAACACCCACTAAGTTCATTAAACGTGCATATAATATCTACTTAAACTTATGGATAATAGTTCTATCAAATTTCATAAATTACCTATTCTTTAACAAACTTCTATCATATCCAAATATACACAAACATATGTCACACTTCTAGGATATATATATATATATATATAACTAACTAAAACATTATCATAAACAATGTACTTAAAATATGCTTGCTTACTATGCCGAATCTACCTGTTTAAAAATCATGCAACAAGACCGAATACAACCAAACCATAGCACCATAATTTGATCATTTCATTTTTGAATCACATCAATTAAAATTTATAGAAAATATACATACTCAATGTTATTCATAACCTAACATACCATCTCATATATATATATATATATTCACTTTCCAAAGAACTAGCAAAATTTCATCTATGCAATTTCATATCAAACATATGTATACAACCATTATGCATAGCATGATTTTATGCTCACCCATCTTCATCATTCAAATAAAACTTGCTTTCATACTTTCATCAAGTCTTGCATAACTTTAGATTATTTACCAATAAGACAAGCCATTTTCGCATGGCTATAAACATTAACACATTATCCTTCAAAATAACAAGCTAGCCTATACATGCCTTGTTTTTAGAATTTAAATTCTAATAGTACCAAAATAAGTTGATAGTGTGGATGACTTCAACGATGAACCCTCGAGCCAAGAGCTTGATCACAATCTATAAAAGCAGTGAAAACATACAAAGTAAGCTAACTTAGCTTAGTAAGCCTTAAGCAACTTTACTACTCAACTAGGTATTCAATTTAAATTGAGTAGAATAACGCTTAACATTTATGAACTCACATAACACATAGGTACTATCACAACCGATTATCAATATTTATATCTAGTGAAACCTTATTCAACGTACACTTATAATGTGGGATTTATCAATAGTACCCATATTGCTAATCAAATATATATATTTCAACTTATAACCTGAATAATATCTTCCGTGTACATTTAAGATGAGAACACATAATTGAATATGTACAATTATCAATATGTATAGCTCATGGTCGAACCTATATAGATATAATTTCTCATATCAATATAAGTAAAAATCTCAAGTAAGCAAGTAAACATATCAACTCAATGACTTTTCTAATCACATATCTTAAGTAATCAATATATGAACACATTTATATCAACTTGCTTATTTATGAAGCATCACGTATATCATAAACTTGATTCAATACATAACTTTGGTCAAACACTCATACTATAGTCATAAACCTTGGCTTATTCAAATACCATCACAACTAGGCCATTTCATTCATAAACATACGCCATATTAAAAATCACCGGTATAAAACACCGCTAGACCAAAGGTCCGAGATTTAAACACCAAGACGAAGCACGCTAGGCATTAAAGCTCGAAATAAATCACCAAGACGAAGCACGCTAGGCATTAAAGCCCGAAATAAATCAAGCACGAAGCTCGCTAGGCATTAAAGCTCGATATGTAACACCAGCACAAGGCACGCTAGGCATCAAAGCCCGATAAATAACACCAAGACGAGGCTCGCTAGGCTCAAAGCCCGATTAATAACACCTAAGACGAAGCTCGCTAGGCTCAAAGCCCGATTATCAACCCAATCAACATTCTCATACACATTACTTAATGCTAAAATCATAACCATCTCGTATACTTTATTTTACAATTTCATGTTAAACCGAACATAATTATTCACATCACATTCAACAACCAAAATTTACTACAATTCCATACCCCACATTCGGCCTACATACATTTTCTTGCCTTCAATACCAATTTTTATCATTTACTACTTTCACAAATAATTTCTCGACATAAATTTGCTTAAGGACTTACCTCGGTTGTCGATAGACCGTGCAAATCGACTATTCGAGAACCTTCGTCTTTCCCCGATCTAAATTCGTTTTTCTTTGCTCTTGATCTAAAACATATTCAAATTTAGCTCATTCAAGCACAATTCATATCAATTTAGTCCCTAAGCACATAAATGGGCAAATTACTATTTTACCCCTAATATTTCACGGCTTTTCAATTAAGTCCCAAGCATACAATACACAAAATGTACTTAATTCAATTTTAATACTCCATGGCCGAATGCTATTTACCCTTATGCGAATCTATACAACTCAATTTTTGTACAATTTAACCTTTCATTAGTTAAAATGAATTAATCTCACCCATATATACATAATTTATATAATTACAAATTTACCCCCTTAGTTTCGATTTCCTTGTAATTTAGTCCCCAAACAAAACACAAGAGTTTCATGAAATTCGGTCTAATCCCCTTAAGAGCCGAATCTCTTTCCCTCATTCACAAGTTCATATAGCTATTTATTATTTTTTTTTATGCAATTATGCTCTCAACTATTTATTTCAAAAAAATTCAAACCTTAACACATACCTATTATCTAAAATTTCCTATTCAACATGTTGATGTCCTAAATATATTCAATGTTCTTTCATCAAACATAACAAAACCATAATGCTCATCCATGGCCGAACCTAGGAGGAGCTTTAAACTCAAAATTTTTTTTACATATATTTGATAGCATTCATGATAACTAACACAACCAAGCAAGAATTTATCAAAATTAAGCTAAATATCTCACCTTAAGGGCACATGCAAAGGCCGGCCATGGAAGCTAAAATTGTCTCCCCTTCTTCTCTTTTGTTTCGTGAAAATGGTGAGGAAGATGAAAGAGAGAAGTAAAAAAAAAATGTATTTCTTATTTTTTTATTATACTTTATTCATTTTCATTACTTAAAATAATCATTTAAAATTCCATTAACATATAATCACTTAATATATATATATTCACTCATCATTGCCGTCCATTACCCACATTTTTGGGTTATTTGACATGCAAACCCCCTTCTTTTTATACTACACTTAAATTAAACCTTTCAATTTATTGAATGTTACCTTTATACTTTACCTATTAGATCCTTTCTCTTAATTCAAACACACCAAACAATCAAATTCACACAATTCAACACACATCACATAAAATAAAATAAATATCACAAGATTTCTAATTCGATTCGTGGTCCCGAAACCATCGTTTCGATTAGGGTCAAATTCGGTCTGTTACATTTAGCACCACATGCGACACCTCGTCTAACTTCTTTTTGTTTGTCAAAAGCTCTTTTAATTTTTTTTTCGAATTGGGAATCTACGAAAGAGCTTCAACAAATGGTAAGTTAATATGTAATTTTTTTAAGAGTTTGAGAAATTTACCGAATTGTTCATCTGTGCGGTCTTTCTTTGTTGCATTTGGATATGACACATGAGGTTGGTATTCTGTACTTACCAGTTTTGGTTTATCATGGCTTATCTCAAGCTTACCTTCCTCTACCATATTCTCTTACCTCAATTTTTGTTCATCTAACCCTTCACTATCGTGAGCAATAATGGCATGAATTTTCTCCTTTAGGTTAGTTTCAGTGTTGCATGGCAAGCTGCCTTGTGGTCGTTCAGATATGAGTTTGGCAAGTTTTCCTAATTGGTTCTCGATCCCTTGAATCAATGCTTGCTGATTTTTGAGTGCTGTTTAGGTGTTTTGGAAACGAGTTTCTGACACCGTGATAAATTTGGTTAGCATTTCTTCAAGGTTCGCTTTTTCTCTTGTGGGTAGGGTTGCTGTTGAAAGCCTGGAGGGGGTTGTTGTCTCTGATTTCCTTGGCCACACTGTGAAAAGTTTGGGTGGTTCCTCCAACCTGGATTGTAAGTGTTACTATAAGGGTTGTTTTGAGGTCTAGAATTATTACCCATATAGTTCATCTGTTCGTTCTCTATGCCAGGGTTGTAGGGTGGGTGTTCTGTATTGTTCGTCCTTCCTCCATATGATCACACTGCATCACTGGATGTACCTGCGAAGAACCATACAAACCATTAATCTTTTTATTTAATAGTTCTACCTGGTTTGAGAGCATGGTCACTGCGTCAAGGTTGAAAACACGGGCGGCTTTTGTTGGCTTTGCCATCATAACTTGATACTGATAGTTATTCAGTGCCATCTCTTCTATAAACTCATAAGCTGCTTCAAGGGTCTTGTTATTTAGGGTTCCACCGGTGGTTGAACCAATCAACTGCCTAGTTGAGGGGTTCATACCGTTATAAAATGTTTAAACCTGTAGCCACATAGGTAGCCCATGATGAGGGCATCTCCTTAGTAGATCTTTATATCTTTCCCATGTGTTGTAGAGTGTTTCTATATCCATCTGCACAAAAGAAGAAATATCATTCCTCAACTTAGCCGTTTTAGCCAGCGGGAAATATTTTAACAAAAATTTTGTCGATCATTTGGTCCCATATAATGATTGATCCTCGTGGTAATGAGTTCAACCACTATTTAGCTTTGGTCCTCAATGAAAAGGGAAAAAACCGAAGGCGAATGGCATCATTAGAAATGCCATTAATTTTGAAAGTGTCGCAAAACTCTAGAAAATTTGCCAAGTGATTGTTTGGATCCTCATCCTGCAAACCATCAAACTGAACAAATTGCTAAATCATCTGTATAGTGTTAGGTTTCAGTTCAAAATTATTTGCAGTAATAGCAGGTCTAACAATACTTGATTCAGTTCCTATTAAATTAGGTTTAGCATAATCATACATAGTATAAGGAGCAGGATTTTGATTCACTGGATTTGCGGCAACCACAAGAGGTAGCGGATTATTATCAGCCATCTCTTCGGTAGTATTGGTTTTGTCTTATTGCTCTTCTTCTATGTATTGTGGGCTTCGCCTTATTTCTCTTCAGTTTCTTCGAGCGGTAGCTTCTATATCGCTGTCAAAAAGTAGTGGTCCTGACGGCTTTCTTCTAGTCATAAACTAAAATTACCTTTTAGAAGCAAATAAAAGAAAAATTAACAATAAAAAATAAAATATAAATTGTCAATAGTAAAAATGGCTAAAGTAATAGAAATTTACTGTTCCTAAGACCTTAGTTCCCCGGCAACGGCGCCAAAAACTTGATGGAGCTCAAAACTAACTATTATTTCGACAAAGGCAAGCGCACCTATCGAGCAGTAGTATAGTTATGGTGAGTCCCTCAAGGACTAAAATTACTAGTAATAACTATCTTTTTATTATATAGCCTAATAATTAAGGGGATTTATTTTTAATCTAAAATTAACTAACTAAATGACTATGAACGTGACAGAGAGTGAATTGAGAAAATACTTTTGGACAACTTATATGAGATAGGCAATACCTAAGGAAGAATCCACCTAGACTTCACTTATTACTTTTGATTCATATGATTTATTCAGTTGACTTAATCCGTAGAAATCCCTGATTTATGTTATTATCTCTTTCGAGACTAGAAACAACTAACTCTAGGTTGATTAATTGAAATTTCTTTCTAATTAAAACCCCTATTATCGCATTAACTCGATCTATGGATTCCCTTATTAGATTTGACTCTAATCCGGTAATTTTTCGTCATCCTATTTCTAGGGTTGCAATCAACTCCGCTTAATTGTGTTGATCTTCTCTTAAACAGGGACTTTTGCTCCACTGAATAAGCACATTCGATTTGGATTAATAACCTGAATTATCAAAACAAGAATAAAAACTCACAATTAAGAATAAGAACAAGCATTTATCTTATAAATCAAATAATAATAAGATCTGTCTAGGTTTCATCCCCTTAGATATTTAAGGGATTTAGTTCATACTAATAGAAGGAAACATATTATAATAGGGAAAACAACAAAACATAAGAAAACCCAAAAACTTCTAAAGAACTTGATGGGAGATCCTCGGTCTTGATGGAGATCCTTCTCCTAAGCTATTCCCGATGGCTGTCTTGGAGTATTTTCTATCTTCTACTCAACGTCGTCTTTTAGGTTGCCCCCTAGGGTGTTTATATAGGCTTTGGAACACCTCTCTTGGCCCACAAGTAGCCTTTTCCGAATAGAATTCAACTTTGCTACGGCAGGGACATGCCCGTGTGACATGCCCGTCTTCAACTCCTTAGATCGTGCTCGCTTCTACTCACCACACACGACCGTGTAGTCAGGTAGTATACATTGATCCAGGCTGTGTCTCAATTTTGCTCAAAACACATAGCCGTGTCTGATAGCCTAGGCCGTGTGAGTTCTTAAGGTAGACCTCTTTTGTCCCATTTTGGCCCATTTCTCGTTCTTTTTGACTCCCTAAGCTCTCCTGAGTGTAAAAAATGAATTTAAAGGATTAGGAGCATCGAATTCATCAAATCTAATGAGAATTCATCCAAAAATAAGCCAAGCATGGGGGTTAAAATGTGTAAATTTAGGTTTATCATACTTCATTTGGGAGCGGTCTTCTTCACTTTCGTTCATCGAAGAGGCATGATCTGCCCTCCTAGACCTACACCATTAGATACAGGACATGCAAATGTAACGGAATCTTCCATAGTCTCATCCCGAGGTGTCACTTCATGTCCCTTTGATGCTTCATCGTCCGTTGCCTCAACTTCTTTGTTTCCTCTTATAGACTATGCTTCCCCTTCATTATCTTCACCTTCAGATGAGTTACTCAATCTGGCAAACCATTGTATGGCTCCTGTCCCCTGACTTGCCCTAAATGCACTCATAAATGGCTTCATCGCCTCAAGCATCTGAGCATTGTAGCGTATATCACGTCCTAGTATGCGTTGCTACTGTGTAGGCTCACTCTCAATTTCCTTTTCGACACTCAACTTTTTTATAGATCGAGGTACTTCCTTTCTTTCGCTACCTCGTTGATTCCACTCCTGAATTTACCTCTTATGAAGCTCTTAAAAATGTTGGAGCAAGGAATCTTCGATGATGCTATGTGTTGGACGTTGAGCAAGGAATCTCTATCTAAAAGTGTACACAAAGAATTACTCAATCTTACACTGTCTTCCCTAGCAACAGTACCAACAACTTAACTGACTATGTTTGTGCAAACTACAACATTGAATTTATGAAACTATTTTTAAATCTCGATTTTACTGCAAGCATACAGGTCAGTTGTAATATTTATAGTGTCAAAATAGAACACTAGAGTATTCTAAGGATCGAATCCAGATGAATAGGAGAATGAGTAATAACTAGCATACATGATAGAGTCTAAGTGGCTACTAATACTATCTTATAGTATGACGATTCATAAAAAGATGAGTTTCAAAAAAAATTAAATACTCTACTATAAGGGCTAAAGTGCAAAAATGTAAATCTAGAGGGACTATCCAACAAATAACTAATGGGGATTGGTTGAATTCGATATTGTTCACCAAATCTCGAACTAGGGACATAAATTGCATAAATTACCAAGAGACTCCATTTTATCTTTTGATCTCAATTTGACCAACTTAGATGAATTAGGTTCGATTCATCTTCTGATCTCACCGGTTAATCCAGGACAAACAAACGGGTGCACAACAAGATTACCTTCCGGTCTCACTTTATCTTAGTGTTTCCTTAGGGGTGTCACTACCTAAGTTCTTAGTTCTATCCAAATTAGTCTAATTTGCTACGATTTAGTCCTTTGTCCTAGAGATTTTTATGTAAGAAAACTTAAATAGCATAAAACCAAAAGTATTTAATAGATAAATTTAAAGCAAGATACATAAAATGAACAAGCTTTAATAGATTGAAAGCAAAATAAACTAAAATACATTAAACTTAATATTAATGAGTCTTGAAAGCAAGGTATAGGGACTAGAAATGTAAATAAACCTTAGCTACAATATTAACTAACTTAACTAACAATAATAACCACAAGAAAAAGAAGTAAATGCGGAAAAATAAATTCTAATCTAAGTTGAAGAAGAAGAGAAAAAACCCTAGAAAAGTGTAGAGAAAGAAACTAAAGAAAACCTAGAGAAAACTAAACCTAAAACTAAGCCAATGTGTGTGCATATCTCCTCCTCAGCAATTTTTTTGTTGTTTTTAAGTGTACTCTAATGACTTTTCATTGCCAAAAATGCCCCGACATGTGCCCTGTGTGATTGGTGGACCGGTAGACTGTCCTTTTTGTCCAAGTTTGTCCCCTTAACGAAGGTGATATTGCAAAACCCAGAAGAGGATATAGCGATATCTCGGACGGTGTTGAAACATGGGGTCTTCTTTGGGAGGTCGATATCGCGATACCCAAAGGGGATATCACGATACCATTGAAGGGAATCCTTGATCTTCTACATTGTCGAAGGTATTGCGATCTGAAAGGTTGGATATCGTGATACCCTTGCCCTAGGTGTTGTTCTCGCTTATTTTTTTTTTACCTCTGGCACATCCCTACGGCACTCAAACACAAGTTAGGCCTCCAAATGACGCTATTGGCAAATTTGGGTCAAAAAATAGAAAATAAAAACGAGACATTTTCACTTATTACCTAAAAATATGAAAATAACAAAAATAACAAAAAACTATAATATCCTAAATAATTGAGTATCATTATGTTGCTAAATGTTGGTTCGGGTTACTTGGAGTTAGAACAAATATTATTATTTAAGTGTAATTTAGAGTAAAGAAATTAAATGACCTTAAGACTTAAATTAATTAAGTACTAAAAGATGGCATAAGTTGAGCTAGTGGTAAAGTGGAGTTGGCGCCATATGTATTACCATGAGGGAAGGAGTTCGAATCACCTAGCATGCAACTAGGAATTTTTATTTTTTTGCTTTAGCTTGAGCATGTGTCGGCAAAGAGATAAGGCTAGGATGAGTTGGAATGTTTTATTTTTGGTAAGAACACTAAGTATTTGGAAAGCTAAGGATAAGGGCTTGAAATGGGGATTGTGTCTCATCAACTTAAGGAAAAGGAGGGAAAAGGCTTAAGTGTAGGAAGGTGTTTGAAACTTCCTAATGGCCATTTGACCATTGTATTTGACGGCATTGAGGCTAAGGGGGTGGCGATTTTGGTTGAGAGGATGGTAAGCTAGGATGATAGAAAAACCTTTTCATTTTGGTCATTTTGGCTTAAGCAAAGTGTTTATTTTCCTTTCATCTATCTTGCTCTCTAGCCGAATTTTACCAAACCCCTTGAGAAAGCTATAGCAATTTTCTTGTATCATTCTTTCTTTTTGATCATTTGATCAATTCTTTGCCATCTATTCCCCCTAGTGCCGAAACCATAAACACACCAAAAGACCATTCTTTTTCTTTCTTCTTCACAAAACCGATTATACCATCCTTCCAAAAACCCAAATTCTTTTTCTTCTCTTTTCTTTCTCCTTTCTTTTTCTTTCTTTCTCTCTTTCTCTTTTGAAACCGAACCATACCATTCTATTTCCCTTTTCTTCATTTTTTTTCTTCATTACAATTTTCCTCAATTTTATTTCATCCATGGCCGAATGCATTTTGCTCTTGTGACAAAATTTCTTTATTTTCTCTTACCACAATCGATTTCAAGAATCAAGGTAAGGAGTTTTTCTCTTAAGGATTCTTATTCATTTAGTATAGTAAGTTATTAATCGATTTCATTTTAGGGACACAATCGCTCGATCGATTCTCGTGAAACGAAGACAAATCGTGGTAAGCCAAATCTAAAATCTTATAAACGTTAGTCATATATCAATATTTATAGTCAGACTAATGATCGTACATCTTTAGAAACTTTCAAGATAGGGCAAAAAAGCGCAGTCCATAGCCTTCGAAAGAGGGGCGGTTTCGTAAATCCCCCTATTTATAAATGAAGGGCTATTTCGGGAATCTGGGATTTTCCACCGGGTTGCGGACCATCAACCGAGGAGAATCAATTATTTAAAGTAGTTCGTACTCCCGAGCCCTTGTATGTTTGTGGATTCTCAGCGGGCAACGAATTAATAAACGAGGAGAAACCAAAAATAGAATTGGTTCAAAATCAAAGGGTAAGGATTTAGATCGAATACCAATAGTGTATTTTGATAAATGATAGTATTCTAATGGTTCAGACACGTTTAGGTGTTGACGAGCGGAAGGTTTAGTACTCACGATATCAAGGTGTGTAACTTCACACTTTTCTCGGGTTGGATGTCATTCATGGTATTGAGTAAAATCGTAAAAACGACAAAATCGGTATAATACGAAATAATTGGTATTTTGGTGAAATTTCATAAAAATTGTTAAAAATGTGAAAATTATGAAAACGCCCTCGATGTGTAGGTAGTAAAATGAATACTAAATATCTCATGTGTAAATGGGCCAAAGATGTGTTAGATCGTAAAATGGGCCGATAAGTTTACTAGTTAGTAAATGGGCCGAAAAATATGCTAGATCGATAAATGGGCCGAAATCTCTATTAGATCGAAAATGGGCCAAATCTCTTAGATCGTAAATGGGCCGTAATCTCTGTTAAATTGTTACATGGGCCAAAATCTATGCTAGATCGCTAAATGGGCCAAAAATTTTGCTAGATCGATAAATGGGCCGATATCTCTGCTAGATCGATAAATGGGCCGAAATCTCTGTTAGATCGAAAATGGGCCGAAATCTCTGTTAGATCGTAAATGGGCCGTAATCTCTGTTAAATTGTTAAATGGGCCAAAATCTATGCTAGATCACTAAATGGGCCAGAAATTTTGCTAGAACGTTAAATGGGCCAAAGATGCTAAATAGTTATATGGAACAAATGATATATTGTATTATGGGCCTTAATAAAAACCTGAAATATTGACTTGGGCCTTTTTGATAAAATCATCATATGTACATAAGCTATTTTGCATACATGTTGCATGGGTTGGGATTAACGATGAAGAGAAGAAAAGCTGTTGCCAAAATCTAGTTCGGTGGCTTTGCCACAAAATAATTAAACTAGTGATTGCCTCTAGTTAGGTGGCTATGCCACAAATATTTTAATGGCTCAATGCCTCTAGTTCGATGACTTTGTCACAATCTAGTTCGGTGGCTCTGCCACAAAAATAAAATGGCTTAATGCCTACGATTGGTGTGATGGTGGGGTGGGTTGACTTGATCCCCACAGGTGTGATGGTTGGTACGGGTGGTGTGTAGCGGATGGAAATTAGGTTTGGGTGGGAAATTTCATTTTTGCATGCATTCCATTATTTATCTTGTTAATCTTGATAATGGGCTCAAGCCCAAAATCATGACTTGATGATCTCGCCCAGTGGATTAAGTAAGTAAGTTATACACTAAGTTCTGAGTAACTCACACCCTCAAATTTTTCCTC
Organism: Gossypium rotundifolium; assembly: GCA_025506655.1. Classification (NCBI taxonomy): domain Eukaryota; kingdom Viridiplantae; phylum Streptophyta; class Magnoliopsida; order Malvales; family Malvaceae; genus Gossypium; species Gossypium rotundifolium. The sequence goes on along the minus strand of CP106724.1, from coordinate 146,264,819 downwards.
TCAGGTAATGGAAATTGATGTGGACTTGGGCCGAGGATGACTTCGTGGAGGCCATACTGCAAACATGGGTTAAATAAATTTTGAACTTTTAAATAAGTACTTTCTTTAAATTATTATTTGGGTATGATGTAATAAGGCCTCTATTATTATTTTTATGGATTTTTATGTGTGGTTGGTTTAAAACTATGTTTTGGATATTTTAATATGGGCTTATGATTATTATATAATGTTTACTTAAAATAAATTGGATTTTAAACATATGAGAAATTTTTAACTATTCTTATTTCTCAAATACATCAAACTTAAAATTATTTCTCTTGGTTTTATTAAATTCTAATTTCAAAAGGGTTTTGAAATACTAATTCGTCTGAAATTATTAATAGTTTGATCTGTGTAACAAACTAAATCCAGTCTTAATACATAGACCGGGTTTGGGGTGTTACAATTAATGGTATCAGAGCCAGTTTTAAAAAACTCGGCTGTGGTTGGGTTCAATAAATAATTTCTGTATAAAATTATTTCAATTATGTTCTAAAAGATCAGTATGGCACCACAAGCATCCGGCAACAAGTCAAGTAAGTATTTATTACTTAATGATTATTATGATGATCATAGGTTAGATGTTAAAAATCGAGAGATTGAGACTATAAGATGTGTTGCGAAAAACAACTTTATCTCTCAAATCTCATAAAACACCGTTAATAAACATCAAATAATTTTCGATTCATAAAACTTGTAATCGATTAAATCGAATTAGTCATCATGAGCACTAGAGGACGTGGTCGTGGACCTTGAGACGTGGCCGTGGTAGAGGACGAGGTACTACAACTGAAGTACCAAATCATATGCCGAAAATGGATGCACTGCGTCATTTGAGAGTGAGACGGGATCACGCGATCATATGAAAGAAGATAATACTTTGACATAAGTGATGTCATGAGTCCTAGAAAGGGTCATTGAACTAGAATTGGGCCAACAACTCGTGGGTCAATTTCGGAATGACTCAAGTCAAATAATGCAGAAGTTTTTAGAGGAGTTTTCGGTGTAGCTCCGAATGTGACTGAATATTGGCTCGAAGATGTGGAGCGGATTATGGATGATATGGAATGCACTATCGAGCAGAAACTAAAAGGAGCTATGTCCTTGCTAAGAGACGAGGCGTATCAATGGTGGCTTACTGTTCGAGAAGGCACCGAAGCTGCATTGATTACTTGGGAATTCTTTAAAGCTACCTTTCAAGGGAAATATGTTGGAACGAGTTATGTAGATGCCAAGGAAGGAATTTTTGAATCTTGTCCAAGGAGTAAGACAAAGGATGGCAGTATGAAGTCGAAGTTTTACGCTTGAGTCGCTATGCTCGAACAATAGTGTCAATAGATCATGAACAATGTGTGCGATTCGAGGATGGGCTAAATGATGAGTTGAGGGTTCGATTGCCCCACAACAAGTTAGAACTTTTTCCACGCCAGGAGAAGGCTAAGATAGTCGAAGAGGCTAAGAACTCGTAACGCCGAATCGGGAAAGATTTAGAAGCAAGAGAGAGACACAGCAGTTGGGTTCTTCAAAGAGATTTCAGAAGAGGCCTCGGAATGATGAATCAGCTCAAGGTAGAGCACCTGTAACTAATAATCGAGGTCGAGATTGTGCTGAATGTGGAAAAAGGCATTCGGAGAGTCTTTGGAGGAAAACGGCGCTTGTTATAAATGCGGTTCAATGGATCACCAAGATAAAATTGCCCTCGACGTATGGATACGACTCAGGAAGTTCGTAATACTGATGCACAGTCGACCAGAGGTACTCAGTAGCCACCGAGAGGTTGTGGACCAGGTCATGGTGGTAATGGGGTGGACGTGGTCAAGGTGCACCGGTCAAGGCAATGGTCCTAGAAAACACGGATGCAAGACACCAGATCGGTCTATGCGTTAGACGCCGCGAGGATGGCAATGCACCGATGTAATAATCGGTATGTTCTTCATCTTCGATGTACTCATTATCGCTTTAATAGATATTGGTTCTACCCATTCGTATATTGCTAGCGCCATATCTCGAAACCGAATCTAGAATCTAAAATTATCGATAGTGAGATGATGAATTAGTCCATTAGGACAATCGATAATTGTAAATAAACTGCTTAGAGACGCACCTTAGAAATCCAAGAGGAGGTATTCTTGGCAAATTTGATGGAGTTGCCTTTCGGCGAGTTTGATCTCATTCTGGGCATGGATTGGTTGGTTAAACATCGGGCGTATTTGGATTGTGCTGAAAAATGGATGCCAATAAGAACCTCGGATGATAAGGAAGTCATAATGATTGGTGAACAAAGGAACTACTTGGCGAACGTGGTATCGGTGTTGAAGGCAGAAAAGTTGGTGCGAAAAGGGTATGGAGCATTTCTAGCCTTTATTTGTGCTTTGGACGCCAAAGAGTTATCTATGGATGATGTGAGAACGGTGAAGGAATTTCCAAATGTATTTCCTGAAGAACTTCTTGGTATACCTCCAGATCGGGAAGTAGAATTTCGTATCGAGCTTTCCCGAAATGGCTCCAGTGTCCATTGCTCCTTATAGAATGGCACCGAAGGAGTTGGCAGAGCTTAAAGCTCAAATTCAAGAATTGCTGGATCGGGGATTTATTCGACCGAGTGTGTCTTCGTGGGGAGCACCAATTTTGTTCGTAAAGAAAAAGGATAGATCGATGCGTATGTGCATTGATTACAGACAATTGAATAAATTGACGATCAAGAATAGGTATCCTCTGCCGAGAATTGATGACCTGTTTGATCAATTAAGGGGGGGCTTCAGTTTTCTCCAAAATTGATTTGAGATTGGGTTATCACCAGCTTAAGGTGAAAGAAGCAGATGTTTTTAAGATGACATTTCGAACTCGTTATGGACATTATGAGTTTGTAGTGATGCCGTTTGGATTAACCAATGCACTAGTCGCATTTATGGACATGATGAACCGAGTCTTTCAACCATATTTAGACCGGTTTACGGTGGTATTCATAGATGACATTTTGGTTTATTCAAGAAATGATGAGGATCATGACACACATTTGCGTATTGTATTACAGCTACTTCGAGATAAACAACTTTATGCCAAATTCAAGAAATGTGAATTTTGGCTAAAGGAAGTGACTTTCTTGGGTCATGTGGTATCAGCTGAAGGAATAAGGGTAGATCCTCGTAAGATTGAGGTCAGATTAGATTGGAAACTACCAAAGTCAGTAGCTGAAATTTGGAGTTTCTTAGGATTGGTTGGTTACTATAGACGCTTTGTTGAGGGTTTTCGTTGATTGTCGCACCCTAACTAAACTGCTGCGGAAGGGAGTTCCGTATATTTGACCGAAAACAACAAGAAAGTTTCAAAAATTGAAGAAGATTCGCTGAAGCACCGGTTTGATTCAAATAGGAGGCTAGAAAAGAATTTACTATTTATTGTGATGCGTCTCACACGGGTTTGGGTTGTGTGCTGATGCAAAATGGAAAGGTGGTGGCCTATGCTTCTCGTCAATTGAGACCGCACGAATTAAACTACCCTACTCATGATTTGGAGTTAGCTGTAGTGGTCTTTGCTTTAATGATTTGGAGGCACTATCTCTACGATGAGAAATCTATCATCTACACGGATCACAAGAGTCTTAAGTACCTCCTTACCAAAAAGGAGTTGAATTTGAGTCAAAGAAGATGGGTGGAATTATTAAAAGACTATGATTTCTCAATCGAATATCATCCTGGAAAGGTTAACGTGGTAGCTGACGCGTTAAGTCGTAAGGCGGTATCTGATTTAAGAGCAATGTTTGCTCATTTAAGTTTGTTTGAGGATGGTAGCTTGTTAGCAAAACTTCAGGTGAAGCCTCTGTGGCTGGAACAAATCAAGGAAAAGCAGACATCAGATAAAAAGTTGGGACTTTTATTTCAGCAGGTTGAAAGGGGTGAAATAGAGGATTTTGGTATAAATATGAATGGAGTGCTGTGCTTTTGTGGAAGGGTTTGTATGCCTAAAGACTCAGAATTGAGACAAATGATTCTACGGGAGGTGCATAGTAGCCCTTATGCTATGCACCCCGGAGGAAGTAAGATGTATCGAGATCTCCGTGAACAGTATTGGTGGCCAGGGTTGAAGCGTGAGATTTCTGAATTTGTAGGAAAATGTTTGACTTGTCAGCAAGTGAAGGCAGAGCATCAATTACCGTCAGGATTGTTACAACCGGTAAAGATTCCTCTTTGGAAATGGGAGCGGATAACTATGGATTTTGTTAGTGGGTTACCTTTAACACCTACTAAGAAAAATTCCGTATGGGTAGTAGTTGATCGCTTGACTAAGATCGCCATTTTCTTCCTGGTTCATCTGATTATTCATTGCAAAATTGGCAAAGTCAGTATGTATCCGAAATCGTGAGGTTGTATGAGGTACCAAAGGTCTATTATATCATATGGGATCCTAGATTTACATCACGATTTTGGAAAGCTCAGATGAAGCCTTGGGGACAAAGTTGAATTTTAGTACGACTTTTCATCCTCACCGATGGTCATGAGGAAAGAGTAATTCAGATATTGGAAGACATGTTAAGGGATGTGTGATCGACTTGAGGGTAGTTGGGAGGATTTTCTACCATTGGCGAAATTGTGTATAACAATAGCTATCAGTCTAGCATTCAGATGGCACCCTATGAGGCATTGTATGGTCGTAGGTGTCGTACTCCTACTTGTTGGACTGAATTGGGTGAACGGCAGATGTTAGGTCCTGAGATGATATCTGAAACAGAGGAAAAGGTAAAAGTTATTCGAGCACGATTAAAGGAAGCCTCAGATAGACAGAAGTCATATGCAGACCTGAAGCGTAAGGATATCGAGTTTGCTGTGGGAGACCAGGTCTTTCTAAAGGTCTCACCTTGGAAGAAAATTTTCAGATTCGGAAAGAAGGGCAAGTTGAGCCCTAGATACATCGGGCCATATCGTGTGATGAAGCGTGTTGGTCCAGTGGCTTATCAAATTGAATTACCTTCGAAGTTGGGTCAAATTCATAATGTTTTCCATGTTTCCATGCTGAGACGCTATAGATCGGATCCATCTCATATAGTACCGGTTGAGGAAGTGGAATTAAATTCAGACTTGTCTTTTGAAGAAGAACCAGTGAAAGTTTTAGACCAGGATGTTAAGGTGCTAAGAAAGAAGACTGTGCCGTTGGTCAAAGTTTTATGGCGTAATCACGGAGCGGAGGAAGCTACGTGGGAGCCTGAGGAAGCTATTCGGCAGCAATATCCTCACCTCTTTTAATCAGGTAAATTTCGAGGACGAAATTTTATTTAAGAGGGGTAAAATTGTAATATTCTAAATAATTGAGTATCATTATGTTGCTAAATGTTGGTTCGGGTTACTTGGAGTTAGAATAAATATTATTATTTAAGTGTACTTTAGAGTAAAGAAATTAAATGACCTTAAGACTTAAATTAATTAAGTACTAAAAGATGGCATAAGTTGAGCTAGTAGTAAAGTGGAGTTGGCGCCATATGTATTACCATGAGGGAAGGAGTTGAATCACCTAGCATGCAACTAGGAATTTTATTTTTTGCTTTAGCTTGAGCATGTGTCGGCAAAAGATAAGGCTAGGATGAGTTGGAATGTTTTATTTTGGTAAGAACACTAAGTATTTGGAAAGCTAAGGATAAGGGCTTGAAATGGGGGATTGTGTTTCATCAACTTAAGGAAAAAGGAGGGGAAAAAGGCTTAAGTGTAGGAAGGTGTTTTGGAAACTTCCTAATGGCCATTTGACCATTGTATTTGGACAGCATTGAGGCTAAGGGGGGGTGGCCGGTTTTGGTTGAGAGGATGGTAAGCTAGGATGATAGGAAAACCTTTTCATTTTGGTCATTTTGGCTTAAGCAAAGTGTTTATTTTCCTTTCATCTATCTTGCTCTCTAGCCGAATTTTACCAAACCCCTTGAGAAAGCTATAGCAATTTTCTTGTATCATTCTTTCTTTTTGATCATTTGATCAATTCTTTGCCATCTATTCCCCCTAGTGCCGAAACCATCAACACACCAAAAGACCATTCTTTTTCTTTCTTCTTCACAAAACCGATTATACCATCCTTCCAAAAACCCAAATTCTTTTTCTTCTCTTTCTTTCTCCTTTCTTTTCTTTCTTTCTCTCTTTCTCTTTGAAACCGAACCATACCATTCTATTTCCTTTTCTTCTTTTTTTTTCTTCATTACAATTTTCCTCAATTTTATTTCATCCATGGTCAATGCATTTTGCTCTTGTGACAAAATTTCTTCATTTTCTCTTACCACAATCGATTTCAAGAATCAAGGTAAGGAGTTTTTCTCTCAAGGATTCTTATTCATTTAGTATAGTTAGTTATTAATCGATTTCGTTTTAGGGACACAATTGCTCGATCGATTCTCGTGGAATGAAGACAAACCGTGGTAAGCCAAATCTAAAATCTTATAAACGTTAGTCATATATCAATATTTATAGTCGGACTAATGATCGTACATCTTTAGAAACTTTCAAGATAGGGCAAAAAAGGGCAGTCCATAGCCTTCGAGAGAGGGGCGGTTTCGTAAATCCCCCTATTTATAAACGAAGGGCTGTTTCAGGAATTCAAGATTTTCCACCGGGTTGCGGACCATCAACCGAGGAGAATCAATTATTTAAAATAGTTCGTACTCCCGAGCCCTTGTACGTTCGTGGATTCTCAGCAGGCAACGAATCAATAAATGAGAAGAAACCAAAAATAGAACTGGTTCAAAATCAAAGGGGTAAGGATTTAGATCGAATACAATAGTGTATTTTGATAAATGATAGTATTCTAATGGTTCGTATTACGTTTAGGTGTTGACGAGTGGGAAGGTTTAGTACTCACGATATCAAGGTGTGTAACTTCACACTTTTCTCGGGTTGGATGTCATTCCTGGTATTGAGTAAAATTGTAAAAACGACAAAATCGGTATAATACTGAAATAATTAGTATTTTGGTGAAATTTCATAAAATTGTTAAAATGTGAAAATTACAAAATGCCCTCGATGTGTAGGTAGTAAAATGAATACTAAATGTCTCATGTGTAAATGGGCCAAAGATGTGTTAGATCGTAAAATCGGCCGATAAGTTTGCTAGTTAGTAAATGGGCCGAAAAATATGCTAGATCGATAAATGGGCCGAAATCTCTGTTAGATCGTAAATGGGTCGTAATCTCTATTAAATTGTTAAATGGGCCAAAATCTATGCTAGATCGCTAAATGGGCCAGAAATTTTGCTAGATCGATAAATGGGCCGATATCTCTGCTAGATCGATAAATGGGTCAAATCTCATTAGATGAAAATGGGTCAAATCTCATTAGATCGTAAGTGGGCCGTAATCGTTAAATTGTTAAATGGGCCAAAATCTATGCTAGATCGCTAAATGGGCCGAAATTTTGCTAGATCGCTAAATGGGCCAAAGATGCTAAATAGTTATATGGAACAAATGATATATTGTATTATGGGCCTTAATAAAACACCGAAATATTGACTTGGGCCTTTTGATAAAATCATCATATGTACATAAGCTATTTTGCATACATGTTGCATGGGTTGTGATTAACGATGAAGAGAAGAAAGGCTGTTGCCAAAATCTAGTTCGGTGGCTTTGCCACAAAATAATGCTTGGTGATTGCCTCTAGTTCGGTGGCTATGCCACAAATATTTTAATGGCTCAATGCCTCTAGTTCGGTGACTTTGTCACAATCTAGTTCGGTGGCTCTGCCACAAAAATAAAATGGCTTAATGCCTACGATTGGTATGATGGCGGGGTGGGTTGACTTGATCCCACAGTGTGATGGTTGGTACGGTGGTGTGTAGCGGATGGAAATTAGGTTTGGGTGGGAAATTTCATTTTTGCATGCATCCCATTATTTATATTGTTAATCTTGATAATGGGCTCAAGCCCAAAATCATGACTTGATGATCTAGCCCAGTGGATTAAGTAAGTTATACACTGAGTTTTGAGTAACTCACACCCTCAAATTTTTCCTCTCAGGTAATGGAAATTAATGTGGACTTGGGCCGAGGATGACTTCGTGGAGGCCATCACGCAAACATGGGTTAAATAAATTTTGAACTTTTAAATAAGTACTTTCTTTAAATTACTATTTTGGGTATGATGTAATAAGGCCTCTATTATTATTTTATGGATTTTTATGTGTGGTTGGTTTAAAACTATGTTTTGGATATTTTAATATGGGCTTATGATTATTATATAATGTTTACTTAAAATAAATTGGGTTTTAAACATATGAGAAATTTTTAACTATTCTTATTTCTCAAATACATCAAACTTAAAATTATTTCTCTTGATTTTATTAAACTCTAATTTCAAAAAGGGTTTTGAAATACTGATTTGTCTGAAATTATTAAATAGTTCGATCTGTGTAACAAACCAAATCCAGTCTTAATGTATAGACCGGGTTTGGGGTGTTACATCTTATGTGCGTTGGAAAAGCCTAATTTATCAAATTGATTTGTGGAAGATCAACTATGAACACAACTTCGCAAACCATCAAATGGGTAGATCCTTAAGGCATAAAGAGTTTCAATTTCATAATTAAACCACAAAGAAGGAACAGGAAATTAGCTGCTAAAGCTTCTTCAAAGGAGCTTGTTTGGAATGAAAAAGCTACTCCTCTCAAGGAGTCTAACTTAAAGCTAAAGGAAGAGACAACAACATTGAGAGAAGAAAATGAAGGGCTAAAGAAGGAAAAAAATTAACTTAGAAGCTCATTTGCAAGAGTTAGCTGAGAGGCACGCTGCTGAAGTTACTTCTTTAAATATATCCCATGATAGCGAGGTTACAGTTAAAAACAATCATAAAATAGACATTGCTACTGTCAAGGAAGAAATGAAAGAGAACTTTGAGAAGAAATATGTTGAAGTGCAATCGCTGCAAGCTTTAATGGATTCCATTAAGAGAGGTAAGGATATTGAAGTTACTTTAGTTAGGGCAAAGAGGGATAGAGGCACTGTAGCACTAAGTCATATGCTTTGGAGGAAATCAGTAGTAATTTTGATTGGGCCCAACATGGTGCTGTTTAGGAATTCAAGTGGCTCGTAGCCCACTTATAAGGACTCAACTTTTTGTTGATGTCGAAAAATATGGTTTCGGAACTCAATTTCATAAATCGAGTTAGTGAAATCATGAACAAAAGAATTATGAAGTTAGTATGAAAATTATACTACAAATTGGTTAAGTAATTAAATTGAGAAATTTATTAATTAAGTACAAAAACTAAATTTTAAAAGTTCAATCAAAGTAGAATTTTAAATTAGAAAAAGCTTAAAGACTTATGTAACAGCCCGATTTCGGGGCTAGTAGGAACAGTGGTTTCGAGACCGCTAATCCAAGATTGAAGAAAATTATTTTGATTTTATTTTATGTGTTATGGCATTGATATATGGCTATGTGGAAATTTTGGTACTTCAATTTGAGCGATAGCACGCTTAATTGTGAAAAGACTAAATCGCATAAAGTGCGAAAATTCTTTTTTTCAAGGTATAGGTTTCTAATAGCCATAGAATATTAAATTAGAGATCCTTAAAGTTCAAATAAGCCATTGAAGAAGGGATGGCCGCTCATAGGGACGAGATTATTAAATGTGTCAATTTGTTAGGTAGAAATAGGTGACTAAATTGCTTTTTATGCATAAAATAAAGAAAAGAGTGATATCATCTTTACTTCAACATTTTTCACCACTAAAATTACCAGCTTAGAGGGGGTTTTGAAAGCTTTGAAAATTTTAGCAACTTGTCATCATCCAAGTAAGTGATTTTGGTGGTTTTATTTGATAATTTTTGTACTTTTGGAGTCCGTAAAGCTGAAGCTAGCTAATAAGAGGACTAATTTGCAATACGGTTGAAAGTCTAGGGACTTTCCATGAGAATTTTTATGTTGTTTTCTGAGTTTTTATGGAAGAAAATGAATGTTAGAAAAATGAGAAATAACTTTGGTGAAAGGTGTAGTCATGAAAACACCTAAATAGGACCAAGTTGTAAAGTTTGTGATTTTATAATAAATGCATGAAATAGATGAAATTAAGAGTAGTTGTAAGAGAAATAATATTCAGTTAGGCTTGTTTAATGAGAAAATGTGTTGAAAAATGATTTACGAGCCTAAGGGCAAAATCGTAATTTTCCCAAAGTGTAAGGGCAAAATGGTCATTTTGCCTAAGTATAGATTTTTATGCATTATAATCATAAGATGTTTTAAATGAGTGAACTATGTTGTTATAGACCAAGAAGAGCGTGGAATCAACCTTGACAGAGGAAAAGGTAAGGTTACGGAATAGACCGCCGATTAACGTGTTTTGCACCGAGGTAAGTTTATGTGTAAATGATGCATTTTATATACACATGTTGTTACTAACTGGTGCGTTGTATGATTGAGAACATGTATGATTTAAGTGGATTGAATTTGGTAGTTATTGAATAATTTTCGTATGAATGACGAAATAGATATGTAAATGTGAAATAACATCCGTAGTAATAAATAGTGGGCTGTGTGTGATACCACTATAACAATTCTTGATGATGAGCTAAGTGCGATACCACCTCATTACTTAATTACGATGGGTTGTGTGCGATATCATCGTCTATTTATCATTTGGTGGGCTATGTGCGATACCACCGTAACTATCCTTTTTGGTGGGCTATGTGAGATACCACCCTATTAAAGTTTGATGGTGGGCTAAGTGCGAAACCATCGAGTAATTGATATTATGATGTGTTGTATCATGTGACTTGGTGGTGTTACGTGCACGGATGCATGTTAATGAATGTGAGCATTAAGCTTGTGATATGGTTAGAATGTGGTAAGGGAGGAAATGAGTAAGCATGATTATGAATGCGGATTGTTCTTGCTTAGTATGTAATGCTATTTATTGCTTAACACATACTATGATGTTATTCTTTTACATGTAAACTTACTAAGCTTAAAGCTTACTCCCCTTTTTTTTCCCTTGTTTTATAGTGTTAAAAAGCCGAGTTAGGATACGAAGATAGTTTGGAAGATTCACCCACACTATCAGCTCATCTCGATATATCTAGACTTAGTGTTTTTGAGTATGGGATGTATAGGGGCTAGACTAGGTGAAATGTTTGTATTTTGGCCAAGTGTGTGTGTTGGCTCCTTATAGACAAATTCTTTTGTACATGGCCATAGTTAATGGCTCAATACTATTAATCAATGATAAGAAGAGGTTATTCATGATTGTGTAGAGTATATGAATGGTTTGTTTGGCTATGAAAATGCATGATTGAAATGTTGGTGGAGAGTGAATTATGTTTGAGTGAGTTAGGGTGATGAAAGAGCTTGGAAAATAGCCTTGTTCTTGTCCACACGGGTAGGCACACGGACGTGTGTCTAGGCCATGTGTGACACACAGTCAGTTCCATGGGTGTGTGACTAGGCCGTGTGTCCCCTTGCATGTTAGAATTTCAAGTCAGTAAGCTTAGTAGTAAACACACGAGCAGAGACATGGCCGTGTGCCTCATCCGTGTGGGAGGCACGGCCATGGACATGGGCGTGTGCCCAGGCAGTGTGAAATCTGCACCTTGATTTTGAAATTAAATCGCCACACGGTTGAAGCACACGGGCGTGTGACAAGCCGTGTGGAATAAGTCAGTGTCGACCACGGGTACAGCATACGAACGTGTGGCTGACCATGTGATGCAAGTCAGTGTCGACCACGGGTGCAAGACACGGGCGTGTGGAATACCACACGGGCGTGTCCCATCTCACACGGGCGTGTCCCATCTCCCTATTTAGGTAAATATTTCCTAAGTACACATAGGTTTCCAATTTATTTCCAAAACCTTCCGGAAGGGTGTTTAAGGTCTCGTAGGCCCATTATAAGGGTATTAGAGGTGTGTATGGAAAAGTTTTTAATTTGGAATGAAATTTGATAGCCCAAATCTGTATGATCATGTGAGTTAAGTACGGTAACGCCTCGTATCCGGCTCCACTGTAGAATACGGGTAGGGGGTGTTACATTTAGTGGTATCAAAGCTATGGTTTAGTCGATTCGCGGACTACCATAGCGTGTGTTAGGGTCTAGCTATACATGCCATAAGCGTATATTGATAGTGTGGTGGCTCTTGACGATTCTAAACTTTGTTTTTATATAGTAATGGATCTCGATCGAGCGGCTGCTAATGACGCAGCTAGTAACACGTCGGCTCCTGCGCAAGGGATCACGCCTGTAGAGAATGGACCCGAGACTTGGGGCCAATGAGAAGAGGCCCGAGAAACCTTTCTCCAAATGATGAGTAACTAGTACACGGAGTATGTACGAGCAAACCCTATTGCTCAACCTCCTCCACCCCCTTCGATACCTCAGCCAATTCCTGCGACTCCTCAAGATATAGATTTAGTGAGGATAACTAAGCCCCGGTAGATAAGATTTGAAAGCAAGGGGCTGAGGAGTTTAGGGCTAATATAGACGATGACCCCGAGAAGGTGGAATTCTGGCTTGAGAACTCAATAAGAGTGTTTGATGAACTCTCTTGCACACCTGATGAGAGCTTAAAATGCGCCGTGTCTTTGCTGAGAGACTCAGCATACCATTGGTGGAAAACGTTGACGTTGGTGGTCCCAAGGGAGAGAGTGATGTGGGAATTCTTCTTGGAAGAGTTTCGAAAGAAGTATATAAGTCAGAGGTTTGTGGACTAAAAACGAAAAGAATTCCTTGAACTGAAGCAAGGAAAAAGACTATGGCAGAATATGAGCGCGAGTTTGCTGGGCTCAGTAAGTATGCATAAGAGTGTGTGTCTACAGAAGCTATTTTGTGCAAGAGGTTTGAAGATTGAATGAATGAGGATGTCAGAATTTTAGTTGGGATTTTAGAATTAAAGGGGTTTGTAGTGTTGGTTGATAGAGCATGTAAGGCCGAATAACTGAATAAGAAAAAGAGGAAAGCTATGATGAGGCCCGGGATGCGAGAAAGACCGATGAGTAAATCATACCAATCTCAGTCGAAGAGGTCCAATGAAGTAAACCCTCGAACAATTATGTTATTTGGGTATTCATATAGAGATCGATGTAGTACCTACTCGGGCTCGAGAGTTCAAACCACTTTGATGGCAAGTGTGGGCAATACGAAGTCCAAACCGGAGTGTCTAAATTGTGAAATACAACACACGGGGTAGTGTTAGGGGAATAGCAGAAATTGTTACAAGTGTGGTTCACCTGATCATTTTATCTGAAATTGCCCTGAGTGGGATGACAAAGAAAGAAAGCAAGAGATAAGATCAAGTAATGTATCTTCAAAGGGTAGACCATAAAAAAACCCGAGAGGTAGGACTAGTGGTAGAGGTGCGCCTCGAGATTCTATTGTGAGACCGGAAGGTTGGGCACCTGCAATGACTTATGTCATTCGTGCTCGTGATGAGGCATCATCTTCGGATGTGATAACAGGTACTTCTTCTCTTCATGACACTTCTGTTATTACTTTGATTGATTCGGGGTCTACCCATTCATATATTTGCATGAAACTGGCATCTAGTATAAGCATGGTTGTTGAGCCTACGGAATTTGTAGTAAAGGTGTCAAACCCATTAGGCAAACTTGTGCTAGTTGACAAGGTGTGTAGGAAATGTCTTTTGACAGCTAGAGGTCATTGTTTTCTAGCAAACCTTATGTTGCTGTCGTTTGATGAATTTGATTTGATTCTTGGCATGGATTGGTTGACTGCCCATAATGTTTTAGTGAACTGTGGTAGCAAGTTTATTGAATTGAAATGTGAAAATGGGGATGTCATTCGAGTTGAATCAGGTAGATCGGATAATCTGCTAGTGATAATTTCAACTATAGTAGCGGAGAAATATTTGAGGAAAGGATACGAGTCTCATCTCACTTTTGTGCTGAATACTCAAAAGTTAGAAGTAAAGATTGAGTTAGTGCTAGTGGTATGCGAATATCTAGATGTGTTTCCGGATGAGTTACCTAGATTACCTCCAGTTAGAGAGGTCAAGTTTGGGATTGAGTTAGTTCCGGGAACGACATCTGTCTCGGTTGCTCCGTATAGGATGGCATCATTGTAGTTGAAAGAATTGAAGGTTCAGTTGCAAGAGTTAACGGATAAGGGTTCTACAAGACCGAACTTTTTGCTATGAGGTGCTCCGGTACTTTTCATGAAGAAGAAAGATGGGTCGATGAGATTGTGCATAGACTACAAACAACTCAACAAAGTGACAGTGAAGAATAAGTATCCTTTGCCAAGGATAGATGACTTGTTTGACCAACTGAAGGGAGCTACGGTGTTTTCCAAGATAGACCTAAGGTCTGGTTATTATCAGTTGAGAGTTAAGGAAAAAGATGTGCCGAAAACTGCATTTCAAACGAGGTATGGCCATTATGAGTTTCTTGTCATGCCATTTGGTCTAACGAATACTCCTGCAATTTTCATGGACTTGAAGAATCACATCTTCTGACCGTTTGGACAAGTTTGTAGTCATTTTTATAGACAACATATTAGTCTATTCTCAGGATGAGAGTGAACATGCGAAGCATCTAAAATTATTTTGCAGACTTTAAGAGACAAGTAGTTGTATGCTAAATTTAGCAAGAGTGAGTTTTGGCTCCGAGAGGTCGGATTCCTAGGGCAGATTGTGTCAAGTGATTGTATTAGAGTTTACCCGAGTAAGATCTCGGCTATTGTAGAGTGGAAGCCGCCAAGAAATGTGTCGGAGGTCAGAAGCTTTTTGGGCTTAGCGAGTACTACAGACAGTTCATAAAGGGGTTTTCCATGATTGCTACCTCGATGAGGAAACTGTTGCATAAGGATGTCAAGTTTGAATGGACTGAGAAATGTCAGCAGAGTTTTGAGAGATTGAAAACATTGTTGACTAAGGCACCAGTTTTGTTACAATTGGAGTCGGGAAAGAATTTGTGGTTTATAGCGATGCTTTATTTAACGGTCTTGGCTGTGTATTGATGCAAGAGGGTAAGGTAGTCGCTTACGCCTCGAGACAGCTAAAATCGCATGAGAAGAATTATCCAACTCATGATTTGGAGTTGGCTGCAATTGTTTTTGCCTTAAAGATTTGGCGTCATTATTTTTATGGTGAGAAGTGTCGAATCTTCACGGATCATAAAAGTTTGAAGTACTTAATGGATCAAAAGGATTTAAATTTGGGACAATGGCGATGGCTTGAATTATTGAAGGACTATGAGCTAGTAATCGATTATCATCCTGGGAAAGCGAATGTGGTTGTGGATGCCCTGAGTAGGAAATCCCTATATACTTTGAGAGCTATGAGCACGAGCTTAGCATTGTCAATTATGGAGTTATATTGGCCGAGATGAGGGCAAAACCACTATTTATTCAGCATATATGTGAAGCTCAGGAAAATGATAGCGAGATACAAGCTAAAAGAGCTCAGTGCGAGTTAGGAAATGATTCTAATTTCCGCATGAGTTCAGATGGTTATTTGATGTTTCTCGACCAGATTTGTGTACCTAAAGATGATGAACTGATTCAAAAAATTTTACATGAAGCACACAGTGGTCACTTGTCAGTACATCCCGGTAGCATGAAAATGTACAATGATTTGAAGAAATTTTATTCGTGGCCGAGTATGAAAAGGGACATCTCTGAGTTCGTGATAAGATGCTTGATTTGTCAATAAGTGAAAATCGAGCACCAAGTACTTCGAGATTGCTTCAGCCTGTGATGGTTCCCAAGTGGAAGTGGGGTCGAATCACTATGGATTTTGTGGCGAGATTGCCTATGACCGAAAAAGAAAGATGTTGTGTGGGTCATTGTTGATAGACTAACGAAGTCAACTCACTTTATACTGGTGCGTGTAGATTACGCACTTGATAAGTTGGCCAAGTTGTATATTGCTGAGGTGGTGAGATTACATGAAGTGCATGTATCTATTATCTCGGATAGAGATCCGAGATTTACTTCGAGGTTTTGGAAGAAGTTACAGGAGGCCTTGGGTACAAGGTTGAATTTAGTATTGTGTTCCATCCTCAAACCGACAGCCAATTTGAAATTGTGATTCAAGTCCTTGAGGATATGCTCTGATGCTTTGTGTTAGAGTTTGGAGGTAATTGGGGGAGATATTTACCTTTGGTTGAGTTTTCTTACAACAACAGTTATCAATCGAGTATACAAATGGCACCGTACGAAGCCTTGTATGGTCGTAAGTGTCGAACTCCCTTGTATTGTGCCGAGCTCAGTGAGAAGCGAATTCATGGGGTCGATCTAGTTAAAGAGACTGAAGAGAAAGTAAAAGTGATCTGTGATAGTCTGAAAGCCGCTTTGGACCAACAAAAGTCATACGCGGATTTGAAAAGAAAAGAAATCAAGTTTCAAGTGGGCGACAAAGTATTTCTGAAAGTATCCCCGTGGAAGAAAATATTGAGATTTGGTTGAAAGGGGAAATTAAGTCCGCGATTCATAGGGCCGTATAAGATTACCGGAAGGATTGGCCCAGTGGCATACCGGTTGGCTTTGCCGGTAGAGTTAGAGAAAATACACAATGTGTTCCATGTATCGATGTTAAGGCGTTATTGCTCTGATCCTTCGCATGTGATTCCTCCAACAGAAATTGAGTTACGACCGGATATGACATATAAGGAGAAGTCGATTAAGATTATGGCTAGAGAGGTGAAATAGTTGAGGAATAAGGACATAGCTTTAATAAAAGTGTTATGGCAAAAACACGGTGTAGAAGAGGCTACGTGGGAACCGGAAGAAGCCATGAGAGAGCAATATCCAAACCTTTTTATCGGTAAGATTTTCGAGGGCAAAAATCTCTAAAGGAGGGGAGAGTTGTAATAGCCCGATTTTGGGGCTAGTCGAACAGTGGTTTCGAGACCGCTAATCCGAGGTTGAGGAAAATTATTTTGATGTTATTTTATGTGTTATGGTATTGATATATGGCTATGTGGAAATTTTGGTACTTTAATTTGAGCGATAGCATGCTTAATTGTGAAAAACGACTAAATCGCATAAAGTGCGAAAGTTCTATTTTTGAAGGTAGAGGTGTTTAATAGCCATAGAATATTAAATTGAAGGTTCTTAAAGTTCAAATAATCCATTGAAGAAGGGATGGCCGGTCATAGGGACAAGATTATTAAATGGATCAATTGGTTAGGTAGAAATAGGTGACTAAATTGCTTTTTATGCATAAAATAAAGAAAAGAGTGATATCATCTTTACTTCAACATTTTTCACCACCGAAATTACCAACTTAGAAGGGTTTTGAAAGCTTTGAAAATTTCAGCAACTTATCCTCATCCAAGTAAGTGATTTTGGTGGTTTTATTTGATAATTTTTGTACTTTTGGAGTCCCCAAAGCTTAAGCCAGCTAATGAAGGGACTAATTTGCAATATCGTTGAAAGTCTAGGGACCTGCCTTGAGAATTTTTATGTTGTTTTCTGAGTTTTTATGGAAGAAAATGAATATTAGAGAGATGAGAAACAACTTTGGTGAAAGGTGTAGTCATGAAAACACCTAAATGGGACCAAGTTGTAAAGTTTGTGATTTTATAATAAATGCATGAAATAGATGAAATTAAGAGTAGTTGTATGAGAAATAAATATTCAGCTAGGCCTTTTTAATGAGAAAATGTGTTGAAAAATGATTTACGAGCCCAGGGGCAAAATCGTAATTTTGCCAAAGTGTAAAGGCAAAATGGTCATTTTTTCCTAAGTATAGATTTTGATGCATTATGATCATAAGATGTTTTAAATGAGTGAATTTTGTTGTTATAGACCAAGAAGAGCATGGAATCAACCTTGACCGAGGAAAAAGCAAGGTTACGGAATAGACCGTTGATTAACGCGTTTTGCACCGAGGTAAGTTTATGTGTAAATGATGCATTTTATATACACATGTTGTTACTAATTGGTGCGTTGTATGATTGAGAACATGTATGATTTAAGTGGATTGAATTTGGTAGTTATTGAATAATTTTCGTATGAATGACGAAATAGATATGTAAATTTGAAATAACATCCGTAGTAATAAATAGTGGGCTGTGTGCGATACCACTATAACAACTCTTGATGGTGGGCTAAGTGCGATACCACCTTATTACTTAATTACGATAGGCTGTGTGTGATACCATCGTCTATTTATCATTTGGTGGACTATGTGCGATACCACTATAACTATCCTTTTTGGTGGGCTATGTGCAATACCACCCTATGAAAGTTTGATGGTGGGCTAAGTACGAAACCACCGAGTAATTGATATTATGATGTGTTGTATCATGTGACTTGGTGGTGTTACGTACACGGATGCATGTTAATGAATGTGAGCATTAAGCTTGTGATATGGTTAGAATGTGGTAAAGGAGGAAATGAGTGAGCATGATTATGAATGTGGATTGTTCTTGCTTAGTATGTAATGCTATTTATTGCTTAACACATACTATGATGTTATTCTTTTACATGTAAACTTACTAAGCTTAAAGCTTACTCCCATTTCTTTTCCCTTATTTTATAGTGTTAAAGAGTTGGGTCAAGATACGAAGATAATTTGGAAGATTCATCCACACTATCAGCTCATCTCGGTATATCTAGACTTAGTGTTTTTTAGTATGGGATGTATAGGGGCTAGACTGGGTGAAATGTTTGTATTTTGGCCAAGTGTGTGTGTTGGCTCCTTATAGACAAATTCTTTTGTACATGGCCATAGTTAATGGCTCAATACTATTAATCAATGATAAGAAGAGGTTATTCATGATTGTGTAGAGTATATGAATGGTTTGTTTGGCTATGGAAATGCATGATTGAATTGTTGGTGGAGAGTGAATTATGTTTGAATGAGTTAGGGTGATGAAAGAGCTTGGCAAATAGCCTTGTTCTTGTCCACACGGGTAGGCACACGGGCGTGTGTCTAGGCCGTGTATGACACACGGTCAGTTCCATGGGTGTGTGGCTAGGCCATGTGTCCCCTTGCATGTTAGAATTTCAAGTCAGTAAGCTCAGTAGTAAACACACGGGCAGAGACACAACTGTGTGTCTCAGCGGTGTGGGAGGCACGGCCACGGACATGGGCATGTGCCCAGGCCGTGTGAAATCTGTACCTTGATTTTAGAATTTAAATCGCCACACGGTTGAAGCACACGGGCATGTGACAGGTCGTGTGGAATATGTCAGTGTCAACCACGGGTACAGCACATGACGTATGGCTGACCGTGTGATGCAAGTCAGTGTCGACCACGGGTGTAAGACACGGGCATGTGGAATACCACACGGGCGTGTCTCATCTCACACGGGTGTGTGGCCCCTGTTTAGGTAAAATTTTTCTAAGTGCGCGCAAGTTTCCAATTTATTTCCAAAACCTACCAGAAGTGTGTTTAGGGTCTCGTATGCCCATTATAAGGATATTAGAGGTGTGTATGGAAAGGTTTTTAATTTGGAATGAAATTTGATAGCCCAAAGCTATATGACCATGTAAGTTAAGTACGGTAACGCCTTGTATCGATTCTGGCATAGAATACGGGTAGGGGGTGTTACAACCCAATTGGCAAATAACCAAAATACCTAAGTAGTTATTAAACCATTGTTTTTCTATGAGATAGTGGGAAATGACAATGGTAGTCACTCAATTTCTATAATTGAAATTAATAAGTATATATATGTCTAAAATTAGTGGATATATGACTAATTAATATTAATTAATCTTTAGTTAAAGTATATATATTGTAAGTAAGTGGAGAAAGATGTATTCTAGTGTTCTCCTTAGGCAACCATCCAAACTAAAGAAAGAATAAAGAAATTGAGTGTTCATTTTCTCAATTTTAGTTCCAAAATTCACAGGGAATTTATGTTTCTCTTTGTTAATTTTATGATTTCTTATCCTTTTAAGCTTGATTTAATCAACCCAAGTGTTAGATTTTCAAATTATTAAGTTAAACACAAGTTCTGATTATTGAATATTGACCACCAATAAACGGGTTATGGTTTATAGTAAAAATAGCACACCAAAAATATATAGAATTAAAATGACAGTGTCCGCAAGTATAAGAGTCAAATTGTAATATAGTATTATGTACAACGGAACACAGAAAGTATTCTGAGGATTGTCCTCAAAGGAGGATAGAATAAATATATAGAAAATATTTTTGCAATAATAAGTCTAAATAGTTAAAATTAATTCCTATATTATGAAAATTTATAAAATAGATTAATAAAAGCAATTAAATAACTAAAATAAATAAACAAGAAAAATAAACAAATGACTAAATAGATAAACCAATTAGGAAGATAAAACCAAATGACTAAATAGTTTTAGGGTGGATTAGCTACCGATTAACTAATTATTACCTCCCGACCTCTAACTAATTAATCGATTGATTCATACTCTATTTTCTTTCGAACTCACTTTCTCAACCAGGATAACTATTATTTACTTGGTTCGACTTATCTCTCGATATTTTCTCACCTATGATTACTTCTTAGGATTGTCAAGCATAAGGTTTAAGAACATGTAATCTATACCAACTAATCCTCTCGAAAAACCCTAAATCTTACTTTAATCACATCCCCATCCAATCGTTAATCTCCCCTAAAGGATTTTGCCACTCATGTTATTCATAATCTTAATATCAATTGAAATAAATATGTAATCACACAAATAGACCAGAAAAGAAAAGAGATTAGAATAATCATGGATTCGATGCCGATTGGAGAATGGATTAGTAAATTTCTCGATTGAAATAAAAATATTGTCATTTGTAAAGAAGAAATATATTGAATACTTCAATAATATAAAAGAATTCTTGAATTGAAATCGATTCCAAGAGGAAGAACAAAGAGTTTAGAAAAGCTGAAAGAAAACTAAATCTAATCCTACTCCTAAACTACTAGGGTTTTTGAATGCGTCTAAGATGACTTAGTTACATCAAACCCCTAAAATTTGATTGTATAGACGAAAATAGCCTCTATAAACTTAGGCATCATGTTGACCTAAGTCGTACTATAGGCCTTGCATGGCGCAACACGATGAGCAATTTGTGCCTTGCTTGGTTCATTCAATGCTTTGATGGCTCGGTGCATCACTCGTCCCTTACTCCCACTCCAATTGGGCCTATAAATCTTCATCCTACATGCTCAATTCAACACATTAGCGTTAACTAAGACCCATGTAGGCCTAATGGGTAACAACACTCACAAAATGTATTAAAAACCACTTATTTTTACTAATATTTAATCCTAACTACTAAATATTAAAAATGTAATAATAAATACTAAATTGGCTACAAAACAAGCTTCTTAAGTGCGAAAATAAACCAAATTAACTATTACATTTTATGGCAGGTCAAATACCCCCACACTTAAGTCTTTGCTTGTTCTCATGCAAACTAAACAAAATAAAATAAAAACTAATTAAACTAAAAATGAAAAAATAAATATGCAAGGAAAAGAAAATGTATACAAGTTTATGATAGTCCACAGGACTTGTCTTCAAGTGTACAAGTAAGTGTCCACACCAGAACAAATCTGCGTGTACAAATTCACTAAGTATGTGTTCGTAAGTGTGTTTTTCTAAAAGAGAATCTGTGGTTGTGAGTTCACCAAGACCATCATTCAAACAAGAGTTTGCATTGATTACCATCCAGGTATGAGTTTGTCAGATCAACCACAATTATGAGTCCATAAAGATTATATTACAAGATAAGATAGTCTGTAGGACTTCTTCTCAATCTCTTAGGTTAAGTCAGTTCTTTAGGACTCCATTATATGGATATTAACAGAAATAAGTCCACCATGCAAGTCCACGCGAGCAAGTTCACATAGTGCGAATCTACAAGTCTAAGTTATCCAAGCACGAATGCACAAGAAATATTCATCGAACGTGAGTCCACAAGAATCATATTTAAGAATAGATTTGTATATGTGAGGGCAGGTATAAATCCGCAGGTATGTATAGGCAGACAGGAATCTATAGGCATGTGTCTGGTGTGAATTAGCCAAGTATGATTTTGCCAAGAATTAGCCAAGTATGAATTGACTAAATTCACATATACTTACCGTAACACATATGTTCGCAGAAAGTGAAGGCAAACTGTCTATTTGAGCAAAGTGTATTGTATGTTTGTTCCCTATATTCTTACATGAATTATTCAACGTATTTGTTGCCCTTATGCATAAGTTATACTCCATGCAAGTTGTATGTGTGGGCGAGTAAACATCGTGCAAAATCACTAATTTCTAGATTTATTTCTTTCAAGTATCAAAAACCGTTTGAAATACGGGAAAGGGACTAAGCCAAAAGCTGTTGTTTTTGTTGTAAGCCTCTTAATTGTATATTTGTAACACATACATATTGGGGTAGTCCGCAGACTAGTAAACTAAGAATTTGATTTTATTGTAATTACGAAACTCTCTTAATCACAAGACAGTATGTATGGTTTGATAAAATATACATTTTGTAAACTTAAGTATATGACAAAATCAAAATAAGTTGCAAACTCGCGTTATTGCATATTTCAGTAAGTTGAATGTTTCAAAATCATTTAAGTATTCGGTAGTAACTATTGGAAAATCAAATTTGAAAAACGCGACTAAAATAAATTGAAGAAAAAATTAGAGTTTTAAAAAAAATTTCCAAAACAAGAACTATCTAAAGTAATAAACACTTAATCAAAATTGTACATTTTCGATTCATCTAGGATGAACACTTCGATCAAGTAGTATTCTCTGCTATCCTCAAGCTCATGTCTGCCAAGTGTAGGCTCGCTTCAAATATAAAAATTTTTCAAAAAAAATACTAGGGGGTAATTTCATTATTTCTCTAAACTTTTGGGCCAAGTTATAAATAAAAACTATCTCTAGAAAATTTCTAAAATGATCTCTTCAGAGAATTTTCTCTACAACTTTCTCTTAAATTCAAATGTGTGTAAAATAATGACCCAAGACTCTCTTTATATAGAGAGAATTTAGAGAGTTCAACTATAATTAATCTTAATCACTTTAATATTAAATTAATATAATACTTATCAAGATAAACATTAGATTAAATTTAATATTAAATATTATTAAATTAATTGAATATTTATCTACAAGATAGACATTAAATTAAATCTAATATTAAGATAATCACTTTAATATTAAATTAAAAAAATTATTAAGATAAGTATTAAATTTAATTTAATATTAAATCTATTAAAATAATATTATTTTTGAAATAGTCAATTTGAAATCAAATTCTCTAGTAGAGTCCTAATAGGAGTGTAATTCTTCCACTGATCAACCAACAAAGAACCACTGCCCCCGACCATTTGCCGACCACCAGAATGTCGTCGTCGCAGCCGTCAGCACGTCGAGCTGGTTCGATTATTGTCGGTTTGGTCCAGGCTAGTGATGACCCGACTGATCCGATCCAGCCACCGGTTGGATCGTCTGCCCAATTTCATATACCAGGCCCGATTCGACTAATTTTTGGGTCTTGGTCTCGATTTTACGCTCCTGAGCCCAATTTACCATTTCAAGTCCAATTTTCAAGTCCAGTTACCCATTGGGTCAATTGTCTAACTTGAAAATTAATTTCTAAAAATATCATATTAATTTTAATTAATTTGATTAATTCAGTTTTACTTGATCAAAATTAATTTTCCCAAAAATCACTTAGATTTTCCAAATTAACTTTTTAAGAAAATTCTTTAATCAAATTCTCTAGTTGAACAATTCTTATGACAACCCAATTTAATTCCACATTGAATAAATCGACTCAATTAAATTATTTCCAAAATCATAGAATTTTCTTCTGATTCAAATACAATTCGATCAAGCTTTTGTTGAGCTAGCGGAGGAACCAATCGAACATATACAATTAGGCTCTAGTAATTGTAATTATGTCTAGAAGTATCGTTCTGATATTTCACAATTACTTATCATAGAGTCAGTCCACAAGAAGTACCATGATTTAAAACTCCTTAGTGTATAATCTTTACGAAAACAATTCATCCAACTGCTTTGTCCAATGACCTCGTCATGTGTGTGTTATCCTCATAAGATATCATTGACTCCTTTGAGTTAAATCCGTTCACCCAATACAATCCTATTTTATCTTGTTGTCATCATTGTATCTTCTTAATGATTAATACGATCACTATCAACAAATGACTGTGATAAAGTGCTTATTCGAGAACAAGCAACCCTTGGTCACGTTCTGTATTTATCAATACACACAATGTCAATAAGAGAATATCGTTAACTCTTTAATTGAGCTATGAATTCCATTGTTACTAGTAAAATCATGCCATACAAAAGTCATATACCCAACCTACCGGCTATCAACTCAATCATCTTTAGAGTATAAGTCTCCACTTGTATCAAAGCACATGAGTTACATACGCATGGTTAATGACTAACTCAGGATTTAGGTAAATCAAACCATTAATGTCACAAGTGAATTAATTCACAAATGGATCTAGGATTAATTCATCTTGGGTCCAGTCCAATGTATCATTCTTTCAATGAATACATCTATGTCTCTACCCATGGAGTCAACTGCTCCAATAGCCAAGACTAGACATCTTCTCAATTGGAATTGTAGACAACATAATAATCTTTTTAATATTTGAATCAAATGCTCACTTTGATTCTTTTGTGAAATTACAGGCTCGTTTAGATTATCTACTGAAGTAAGTTGTCTTTCTCGTAATGTAAACGTTCTTACAGTGCCACTTATCATCAGTTTGAACTTAGACAAATAATGAGCTAATATATATCATAATTTCACTATTCATGCAAAATATGAAAGACAGAAATATAAAAGACATAATAGTGAAATGTGAAATTAACTTTATTTATTTATTCATCGTTCAAATAAATAGAAAACAGTTACATGTTTACTACAATATGGGCACATTTTCCAACAATAACATCATCTTGTTCAGGTCCAATGACCGATCTGGGCAAGAGGTGTTACAATTTTACTTTACATGCAAAAATCATATGAGGACAATTATACAAAGTATATTAATGTAATTCATAAATTTGTTTTATTAATCAATCTGTTTGAAAAAATTACAAGTTTACAAACAAATATACTACACTCAGGGCACCAGATCCAAAAAATTTTATTTGGGTGTGCTATAAGGTCCACTATGTAGGATATATATCAAGTATGTAAGTGGTAAAAGTACCATGGAAGGCGTTGTACTTAGAAGCGGATTGCATTTCGGCCCCTCTACTGAAAAAAAAAATGGGCAAATTAGCCCTTATACATTTCAAAACGTGCAAATTAGCATCTCGATTAAATTTTATTTGTTAAATGATAGCGTTGAAGGTTAATTTAAATGATTAATTACTAATTTAGTCCCTGAACTATAATTAGAATATCATTTTGATTTTTTAAAAATTATTAACAATAATTCTAAAAATTTAAAAATCTTAAAAATAAATATAAATTATTAAAAATATTAAAAATATATTAAGAATATTAGAAATTATGTTAAAATATTTTTAAAAATACAAATTATAAATGAAATTTTCTAAAATTTCAAAAATATATATGTAAAAATTCTAAAAATTTTATAAAAAAATCTTTAAAAAATTATCAAACTTTCTAGTCGAAACCTAGAAACCATCATCCTTTACAAGACTTTCTTCACTACTTTACAAAACCTAAAAAATAAAAAAAAAAATAAAAAGGATTTCTCATACTTGATTGAAGACGTAATAAATAAATAAATAAAAACTTGATTCAAGCAAAAAAAAAAAAAAAATTCACCTAAAAGTTTTGATTACTCATTTCAAATTTATCATGCTTTATATTTTCATTTTCATCGTTCATGCTTCCAACTAAAATGTATATACAAATTTATTTAATTTTACTTTCTTCTACTTTAGTGAGTACTCATTTTCATCATTGTCTCAATAAAATTTCAATTACTCATTGTCGCATCCCTTTAATTATTACAAACTTTCCCATTTGAAGATTTTATTGTTTAATACCCCAAGAAACTTGAATCTTTAAATTACTAAGTTTAATATTTTTGGGTTTTGAAGTTTTAATGTAAATTTATGAGTTTTAAATAAGAACTTCATGGGTTTTGAAATTTTAAAAAAATATGTTTTAAATTTACGAGAAGAAATAAAATATAAAAAGTGAAATTTTAATTTAAAATAAATCCCCAAAGCCATCAAAAAGTCTCCAGAGGTGGGGAGAAGTAATGAAAGGAGCTCATTGTCTTCTTCTTTTTCTTCATTGCCAAAGAGAAATGCAAAATTGAAAGATTTTATTTACGGTAAATATGTTGTTTCTTTGGTTATTTACGGTAAATATGTTGTTTCTTTGGTTTGATAGTATTTCAACAGTAATAAAATCATGGTTTTATTGAAATGGTTGCTTTTAGAATTGCACTAGAAAGCTTCTTTAACAGGTAAGGTTAGTGTCTCATTGCATTAGATAGTTCTTATCAAATAAGAATTTTATTGAAAATGGAAATTTCCGATTATTGAAAGAGAGCTCAATTTTCAAAAATAAAAACACCATGATTCACCAAAATTTTAATAATTTATATTTATTTTTAAGAATTTTTATTTTTTAGAATTATTGTTAATAATTTTATAAAAAATCAAAATGATATTTTAGTTATAATTTAGGGATCAAATTAGTAATTAACTATTTAAATTTACGATAATGTCATTGTTTAACAGATAAATTTTAATGCAATGGGCAAATTTACAAGTTTCAGAATGTATAAAGACTAATTTACCCATTTTTTTCAGTATAGCGGCCGAATTGCAATCCATCCCAAAGTACAAGGGTTTCCCTAATTTTTTTTACCACTTATATACTACTTGTACCCTACATACCAGACAAGTGTCTCCCAACAAAGCTAACATTCTCAGCTTGATCGACGGAGCTTGAACTAACTTGCGAACTTTAGCTTGGTGAGCCTTAAGCGTTATGTGTCTCCACTAAATCTGTGTGAAGTCCACGTGGAAACTTAGAGATATCGATTACTAATCGCCTTGAGATGTTTTATCCTAGGACATATTATCACCATCATTATCCAAGGGAATCAAATTAGACTTTTATGTTTGTGAACTTTGGACACGTAGCTAGCCTATCCCCTACCATAAAACAATTTATGCAAACAACTCATGGGGAATCATGTACACCTCTTCTTTAATGTCTTCTTTTACCAGAACATCCTCTAACCTAACTCTCATCCAGGTGATCCACCACGCAAACCACCATCTTCTTCCATCTCTTCTATTAATTTAGTATTTATTGTTCATGATTAGGATTTTGACATATTTAATGATTATTTAAGTATATTTTAAATTTATAATATTACATTAAAAACAATAGAAGAAAACAGGATATTCAATAAGCTTTTTGTATTTTTTGGATTTAGATAAATTTGAGTTTAACTATTTAATTCACAATCCATCAGCTTTTTGTACATTCTTGAATTAGGACAAAATTTGGATTTGGCTATTTAATTTACGATCCGCAAGTTACCATTGATTAAAGACTGAAATAACTCTCAAATTAGTGGTGGATCTTGAGACTAGATTTTGAGAAACTTAACTAAAATTTTCAAAATATTTAAGAGTTTAATAAGATTCTTTTCAAAAAAAAGAAGTCAATAAAATTTTTATAAATTTAGAGAGCCAAACTAGAATTTTAAATAAATTTTGGGGAGCCATCAGGAGGTTCTAAATTTGAATATTTAACAAAATTAGATATGCCATAAATAATTCAGATTTTAATTCGTATGGTAGTAATGAGAGATACAAAATTTAAAGCAATTATGCATAGGGGTGAGCGTTTGATCGAATCGAATCGAATGAAAAAATTTCGAGTTAATCGAGTTGATGAATCATATTTTATCATCCTGATTTGATTTGATATTTTCTCGAATCGAGTCGAGTAAGATGAAATTCGAATCGAATCGAATCAAATATATTTGTTCGAGTTAAATTTTAAAAAATAATTTTGAGTTCTTGTAACTATTGTCACCTATCGTAATAAAATTGTCCACCTTAACCAAAATTTTTTATTAACTTTCACACCAAATAATTTATTTATTAATCTTTTATATACGGGTTAGCTTCTTTGCTTGTTTAATTCTTTCAATTATCTTCAAATTTTTGTCACTATGTATTTTGGAATTAAAAAATATATTAAACGTAAAAATGTGATTTTTAATAAAAGTTATTTTAAAGATAAAATGTGAAATTGATACCAATATAAAATTTTAACCTTAACATTTTATGGCATAATTAATAATTCAATTTTAATATAAATATTCAATATGACTAAACAATTCAATAATATAAATAATATAAAATGTAAAATTTAATTTAATAATATAAATAGTAGACATAAATAAAATTATTACTATTTATGTTTAGTGATTTTTTGGACAATTTTGATTTTTTATTTGAGAGTAAAGGGTAAGAAATAAAAGTTTAGGGGAAAATAAAAAGTTTTGGAGAATAAAAGTTTGAGGGAAAATAAATAAGGGAGTAAAATTTTAAAAGGAAAATATTAAAAAAAATTGGAGGGGGGATGAGTTTGGGGTAGATGGGAGGTGAGAATGGAAGGGAGTAAAAATTTTAGGGGAAAACTAGGAGGGAGTAAAAATTTTGGGGGAAAGTAAAAATTTTGAGGGTTTTTGGGAGTAAAATTTTGAAAAAAAAGTAAATGGGGGAGTAAATTTTTGGTGAGAAATGAATTTTGGGTAGATTGGAAGGTTGGGATGGGAGGGGAGTAAAAGTTTTGGGGGGAAAGTGGAAAGGAGTAAAAGTTTTGAGGAAAAAGTAAAAAGATTTGAGAGTTCAAGGTAAAAATATAAAATATTATAGTTTAATATTCGAATTATTCGAATTTTTCGAGTTATTCGAATTCGAAAACTCAACTCGATTCGAACTCGAAATTGGAAAAAAATTGAGTTGACTCGAATAACTCGATTAACTCGAATAATTCGATTCGTTTAACTCGAAATTCGAATTGTTTTTTATTTTTTCGAGTCATATCGAGTTTTACTCATTCCTAATTATGCATAAGTTAGCAGGTTGAGATTTTAAGCAGTTATGTTATAATGGAATTGCCACCCGCTGTAATCTCTAATCATACAAAGATGATCACAGATCTATCCAACAGGAGTAAAATGGATACCAAAATATTCAGCCATCTTTACGGAAATGACAGCCGAATGCAACATAAGTTACTAGCGAAACAACTTCTAATATGCTACCAGGTAAGAAATTGAATTCAATGGTTTCAGCATCATGGTAATCCAATCAACACAAAACCGGGAACCAATTCAAGATCCTCCCACCACATATGATCCAGTGGCTCCGGACTAGGTGGAGCTGAGTTGAGTTTCTTTGACAACTTACACTTCGGAGGAGACCAATCTTCCATCAGTAGCTCACTCATCTCTTTAACTTCCAAGTACCTTGAAGGACTCATGGGCTGTAACACAAGTAATAATCCAGTATTCATTAAGACAATCTGTAAATGCCAACGATTTCGTTAAGATCCAAGCTAAATTGGACAATATGAAAACTGACCATTTCATTTGGCATATGAGTTCCCTTTGCAGATTCAGGTTTGGAGAAATCTAAACAACATTCATAAAAGTTTTAAGTATTCAGCCATAAACTAAACTGTAATAGGCATTTGAAAATGTCGCAATTTTTTTACCTTCTAATCCAAGTATCCTCAAAAATTCATTCGTGCTTATAGCTTTTTTTTTAGCTTTGATACATCCATCGTGATTGTGCAAAAATCCTTCCTTCGCAATATCTACGGGTTCACTTGGATTCTCTGCCAAAATGGTTAACTTTGAAGTTTGATTCTTCTTTGATGTCTCCTTCAAGAGTGGTTTACCCGAGTTTGAAATGTCAGAGAGAGCTTTCCGCCTACCAACTTGCACTTTCTGTGAAGCTTTAGAGACACTCTTCTTCTTGCTTGAATCATGTGCAAGTTTTGAGACACTGGTCTCTTTCTCAGTGAATGAAAGAATTTTCGAATTCTCCTTTTTCGATGTCTGGTTCAGGGTCGGGTTAACCAAATTTGACAAATCACCAAGCGGTTTCCTTCCACCAATAGCACCTTTCCTCGGTGCAGTAGCAATATTTGCCTTCCCCACAAGAGAAGCACCTGGAGAACACACATTGAATTATCGAATTCAACTTGAAAATAAAAAATTAAATAGAACAGCAAGTGTTCGGAATAGTACCATTGTAGTGAACATTTACATTCTGATCTCGAATCCAACCAACAGTACGCGAAGCCATCTGAGCAAATTACAGATAGAAACAAAACCTATTCGATAAAATATTATACCTATGAGATGCATGATGCACGGAAAAGGGAAGAAAAGTCAAGGTCTAAGAATTTAAGAGGTGCAAAGCTGGAACCAAATCAAGTTGACATAAAAGATGAACAAAAATACTGTATGAAGACACCTAGGGGGAAATCAAATGTGTAATGAGAGCGATAACATACCAAACCCAACAACATAATCTAATAGCGTTTAAAGTTTAAGGCACCTAGATTATGTAGTATGTACCCTTGTTCGGCGTTCGTATCTCAACACTCGCTCATAATATACAACAAAACAAACTAAAACAACACCACAACCAGATGAAAGGTATCTGTGTTCGCCACATGGGTAACATAAAATTCCTATCATACAACCCTAAACCCTAACTAAACAAGCTTAACAATAACAATGCCACAACCAGACCAAAATCATTAGCAAAGAATGCCGAATACTTTACTTTTCTTTATAGTACAAAATGAAACATCAATTTGAAAAAGAAAATGTCAGTTGATAAGGAAACATGTAGAAAGCAGGAAGAACCCAAATTTTAGTTTCTTTGATAAGCCAAAGGACAACTAATTCAAACAAGTTCAAATTGATTTTTAGTAACTTCATTTTCTATTTGTGCTTTTCACTTCGGAAAATTATACAAACCCTAGGTCATTAAATCCTACAGTCCCAAAGAAAGCAAACCTATAAAGGGAGAAAAGAAATCTGGGCTAGAAAACCTATGGGTCAATCTTGATTTTCCTTTACATTTCCCGAAATTTCTCAACAATCAAAAAGACTTTTCGTATTTATGAAATTCTCTCACCAGGCCTTTTCGTCTCCATCCTAAGTTAATAAAAGATAATTAAAATTTTTTTAATAAAATCACACTTATCTTTTTCTACCATTAAAATCATACATAAGATATTTCTGTGAGGGAAAAAAAAAAACTAACTTCAAGAAATTAAATAAACTGTGAAAGGGTTTAAGAGGCAAAAATTCACAGGGGGTTTTGATGAATAAATCCTTCGCTGGCTATTTTATGCTGAAAAATTTCTTGAACTTCAATCTGCAGATTCTGGGATTTGTTTTATTATTTGAAGTAATTGGTATTATGAAAATTAAAGGTCGACATATCTAGTTTTAAGGAAGAGCCTAGTTTTGCAACGGTAAATTCTTGTGCTTTTATAAAAATACCCCTTTATTGAATGATAAATTGCATAAGCTTAATTTCGCTTGCAGAAGATTTAAAGCCCATGTAAGACCCAATTTATGTCCGGGCCTATTTTATAACCAAAAAACCATTAAGCAGAAAATCAATAATAATAAACAGTCCATTAAATGTTCAATAACAGTCTAGAATTTAAAATTTAAAGCCCAAATACACTAAACCCTTGACCCATCACTAAACCTTTGACCCATCACCTAAATCGAATGGCCCAGTTTGCTAAAGATGGCCCAAATGGCCCAAACAGAAGGATCTCAGAAACCTTAAAAACCTTCTAGAACGTTCCAGTGAATCAGCCTTCACCACGCGCGCCTCTTGGGCTACCGCGTGCCTCCACGCGTGCGACCACACGTATTCCCACACGCGTACCACGCGCGCGATCGTGCGGGCCTTCACGCTCCTCACCACGCGCCTCCGTACATTCAATACGCCTCACGCCAAATGACACGTCGCCTCCACACGCCACATCCGAGCCTCTGTACGCCACGTCTGCAAGCTACACCAGCGAAAAAGACGAACCACGACGACAGAAAGAGAGCAGCAGAGAAAACAAAAAGAAAAAAAGTTGTAATTTTTATTGATTTTTCTTAAGATTTTTAGTTTCGGCTTTAAAAGGCTGAGAGAGCACCATTGTAAAGGGGTTTTTTTTGGAGGCGCACATTGTATTACTCATATTGAATACAGAAAATACAAAAAGAAATCAGAAAAACGAGGTGATTTTTGACTTTTTATACCTTTTTTTTCTTTTCGCCCTTGTTGCTTTTTTTGGAACTTTTTTTGTGTTTTTTGTTTATTCGTGTGAAGATCTAAATAGAAAAGAAAGGGTTTTACCTTTGCAAACAAACCGATGGACTGCTTTCTTCGTCAAAATCAGAGCAAAAGCGGCCATTGATGTCGGAGATGATGAAACATTCGGGGTCGATTTAAGAGGGATCCTGTAGGCGTCCATAATCCACCACTAATCGCCGGTCTCCATGGCGCTTTGGTGGTTGGATGTCTTTAGAGTGTAACATCCTAGATTAGGGGTTATGCGTTTGTGCATAATTCATGAGTAGTAGGTTTTGGCGGTGTTTGGAAGTGAATTAAGGGTTTTAAAATCCTAGGATGGAAGAAAGCTTTGGACAATTATTGGTTTTAAGTTAAAAATAAGAAGTGATGTGGAAAAGTGGCAAGGGCGCCACATAAGGTGCAAGGGTTATGGCATCAAGTGAAGTACTTTGAGGGAAGAGGTTCGAATCCCATTGTGTGCATCTTTGCTTAATTTTATGAAATAGCATGTTTACTGTGATATGTTGTGTGCATTTTTAGAACCTTGGAAATGTAAGGAAATGTAAGGAAATGTATGGAAATGTAAGGAAATGTATGGAAATGTAAGAAAATGTATGGAAATGTATGGAAATGTATGGAAATGTATGGAAATGTAAGGAAATGTAAGGAAATGTAAGGAAATGTATGAAAATGTAAGGAAATGTATGGAAATATATGGAAATGTATGGAAATGTAAGGATATGTATGGAAATGTATGGAAATGTATGGAAATGTAAGGAAATGTATGGAAATGTAAGGAAATGTTAAGTTCAAAGTGAACATTTTGGAAACTAGGAAATGTAAGGAAATGATTTAGAAATGTTAAGTTTCAAAAGAGGAAAGTTAACATTTTGGAAACCTAAGTAAAATAGGAAAGTGAACATTTTGGAAACCTAAGTAAAATAGGAAAGTGAACATTTTGGAAACCTAGGAAATGTCAAGTTTAAAGAGCCAAACAAAAATTTTTGAAAACTTAGAAATGACTTAGAAATGTCGAGTTTTAAAGTTTGAAAGAGGAAATTAAGGCAAGGTGGCCTTAAGAGAAAAAGTATGTGAAATTTGACACACAATTGGGCTTGGAAAAGTGGCTTGGAGATGCCACTTAGGGCCTCTGAAATGGCACCACATGCAAGTGTATTTGGGCGTGGATCGAGTCACTTAGGAAGCAAATAAAAGAAGTTTTATTTTGCTACAAAAAGAGAGAGAGGTGGGCGGCATGTGGGCTCTTAAAAGAGGAGTTTTATTTCCTTTAGAATTTCGACTAATTAGGAGATAATTGTTGGATTAATTCTTTTGATAAAGTGATAATTATCACATAGGAAGAGTGGTGGCCAAATAGGGACTCTAGCCTAGTAATTTCGGCTATAAAAGGGAAAGAAGGCCATTCATTCATTCATTCACTCTTCCTTTGCGAATTTCTTAATGATTCTCCTCTCTCGTCGAAATTCCTACGTTTTATTCTTCCTTCTCTTTTCTTTCTAATTCCTCCAAAAGCCGAAAGTTGTGAGAGCATCATTTAGCCATAGCCGAACCTCTGAAGGTTGAAGTGAAGGTGCAATCGATTCCTTCAAATAAGGGTAAGATTCAAGTTTAGTTTCCATTCTTTTATATTTTAGACCTATCAAAATTTAAGGACTAATTTCGATTATTAATCTTGGCCGAATCATGAAAGGAGAAGTTCTTTTCCCGAAGGTACACCATAGGCAGCGTGTTCCCTAGTTATTCGGTGAATTTGGGATTTAAGATCCTTAAGGTAAGTGACTATGAATATTCGCCAAGACCCTATTTTTGTAGTAGATCTATTATTATGTGTTTTAAGTGAAAACTAACCGATTCAAGGGATCTAGTGAGTAGCCGATTTCAAAGGGGAAGAATACAAGTTCCTGGATTTGATTTTTATTCAATCGGCATTAAGGTAAGTACACAAATCCTACTAGGATTTGGTTTTATGGTCGAATAGGCCTTTTCTAAATATTACCATGTTGGTAGAATGTAGGCATTAAAAATCTAAGGTAGTAGATCGGATTTCGGGATTTCAAGTGAAATTGTTAAGCGAATCGGTGTGTACCCTACCCTAAGTTTTAATACGTTCATGGCTATGTTTTAAATTAAATGTGTTAATATGAAAGTGTAAGAACATGGCTAAGGTACCGTGTGTACTCCACACTAATCTTAATAGATTTATGGCTTAAACTTGATATATGTGTTAATATGAAAGTGTAAGAATGTGGCTAAAGTACCATGTTATGGTACAAAGTACTCAGGTACGTTTTCCTACTCCTACTAGGATTATGAAATATGTTATACTTAACATGTGAAAAGTGACATGAATGTGAATTTAAGTATGATATGCATGATATGAATAATATGGGGCATTCGGGTTATTTGAGAAAGGGGAAGTGAATGTGATGACTTCGGTCTCACTATCTGAATGTGGTGACTTCGGTCACATTATCTGAATGTGGTGACTTGGTCACATTATCTCGAATGTGGTAACCGGTTACATTATCTCGAATATGGTGTCTCATGACACAATTATCGTGGCTATGCCATGAATTTTATATGGGCGATGAGCACGTCGATTACAAATGACGCCTTCGATGGTGTGTAGCGGATGGAGGGTTGACTTAGTAGTCCCCACGGTGTGCAGGATGGTACGGGTGGAGTGTAGCGGATGGCTAACTAGGTTTGGGTTTGGGTTGCATCATTATTTTTACATTATATGAACATGTATGTGATATGATAATGCATGCCCGAAATGTTAATTCTTAGTGTTGGTTACACATTGAGTCTATTTGACTCACCCATTGTGGGACTATTTTCGGTGATTTAACAAGTAATGGACCGGGTTCGAGAATCTTAGGATGGCCATGCACAAAGAAGAAATTCTGACTTGGACTTTTATTTTATTTTAAGTATTTTGAATTTAAATTTTGGGAATTATTTGATGTAATAAGGCCTTAGTAGGAATATTTTATTCATTTTTTATTGTTAAGCTTACAAATTTTTATCAATTAAAGATTAAGTAAATCTATTTTCATACAAAGCCCAAACGTTTTGTCACCTAAAGTAAATGATTTTAATAATGAATTAAACTTGTTTTCAACTCAAGCCCAACCCAAAACAATCTTTCTTTCAAAACACACAAGTTTTTCCTAAGTAACAAAAGAATTTGAAACGGTTTACACCGGGGAACATACCAGATCCGGTCAAAACTCGTGGGCCGGGTGTGGGGTGTTTCAGTTTGGTATCAGAGCCCAGTTTTAAACTCTCGGCCTTGGGTTAAGGCCCAAAACATTTTCCAAAGTAAGCCCAAAAGGAATTTTCTGAAAAATTTTCAGGTTTTTACGGCATGGCCCACTAAGTCTCCAACCCATGATCCACCGGTAAGTACTTCGACTTCAAGTGATTTGAATATGTGAAATGTATGGGCTTTTATGGCAACGTAGATTAGTCTGATAAGTATTTGAACCCTAGGACTAGTGTACCCCAACAAATACATAAGACTTAAATATCTAATTAAACAAACCTGTGGTTGAGTCGCCTAGTTAGGGTGTGGCAACCATGGTACGCATGTCTAGGATTGGTGTCGGTGGGAGCTTGGTATTTAAGCAGTCCGAGTGACTCACCTCCTCTCCACTCGAATCCTACCTAGTGCGTAGCTACGGTTCACTCTAACCAAGAGGACTTATACACGGGCTAAACCCCTAACTAAAACCCGAAAGGGACTAGCCGTATTTTTATGGAAACCCTAGTTTTAAAATTTCTAAATTACCCTCTTGATTTGAAAAAGATTATTTTTATAAATTTTCCTGAAATATTTCTGATTTACAAATTTACTAAAATACTCCTAGTGGTAAAATTACAAAATGCCCTTGGTTTATGAAATTTCCAAATACCCACAGTTCTTATCAAAATTTCATTACTTTGCTTAAAGGAACCCTAAATTTACAAAATATCAACATACCTTGATTATGGAAAGAAATTTATGAAAATATCCCTAATTTGCAAAATGACCAAAATACCCTCAAAAGGGAAAATCAATGAAGTACCCTCAAATTAGAAATCTTCAAAAATGCCATTGGTTTTAAATTTACCTTATTACCCTTGATTTCAATAAAATTTCCTCACTTTGTAAAAGTATTTAAAAACCAAATTTTGCGAAAGTCCAAAATACCCCGATTTGAAAATTTACGGAATTACCCCCGATTGACAAAATTACCAAAATGACCCTGGTTTTCAAAATTTTTGCAACATCACCGATTTGGAAAAACAAATTCTCAAAAAGAACCCTCAAGTTTTGCAAATTTTGAAATACCTTTAATTTATTGAGATTTACAAATTTACCCTAATTAATTACCGAAATACCCCTGTAATTTCAAAATTTTTGAAAAGCCCCGGGATTTCAAAAATTACCAAAATACCCTTATTGACAACATCACCAAGGAACCTTATTTTGACAAATTCTGAAAATACCCCTGTAGGGCAAATTATGAAAATACCCCTAGGTAGTGGAAAAATAACAACAATGAAAACTACAACATTTCTCTAAATGAACGAAAGCTCATAATTGATTGATGGATGTATGAATGTAAAGACTGTATGCATGTATGAATACGAAAGAACCACTTCTAAAAATTCTTTCCATAAAACTTCTTGCGGTTAATCGGTGAAACAAAATTTTTAGTACATAAAACTTCTTAATCGATTAAATCGTGGCGTTAGAAATAAGTTCTAAGGGACGTGAACTTAGAGATTGTGCTGGAAAGTATGATGGTTCTATTAAGATCGAGTCTTGCGTAAGCATAAGTGCACGATGAGAAGGATTGTACAAGCTGTTAGTAAGTAACTTCGAGGACGAAATTATTTTTAAGGAGGGTAGAAGCGTAACATCCTAGATTAGGGGTTATGCGTTTGTGCATAATTCATGAGTAGTAGGTTTTGGCAGTGTTTGGAAGTGAATTAAGGGTTTTTAAAATCCTAGGATGGAAGAGAAAGCTTTGGACAATTATTGGTTTTTAAGTTAAAAATAAGAAGTTATGTGGAAAAGTGGCAAGGGACGCCACATAAGGTGCAAGGGTTATGGCATCAAGTGAAGTACTTTGAGGGAAGAGGTTCGAATCCCATTGTGTGCATCTTTGCTTAATTTTATGAAATAGCATGTTTACTGTGATATGTTGTGTGCATTTTTAGAACCTTGAAAATGTAAGGAAATGTATGGAAATGTATGGAAATGTATGGAAATGTATGGAAATGTATGGAAATGTATGGAAATGTATGGAAATGTAAGAAAATGTATGGAAATGTAAGGAAATGTATGGAAATGTATGGAAATGTATGGAAATGTAAGGAAATGTATGGAAATGTAAGGAAATGTATGGAAATGTAAGGAAATGTATGGAAACGTATGGAAATGTATGGAAATGTAAGGAAATGTATGGAAATGTAAGGAAATGTTAAGTTCAAAGTGAACATTTTTGAAAACTAGGAAATGTAAGGAAATGATTTAGAAATGTTAAGTTTCAAAAAGAGGAAAGTTAACATTTTGGAAACCTAAGTAAAATAGGAAAGTGAACATTTTGGAAACCTAAGTAAAATAGGAAAGTGAACATTTTGGAAACCTAGGAAATGTCAAGTTTAAAGAGCCAAACGAAAATTTTTGGAAACTTAGAAATGACTTAGAAATGTCGAGTTTTAAAGTTTAAAAGAGGAAATTAAGGCAAGGTGGCCTTAAGAGAAAAAGTATGTGAAATTTGACACACAATTGGGCTTGGAAAAGTGGCTTGAGATGCCACTTAGGGCCTCTGAAATGGCACCACATGCAAGTGTATTTGGGCGAGGATCGAGTCACTTAGGAAGCAAATAAAAGAAGTTTTATTTTGCTACAAAGAGCGAGAGGTGGATGCATGTGGGCTCTTAAAGAGGAGTTTTATTTCCTTTAGAATTTTGGCTAATTAGGAGATAATTGTTGGATTAATTCTTTTGATAAAGTGATAATTATCACATAGGAAGAGTGGTGGCCAAATAGGGACTCTAGCCTAGTAATTTCGGCTATAAAAGGAAAGAAGGCCATTCATTCATTCATTCACTCTTCCTTTGCTAAATTTCTTAAGCAGATTCTCCTCTCTCTGCCGAAATTCCTACAGTTTTATTCTTCCTTCTCTTTTCTTTCTAATTCCTCCAAAAGCCGAAAGTTGTGAGAGCATCATTTAGCCATAGTCGAATCTCTGAAGGTTGAGGTGAAGGTGCAACCGATTTTTTCAAATAAGGGTAAGATCCAAGTTTAGTTTCCATTCTTTTATATTTTAGACTTATCAAAATTTAGGGACTAATTTCGATTATTAATCTTGGCCAAATCATGGAAGGAGAAGTTCTTTTCAGAAGGTACACCATAGGTCAGCGTGTTCCCTAGTTATTTGGTGAATTTTGGGATTTAAGATCCTCAAGGTAAGTGACTATGAATATTCGGCCAAGACCCTATTTTTGTAGTAGATCTATTATTATGTGTTTTAAGTGAAAACTAACCGATTCAAGGGATCTAATGAGTAGCCGATTTCAAAGGGGAAGAATACAAGTTTTGAATTTGATTTTTATTCAATCGGCATTAAGGTAAGTACACAAATCCTACTAGGATTTGGTTTTATGGCCGAATAGGCCTTTTCTAAATATTACCATGTTGGTAGAATGTAGGCATTAAAAATCTAAGGTAGTAGATCGGATTTCGGATTTCAAGTGAAATTGTTAAGCGAATCGTGTGTACCCTACCCTAAGTTTTAATACGTTCATGGCTATGTTTTAAATTAAATGTGTTAATATGAAAGTGTAAGAACATGGCTAAGGTACCGTGTGTCTACACTAATCTTAATAGATTTATGGCTTAAACTTGATATATGTGTTAATATGAAAGTGTAAGAATGTGGCTAAAGTACCATGTTATGGTACAAAGTACTGTGCACGTTTTCCTACTCCTACTAGGATTACGAAATATGTTATACTTAACATGTGAAAAGTGACATGAATGTGAATTTAAGTATGATATGCATGATATGAATAATATGGGGCATTCGGGTTATTTGAGAAAGGGGAAGTGAATGTGATGACTTCGGTCTCACTATCTGAATGTGGTGACTTTGGTCATATTATCTGAATGTGGTGACTTCGGTCACATTATCTGAATGTGGTAACTTCGGTTATATTATCTGAATGTGGTGTCTCATGACACAATTATCTGGTGGCTATGCCACGAATTTTATATGGGTGATGAGCACGTCGACTGCAACGACTGCCTTTGATGGTGTGTAGTGGATGGAGGGTTGACTTAGTAGTCCCCACGGTGTACAGGATGGTACGGGTGGAGTGTAGCGGATGGCTAACTAGGTTTGGGTTTGGGTTGCATCATTATTTTTACCTGTTATATGAACATGTATGTGATATGATAATGCATGCTTGAAATGTTAATTCTTAGTGTTGGTTACACATTGAGTCTATTTGACTCACCCATTGTGGGACTATTTTCGGTGTGACAATAATGGACCGGGTTCTGAGAATCTTAGGGATGGCCATGCACAGCAAGAAATTTTCGACTTGGACTTTTATTTTATTTTAAGTATTTTGAATTTAAATTTTGGGAATTATTTGATGTAATAAGGCCTTAGTAGGAATATTTTATTCTGTTTTTATTGTTAAGCTTACGAATTTTTATCAATTAAAGATTAAGTAAATCTATTTTCATACAAAGCCCAAAAGTTTTGTCACCTAAAGTAAAGGATTTTAATAATGAATTAAACTTGTTTTCAACTCAAGCCCAACCCAAAATAATCTTTCTTTCAAAACACACAAGTTTTTCCTAAGTAACAAAAGAATTTGAAACGGTTTACACCGGGGAACATACCAGATCCGGTCAAAACTCGTGGGCCGGGTGTGGGGTGTTTCATAGAGGCAGTCAAAAGAGAGAGTAAAAAAGGGGTTAGGGTATTTTGAGTTCGAAAGAAAAAGGGAGGCGCCGGATTTTTGATCAGTTTTTATGTTTATTAACCTATTTAAAACATGCGAAACGACGCCTTATAGACCATAAACTGATGACTCGACCCGATTTCAGCTTAGGTCCGTGTGTTCCTACAATTAATGGGAAATTTGTGCGTCTAGTCCCTTCTAGTTCTATATTGCTTTTAATTTGTTCCGTTACATGTTGCCTTTATTTCTTAATTAGTCTCTGTAATTTAAGCGTGTTTTTCAATTTAGTCCGAATCGAAT
Organism: Gossypium rotundifolium; assembly: GCA_025506655.1. Classification (NCBI taxonomy): domain Eukaryota; kingdom Viridiplantae; phylum Streptophyta; class Magnoliopsida; order Malvales; family Malvaceae; genus Gossypium; species Gossypium rotundifolium. The sequence goes on along the minus strand of CP106724.1, from coordinate 146,224,245 downwards.
GTTGCGTTTTAGGTTTTGCAAATATTGTTGTTCTGGTCCCTAACTATTTACACGTATAGTAGTTCAGTCCTTAAATTTGTTTAAAATTTTTTATAAAACAGCCTCATAATTTTAGTCCTATTTCAATTTAACCCTGTTAATATATTATTGTTTTATGCGCATATATATTATTAGCTGTATATAAATCTATTTATGCCTTTTAAGATTATATATAGTTTACCTTAAATCGTCTTTTTTATATATATATATATATTATTACTTATACGTATTACTATATATATTAAAACCAATCTATATATATATATATATATATATATATATATATTGTAGTATATACTTTAAATCCTTTTATATACTCATATGCATTCTTTTGTATATTATAAAGTTATTTTTATTCTTTAAATCATTAATATTTTCTTGCATATAAATCATTTGCTTTGAAATTTTATATAGATTCTAAACACTTTGCATGCATTATTACATACATAAATTTTATTTGTTATCATAATATATTTAAAATTGCTTTTGTTTGTTTAGAACATGACTTACCTATGTTATACTTGTATATTTGTTAATTAATTTTCCTTACCATTGATCTAATGTTTGATAATTATCACCATTATGTGTATTAATTCTCATTTTATATTTACTTGCTATTTGATTCAATAGTTTGTATTTCACTTGTAAATATTTGTTTATTGCTATATTTGCGATTCAATAGCATTGTATTTTGCTCCATATTGTACGTTATTATGCCATAGCACTATATTCACCTAAAATGTCTTGTTCAAACACTATTCGAACTTTAAAATCATTTTCACTTAAAATTTTCAAAATAAAGGGATATTCATGCGTTTGGAAATTCGAAGAAATCATGCCCAATTGTGCTGGGTGTAGTTTTTTGTTTGTCCAAATAACCAAATACCCTTTCAAAATTTCATCACATGTGCTTGAAGAATTTTGGGGATGATCTTGAATTCGAGAACTCAGATTGTCGTGTCCAATCGTGCTGGATGTGATACTCTATTCCTTCGGAACAAAGGGAATCTCAATATTCAATCAAGTTATTAATAATAACAAAAAAGAACAGAATTTCAAAATCATTTCAAAGTTTTCGACATTAGGACAACGTTAATCGATTTGGTACCAACTTTGGGCGTTGCAAGGGTACTAACCCTTCCTTGTGCGTAACCGACTCCCAAACCCGTTTTCTCAAACTTCGCAGACCAAAATATTTTTATAGGTGACCTGATCACACCTAAACAATAAGGATCAATGGTGACTTCATATTTTTAAAGTCGACCCCATTTTTTCAAAACTCGATAAAAAAATGGTTTCGACAGCTTGGCGACTCCGCTGGGGACTTCGCTGAGAGTCAGGCCATAAATAGATTAATTTTTTTTTGTCCTTTTGATTGAAAATTCAAAAAACTGTTTTGAAAATCATGTTTCTTTTAAAGCATTTGTTTGTGCTATGACTGCAATAATGTCGAGCCTTATAATACTTACATTTACATTGCATGACTGTTGTGGTCACACCTGTAAGTGGGAATGAGAAACTATGCCTTCGTGAGGTTTTCACCTCCGCATGGGCTAGTGGACTGCTTCAGGATACATCCGTACCTATGTCTTGTGAGGTTTTCACCTCCGCATGGGCATAGGGAAATATATTCCCCTGAACCGAACTTGATCCATATGAGCCTATAATGGGTGAGGATTGAGGAATCTACTGGTTCAGGTACACCTCTTTAGAACTAAACCACATATAGAGAGACCTAGGAGCCTACCCTAAGTAGAGCCATGCCAAACCTTGGTGGTCACTCATTTAGGTAATCTATTTTGGTTGTTTATGTTTCTTGTGCTAACGTGTTTTGTGTTGTTTATGTTTGCATTGCATTTCATGCATGTGCATACATCATTTGCATTACATTATTTTCATTACATCATTTGCATTAGTTTTTACGAAATGATCCTAATTAGGTGAAATATTTTCGGTCAACCTAGAAAACATGGAACAAAGGTTGGAGAGATTAGAGCAAAGGCAAATATTGATGCAAGAGCAGTTGGCCAAAATTCAACGGGATATGCGAGATCAGATGAATATGATGCGCCAGTTAACCCAATTATTAATCGGAGGGCTTGAAAAAAGGAGTGGCCCAGTGGTCGACAGTGTGGATGATGATAAATACATTATTTATTCTCCAATGAGTGTCTCGGCCCAACCAGACGTGCCCCCGCAAGGGGCATTGGTCATTATCAAACCCCAATGTCAGACTGATGCTTCAGCCCTATTCAACTTCCCGATAGGTCCAGGTTTTAACCCGGAGGATAATCGAGCCAAATCGGTTATACTGACAAAACAAAGGAAAGGGAAGGGTAGACTTCAAATGCCCCGAAGAGGAAGGACAGGGATATGAATAATACGAGTGGGTATAACAAGGGCCATTCGAAGCCATTTATAGTAAACCAGCCAAGAAAGGCAGTTACCAGTTATCTGGTCCCCCCAAGAGAAAAACCCAATTCAAGATCGAACTCAGAGAAACTCTAGTTCACACCTATTCCAACGACGTATAGAGAGTTATATCAGAGCTTATTTGAAATGCATGTTGTAGCTCCTCATTACCTAAAACCAATGCAATCCCCATACCCCAAATGGTATGATATGAATGCTCAATGTGAGTACCATGTCGGGATTACAGGACATTCAATAGAAGATTGCCTTGCTTTCAAGAAGCTAGTTGAAAGATTCATCAAAATAAGAGTTATAAGATTTGATGACCCCTCGGGTGCAGAAAATCCATTACCCAACCATGTTGTTCAAAGGATAACTATTGTGAGCACCATGATGAATGGGGGCATAAGATCAGGAGTATGTCAAGTTCAGGGCTCTAGTGCAAAACCTGATACTGGAAAATTTAAACAGTAATGACATATCTGAAGAGTGAGCCGAGAAGTAGACTTTTCCAAGCTTTTACCTTTACGTATTAGGGATGTTTTGAACAATGGAACTGTGAAAAAGATCCTTATTTTTTAGGGCTAATCTAGAGCAATATTCAAAACATGCTTGTTGCTTTAAGCCTAGAAGCAACAAGAATCTTTTTGTGAAATAGGCTTGTGTCCAGAATTTTTATTTCAATAAAATGCATCCTTTTAAGCAAGTATTTTTGTAACACCCCAAACCCTACCCATTCGCCACGACCAGATCTGGTATGCTACGAGTTAAATGTTGAAAACTTTGCTCTGAAGGGTTTTGAAAATCTCAGTTTATCTAACCGAATAATTATTAGTTGTGATATTTTTGAAAGAAACTTTAACTATTGTGTTGAACGTGTTTGAAACTCCATTTTATTTCTTCTTATAATTACGACTTTAGACACAAATTTATAAAATGTAACATTAACAAATATAACTTGATAACCTAAGCTACGGAGGCCTTATTACATAAATAATTCCCAAAATTAAAATTAAAAGGAAAACCAGAAATAGTTTATGAAAATAAAAACTTGATGGCCCCTCGAGTCCACCTCGGCTCCCATGTCCACGATCTACTGCTCATCTGAAAAGTTGGGAAAAATAAAAGAGTGAGTCACCAAGACTTAGTGTGCAAATTCCGAAAACACATAAAAGCCTTGAGGCCCACAAACACATTATGGTCCTTGGCCTATACACAATGGCAACAGAATATTTACATGCAACATGGCCCATCCCAAACCTAAGAGTCCATCCTCTACACACCAGCCCGTACCAACCATCACACCGTGGGGATTTCTACAATCAACCCTCCATCCGCTACACACCATATCAATAGCTGTGCTGCCTATCATAAAGACCGATCACTATGTGACCTATGTGGCAAAGCCACCGATCGCAGTGTGACCTTAATAATATATTGTGGTATTTTGGCAATTTGTCTTTTTGTCATAAAGACCGATCACTGTGTGACCTATGTGGCAAAGCCACCGATCGCCATGCGACCTTCTTCCCCTTCATCATATCAATCCCATCCCATGCATGCATACATGCAAGAACAAATCAACATACTACCTAAAAAGATCACAGTCTATCACATACTTCCATACACATAGAGAAGTTTCTATGATCACGTACCTGGCATCCCTTGCTTACCCTTTTTGGGTAACACGACTGTTCATACAGCCTTTTTCTGGCTTTTATCACATAACATATACATAGTACAGATTAACTAGTGTAATAGAGATCTACACACCTGATTACCGACAAGACGATACTTTCTATGTTGACACTATCAGAAGCTGATACAACTGCTAACTGTCTAAGGTTTTGTTCCGAAGCTAGTCCATAACCCGGTGGCCAATCTTTGACGGCAGACACCGCGCGCTTCTTAAACTTAAGGGTTGGATTTACTGATCCACTTCCCTCTTTCTTTTGACTAGCATTTGTATCCATGGAACAGATCTTAGTCAACAAACTGGATTACTATAGGGAAGAGATCCCTTACCTAGAAATCCCAAAAGAGATAGAGTTTAGAGACTAACGGTTTTCGGCTTTTAGATCTAGACGATCTACTTCGATTCCTGATGTGTCACCCCAAAATAAGAACACGAGAACAATCAAATCATTACTCCATAGATAATCTTATCTAGCCTTTCAGCTTTGGTCTCCAAAACCCGTAAGAGAAAAAGTGAAGAGAGAATTCGACACTTACCTTAACACCACAGATTCGACTAACCCTTAGAGATTCCGACACTTATCACGATAGAAGAAAAAAATCGGTAAGGAGAAAAGTGGACAAGGGTATTCGGCTATGAAGAAATCAGCAAAGAGAGAATAAAGGAAAAACAATAATCATTAGGTTATAGGAAAAGAATGGAGAAGGGAAGAGTTATGAGTTTCAGCTTTTGAGAAAAAGATGATTGAGAGAAGAGAACAATGGAATTTTGGCTTTTACATAACAGTGGAGATGAGAGGAAAGAAAAAGAGAATGGAATCAAATGCCAGAATTGAAGAGGTATCCCCCCTTCTTAAACCAAATTTCGGCACCTACTGCCTAAAAATCGAAAATGCCCCTCTTTAAAATTAAAACTAAGCTATTTTTATTCAAGGGAAATTTCGGCTCCCCTTGAACCTATCAAAACTGATTTGACCTCCCCCCTTAATGTTGGAATTTCAGCCACCACTGTGACCAGTAGATAAATCTGAAATTTTCTCCTTATCTTTATCTGATTACTCATCCACAGTGTCATGGATAACACCACCTCTTCCTCCTTTTATCTGCACATTATCAACCTTATTATCCACATTAAATAATTCCTAATTCCAAGCATCCCAGCCAAACTCTACTATTGCTCTTTGCTATTGCCGAAATTAACTAAAATAAAAAGGTATCATGTGACTCGAAGCTTGGACCTCCTTAACTACTTGACACGCCACCTCCTAATCCCTGCATGTCGCCACTGACCACTGGGCCACAAGCCCATTTTTGTGTCATACTTCACAGATAATATCTTTTAAGCCCTATCCTACTTGACTCTCCATTAGAGTGCCCAAACAGAAAATTTTTGCTAAGGCCTCGGCCCAACTTCGAGCCCATTCTGGACCCCTAAAACATTCTAACAAGCATAATAAGCACACAATACATCACAACACGTTAAATGCAGAGCCCCATAAATTCGAGATGTGATAGTTCTACCCCCTTAAAGAAATTTCGGCCTCGAAATTACCTGATCAGAATAGATGCGGGTATTGCTCCCACATTTGCTTCCTCTGGTTCCCAAGTAGCCTCCTCAGAACCGTGATTCTGCCACATAACCTTAACTAATGGAACCATTTTCCTTTGCAATACCTTAACATCATGATCCAGGATTTCTACTGGTTCCTCTTCAAAGGATAGGTCAGGTCTCACTTCGATTTTTTCCACAGACACCACATGAGATGGATCTGAACGGTAATGTCTTAACATAGAGACGTGGAATACATTGTGAATTTGGCTTAGCTCAGAAGGTAGCTCTATTTGATAGGCTACCGGCCCTACTCGTTTCAACACCCGATAAGGTCCGATAAATCTGGGACTTAATTTACCCTTCCGTCCAAACCTCAGTACTTTCTTCCATGGTGACACCTTCAAGAACACCTTGTCACCCACTGCAAACTCTATGTCCTTACACTTCAAGTCAGCATAGGACTTCTGTCAGTCTGACGTTTCCTTCAGTCGAGCCTAAATTAACTCACCCTTCTTCTCTATCTCGGTAACCAACTCCGGTCCCAAAATTTGACGTTCCCCTAATTCCGTCCAACAAGTAGGAGTACGACACTTCTGCCAGTACAATACTTCATAGGGCGCCATCTGAATACTAGACTGGTAGCTGTTGTTGTAAGCAAACTCCGCTAATGGTATAAATTCTTCCCAACTACCCCTGAAATCAATGACACATCCTCTCAACATGTCCTCCAAGATCTGAATTACCCGCTCAGACTGTCCATCGGTCTAAGGATGAAACGCTATACTGAAATCCAACTTCGTACCCAACGCTTGATGCAATGCCTTCTAAAATTGTGACGTGAACCTAGGGTCCCTATCCGATATGATCGATATTGGTACTCCATGCAACCTCACCACCTCCGCTATGTATAGCTTAGCCAATTTCAACAGAGAGTAATTGACCCGTACTGGTATGAAATGAGCAGACTTCGTCAAGCGATCAACAATCACCCAGACTGAATCTTTCTTAGTAGGCGTGAGGGGTAGCCCACTAACAAAGTCCATTGTGATCCTTTCCCACTTCCATTATGGAATCTTCACTAGCTGCGATAACCCTGATGGTAACTGATTCTCCGCCTTTACCTGCTGACAGGTCAAACACTTACTCACCAATTTAATTACCTCAAGCTTCAAGCCCGACCACCAAAACTGATCTCACAAATCCGATACATCTTACTCCCTCCAGGGTGCATAGTGTATGGACTACCATGCGCTTCTAACAAAATCTTATGCCTCAACTCAGGATCTTTCGGCATATAAATTTTTCCTTGAAAACATAATAGCCCTTCCTCATTCATATTGAATTCTGTTGATCCATCACTCGATCCTACCTGAAACTTCTCTTTCAGCAACTCATCGGTCTGCTGCTTCTCCTTAACCTGACTGACCCAAGAGGGTTTCACTTGAAGTTCAGCTAATAAACTCCCATCATTGTACAGACTAAGGTGAGCAAATATTGCTCTCAAGTTAGAGATTACTTTATGACTCAAAGTATACGCCACCACATTAGCTTCATCCGGATGATACTCGATCGAGCAGTCATAATCCTTTAACAACTCGATCCACCTCCTCTGCCTTAGATTCAACTTCTTCTAGATCAAAAGGTATTTTAGGCTCTTATGATCGGTATAAATAACAGATTTCTCCCCGTACAGATAATGTCTCCTGATCTTCAGAGCAAAAACCACCGCCACCAATTCCAAATCATGGGTGGGATAATTTGCTTCGTGCGGTCTTAACTGCCGAGATGCATACGCAACAATCGTTCCATCCTACATCAACACGCATCCTAGTCCTGTATGTGAAGCATCACAGTAAATTACGAATTCCTTCCCAGCCTCTAGCTGAATCAATACCAGAGCCTCCGTCAAAATCTTTTTTAACTTCTCAAAACTCTCTTGCTGCTTATGAGACCAAACAAATGGAACCCCTTTTCGTAACAACTTAGTCAATGGTGTCGTAATTGAAGAAAATCCTTCAACAAACCTTCGATAGTACCCGGCCAGACCAAGAAAACTCTGAATTTCTGCCACAGACCTAGGCGGCTTCCATTCCAACACCGCTTCAATTTTTTGAGGGTCAACCCTAATCCCTCTGCCGACACAACGTGGCCTAGAAAAGTGACTTCACTTAGCCAAAATTCGCACTTACTAAATTTGGCATACAACTGCTTCTCCCTCAGAATCTGCAAAACCACTCGTAGATGTGAATCATGCTCCTCTTTCGATCTTGAATAAACCAGGATATCATCTATAAATACTATGACAAACTGATCCAAGTAGGGTTGGAACACTCGGCTCATCATGTTCATAAACGCTACTGGTGCGTTAGTCAACCCAAATGGCATCACCATGAATTCGTAGTGACCATAGCGAGTCCTGAATGTCGTCTTATGAATATCTGCCTACTTGACCTTAAGCTGATGGTACCTTGATCTCAGATCTATCTTTGAAAAGACTGAGACCCCCTTCAACTGATCGAACAAGTCATCGATCCTTGGCAACGGGTATTTGTTCTTGATTGTTAACTTATTCAACTGACGATAGTCAATGCACATACATATTGATCCATCTTTCTTCTTAACAAATAACACTGGCGCTCCCCACGACGACACACTTGGTCGAATAAACCCTCTATCAATAACTCTTGAATTTGTGCTTTCAATTCCACCAACTCCCTTGGCGCCATTCTATATGGAGCAATAGATACTGGCGCTGTTCCCGGAAGAAGATCGATACCAAATTCCACTTCACGATCCGGGGGTAATCTCGAAAGCTCTTGTGGGAAAACATCAAGAAATTCCTTCACCGTTTTAACGTCCCCAACAATTAGGTCCTCGACTTCCAGAGCCCGAACAAACATTAAAACTGCCTCGCATCCTTTTCTCACCATTATTTCTGCTCTTAGGGCAGTCACCACATTCGACAAACAATTCCCCCTTTCTCCTATCACCAACACTTCACCACCCTCGGGGGTTTTTAACACCATATGCTTGGCTGCACAATCTAAATTAGCTTGATACTTCACCAGCCAGTCCATGCCTAATATTAAGTCGAACTCTCCGAACGACAATTCCATCAGATCCGTCAGGAAAACTATTCCCTGAACTTCTAAGGGTACCTCCCGATAGAGTTTATCTACTACCACAGATTGTCCTAATGGGCTAATTACAGTCATTGCCCTAGGGATAATCTCAGAATCTAAACTTAAAGTTCTAGACACACTACTAGCAACATATGAATGCATCGACCCAATGTCAATCAATGCAGTGTAAGGCAAACCAAATATTACAAACGTACCGGTTATAACATCCAGTGCGTCAGCCTCCTCTCGATGTCTGGTAGCATAGACTAACCCTGGCTGCCTCACCTCAGTGTTTTCGACCCCTCAGCCTGGTGCTCCACGGCCCCGACCGAAATTGTTACCACCTCGGACCACGACCTCTCTGCGGCTGCTGACCTCCTCTACCCGGTAGAGCATTTCTCTACCTGCAGGTCCTACATCGCCCCATGGCTGTGGACAGTCTCTAATCTGATGGTCCATAGATCCACACCTAAAGCACTTCCCACTGCCTGCCCAACACTCACCTACATGGAACTTACCACATCGAGCACACTTTTGTGTCTGACTAGCAGCAGCAAGTCTCTCATCCCGTCTCGGCCTATCTGACCTAGGTATTTTTGAACACGCCTGGCTGCCCTTGATGATCCAAAATTTCTCTTACTTCCACTCCTATCTCTATTCCTGTTCAGTCTTTCCGTCCGCTTCACCTCCTCAGCTATCTTAGCTTTCTCCACAAGCACAACAAATTCCCTCTCCCGCTGTGGAGCTATCAAAACACGTAGATCATCCTTCAGGCCATCCTCAAATCGAACACAATGCTCATGTTCTGTGGCCACTATCCCTCGAGCATAACGGCTAAGGCGTAAGAATTTCACTTCATATGCCGCCACCGACCTACTTCCCTAAACCAGATTCAGAAACGCTCTGCGCTGTGCATCCACATAACTCGTTCCAATGTACTTGCTCTGAAATACCGTTCTGAAGTAATCCCAAGTGATACGGTCAACCACTGTACCATCCTTAACCATAAGCCACCATTGGTACGCTTCGTCCCAAAGAAGGGACACTACTCTTTCAGCTTCTCTTCTTGTAACATCCTAAATATTCGAGTATCATTATATTGCTAAGTGTTAGCTCGGGTTTAATTGGAGTTAAAATAAATATTAGTAAAGTGTACTTTAGTGTAAAAAAATTAAGTGAGCTTGAAACTTAAGTTAATTAAGTACTAAAAGATGGCATAAGATGAGTAATTGGCAAAGTGGTGAAGGCACCATAAGTTGGACATGAGGGAAGGAGTTTGAATTACCTAGCATGCAATTAAAGAATTTTATTTTTTGCTTTAGCATAGCATGTGTCGGCTATGGATAAGATTAGGATGAGTTAGATTTTTTTTTTTGGTAAGAAGATTAAGGATTATGGAAAGCTAAAGATAGGGGATAGAATGGCTTGAATTGGGGGATTTTGTCTCTCCAACTTAAGGAAAAAGGAGGAGGATAAGGCTTAAGAATAGGGAGATGTTTTGGAAACTTCCTAATAGCCTTTTGACCTTGTATTTGGACGGCATAGAGGCTAGAGGGGATGGCCGATTTTGTTGATTGCTTTGGTAGGCTTTGGTGTTGGTGAAACACATTCATTTGGTCATTTTTTAGCAAAACATATTTCCTCTCCATCCATTTTCTCTCTAGCCGAAAATTTCCAACAACCTTGAGTAAGCAACTCATTCTTTTGTCATTTTCTTTTGACCATTTCGGTTTAGTAACTCTTTTTCTCTCTAAATCTTTTCTTCTCATTGTGACCGAAAGCACTTATGCAAGCAAGGATTTTTCTTTCTTTTATTTTTCTCATTTTTCCTCCCCAATGCCGAATGCACTTTTCTTTTAAACTAAATTCTCTTTTCTTCTCTTTTCTTTCTCTCTTTCTCTCTTGAAACCGAATCATATCATTTCCATTTTCTCGTTCTTTTATTTTCTTCTTCATTAAAATCTCTTCAATACTTTCACTCATGGCCGAATGATAATATGCTCTTGTGCCAAAATTTCTTTCATTTTCTTTGTTTGATCACAACCGATTTCCTTTAGTCATACATAATTTTCTCACTCAATTCTTTTCAACCGTGGACATTAGTGAGAGTTTTGGAAGACAGAAACTCAACGTGTTCTTGAGTATTGTGGATCATTGGAATCGATCGTAAGAGTTAAGGTAAGGAGATTATTTAAGGATTCTCACTTTATTCATTATATTATTATGGTTAGTTACTTAATCGATTTCGTTCTGAGGATGTAATCGCCGATCGCTTTTTTCGAGGAACGAAGATAATCGTGGTAAGCCAATCTCAAATCTTTTAAAAAAATCGTTAGCCATATTTTGATATTTATAAGTCGAACTAATGATCCTATGTCATTGGAGAGATTCAAGATAGGGCAAAAAAGGGCAGTCCATAGTCTTCGAAAGAGGGGCAGTTTCGCTAATCCCCCTAAATATAAACGAAGAGCTATTTCGAGAATCTAAAATTTTCCACCGGGTTGCAGACCTTCAACCGAGGAGAATCAATTGTTTGAGGTTATTCGTACTCCCGAACCTTTGTTCGTTCGTGGATTCTCATCGGGCAACGAACCAACAATCGAGGAGAAACCAAAAATAGAAGTGGTTCGAAATCCAAAGGGTAAAGATTTAGATCATTTACCAATAGTGTATTTTTAATAAATGATAGTGTTCTAATGGTTCGTGTTACGTTTAGGTATTGACGAGCGGGAAGGTCTAGTACTCACAATATCAAGGTGTGTAATTTCACACTTATCTCGGGTTAGATGTTATACCGTAATTATTGGGAAAAATCGTAAAGATGACAAAATCGGTAAAATATGTAATAATTGGTATTTTTGTGAAAATTTATGAAAACGGTTAAAGTTGTGAAATCTACGAAAAGGCCCTCAATGAGTTAGTTGGTAAATTAAAAATATGCTAGATTGATAAATGGCCGAAAACTCTGCTAGATCGTTAAATGGGCCGAAATCTCTGCTAGATCATTAAATGGGCCGAAAAGTATGCTAGATCGTTAAATGGGCCGAGAACTATGCTAGATTGTTAAATGGGTCGAAATCTTTGCTAGATCATTAAATGGGCCGAAATCCCTGTTAGATCGTTAAATGGGCCAAAATTGCTAGACTGTTAAATGGGCTAAATTTTATTTTGTATTATGGGCCTTAATAGAAACTTGAAATATTGACTCACATGTAAATTGGGCTTTTTGCTAAATTATTATATGTATATAGACTATTATGCATACATGTTGCATGGGTTGGGATTAATGATGAAGAGAAGAAAGGCTTGTTGCCAAAATCTAGTTCGGTGGCTCTGCCACAAAATAATTAAATGGCTTATTGCCTCTAGTTCGGTGGCTCGCCACAAATATTTTAATGGCTCAATGCTCTAGTTCGGTGACTTTGTCACAATCTAGTTCGGTGGCTCGCCACAAATATAAAAATGGCTTATTGCCTATGTTTGGTGTGTTGGCGGGTAGGTTGACTTGATCCCCACAGTGTGATGGTTGGTACGGTGGTGTGTAGCGGATGGAAATTAGGTTTGGGTGGAAAATTTCATTTTGCATACATTACGGTTATTACATTGCTAAATCTATTTATGGACTCAAACCCAAAATTATGATTTGATGATCTGGCCCAGTGGATATAGTAAGTGAGTTATACACTGAGTTTTAAGTAACCCACTCCCTTAAATTTTCTATCTCAGGTAATGGAAATTGACGTGGACTTGGGCCGAGGATGACTTCGTGGAGGCCATACTGCAAACATGGGTTAAATAAACTTTGAACTTTTAATAAGTACTTTCTTTAAATTGCTATTTTGGGTATGATGTAATAAGGCCTCTATTAATGTTTTATGGATTTTATGTGTGGATGGATTTAAATTATGTTTTAGATAATTAATATGGGCTTATGTTTATCCTATAATGTTTTCTTAAAATACTTTGGGTTTCAAACATATGATATTCTTTATCTATTCTTAATTTTAAATACTTTGAACTCTTATAAAAAAATTACTTTAAGGTTTTGACAATTAAATATTAAATGATGAGATTTTCAACTAATGTTTCTCAAATTCATCGAACTTAAATTATTTCTCTTGGTTTTATTAAACTTTATTTTTTAAAAGGATTTTTATAATTACCGATTCACCTAAATCATTAGATAGACTAAAAGAATGTTCGGTTTGTGTGACAAACCAAATCTAAATCTTGATGCATAGACTGGTTTGGGGTGTTATATTTAATGGTATCGAGCTAGTTTCAAAACTTCTACTGTGGTTGGGTTCAACAAATAACTTTTGTATGAAATTATTTCAATTATGTTTTAAAGATTAGTATGGCACCACAAGCATCCAAGCACCAAGTCAAGTAAGTATTCATTACTGAATGATTATTATGATGATGATATGATCTTAGGAACACTCTAGAACTTCTAGTTTTAGATGTTGAAAATCGTAGAGATTGAGACTATAGGATGTGTTTGCGAAAAACAACTTTATCTCTCAAATCTCATAAAACATCGTTAATAAACACTGAAATAGTATTCTGATCCATAAAACTTGTAATCAAATTAAATCAAATTAGTCATCATGAGCACTAGAGGACGTGGTCGTGGACGAGGTAAATGTGGCCGTGGTAGAGGACGAGGTGTTAGAGGTGCAACTGAAGCGTCGGGTCATATGCTGGAAATGGATGCACCTGCCTCATTTGAGAGTGAGATGGGATCACATGATCATATGGAAGAAGATAATGCTTTGACACGAGCAATGTTGCGAGTCCTTGAAAGGGTCGCTGGAACTAGAGTTGGGCCAACAACTCGTGGGTCGATATCGGAACGACTCAAGTCTAATAATGCAAAAGTTTTTAGAGGAGTTTCGGTGTAGCTCGATCGTGGCGTAATATTGGCTCAAGGCGTGGAGCGGATTATGGATGATATGGAATGCATCGTCGAACGTAAACCGAAAGGGCGTGTCCTTGCTAAGAGACGAGGCGTATCAATGGTGGCTTATCGCTCGAGAGGGCACTGAGGCTACATTAATTACTTGGGAATTCTTCAAAGCTACCTTCCAAGGGCAGTATGTAGGAACAAGTTATGTGGATGCCCGAAGGAAGGAATTCTTGAATCTAATTCAAGGGAATAAAACGATGGCGGCATATGATTTGAGTTTTACGCTTGAGTCGCTATGCTCGGACAATAGTGTCAACGGATCATGAACGTTGTGTACGTTTCGAGGATGGGCTTAATGATGAGTTGCGGGTTCTGATTGCCCCACAACAAGTTAGAACTTTTGCCACGCTTGTGGAGAAGGCCAACATAGCCGAAGAGGATAAGAACTCAGAACGTCAGAATTAGGAAAAATTTAGAAGCAAGAGAGATTTAAAGCATTCAGGTTCTTCAAAAAGGTTTCTGAAGAGGCCTCGGAATGATGAACCAGCTCAAGGTAGAGCACCTGTAGTTAATAATCAGAGTCGAGATTGTGCTGAATGTGGGAAAAGGCATTTTGGATAGTGCTGGAGGAAAACGGGTGCTTGTTATAAATGTGGTTCAATGGATCACCAATATAGAAATTTCCCTCGACGCACGGACACGACTCGAAGTTCGAATATCTTGATGCCTGTACCGGCCGGAGGTACTCGTGACCACCTAGAGGTCGTGGACCAGGTCATGGTGGTAATGGGGCTGGACGTGGTCAAGGTGCACCGGGTCGAGACAATGGTCCTAGAGGTAACACAGATGCAAGACAACCAGGATTGGTCTATGCAGTTAGACGTCGCGAGGATGGCAATGCACCTGATGTAATATCTGGTACGTTCTTCATCTTCGATGTACCTGTTACTGCTTTAATAGATATTGGTTTTGCCCACTCGTATGTTGCTAGCACCATATCTAGAAACTTGAATCTAGAATCTGAAATTACCGATAGTAAGATGACAGCAATTAGTTCTTTAAGACAGTCGGTAATTGTAAATAAATTGTTTAGAGACGTGCCCTTAGAAATTCAAGAAGAATTATTTTTGGCGAGTTTGATGGAATTGCCTTTCGACGAATTTGATCTCATTCTGGGCATGGATTGGTTGGTTAAGCATCGGGTGCATTTAGATTGTGCTGAAAAGCGGATGTCATTAAGAACTTCAGATGATAAGGAAGTAATAATGATAGGTGAATGAAGGAATTACTTGGCAAATGTGGTATCTGCGTTGAAGGCAGAGAAGTTGATGCGGAAGGGATATGGGGCATCCCTAGCTTTTATTTGTGCTTTGGATGCCAAAGAGTTATCTGTGGATGATGTGAGAACGATGAAGGAATTTCAGATGTATTTCCCGAAGAACTTCCTGGTATACCTCCAGATCGAGAAGTAGAATTTGGTATTGAGCTTTTGCTTGGAATAGCTCCAGTGTCCATTGCTCCTTATAGAATGGCACCGAAGGAGTTGGCGGAGCTTAAAGCTCAAATTCAAGAATTGTTGGATCGGGGATTTATTCGACCGAGTGTGTCTCCATGGGGAGCACCAGTTTTGTTCGTTAAGAAAAAGGATGGATCGATGCGTATGTGCATTGATTATAGGCAATTGAATAAATTGACGATCAAGAATAGGTATCCTTCTCGAGAATTGATAACTGTTTGATCAATTGAAAGGAGCTTCATTTTCTCCAAAATTGATTTGAGATCGGGTTATCACCAACTTAAGGTGAAAGAAGTAGATATTTATAAGACGGCATTCAACTCGTTATGGACATTATGAGTTTTGGTGATGCCGTTTGGATTAACCAATGTACCAAAGAAGATTTATGGACATGATGAACCGAGTCTTTCAACCATATTTAGATCGGTTTGTGGTAGTGTTCATAGATGACATTTTGGTTTATTCAAGAAATGAAGAGGAGCATGACACGATTTGCGTATAGTATTGCAGTTACTTCGTGATAAGCAACTTTATGCCAAATTCAGTAAATGTGAATTTTGGTTAAAGGAAGTGACTTTCTTGGGTCATATGGTATCAGCTGAAGGAATAAAGGTGGATCCTCGGAAGATTGAGGTCGTTTCGAGTGGAAACCACCAAAGTCGAGAGTGAAATTCAAGTTTCTTAGGTTTGGCTGGTTATTATAGACGCTTTGTTGAGGGGTTTTGTTGATTGTTACACCCCTAACTAAACTGTTGCGGAAAGGAGTTCCATATATTTGGACTTAAAAACAACAAGAGAGTTTCGAGAAATTGAAGAAGATTCTGACGGAAGCACCAATTTTGATTCAGTCGGAGGCTAGAAAAGAATTTTGTTTCTATCGTGATCGCCTCACACGGGTTTGGGTTGTGTGCTGATGCAAAATAGAAAGGTGGTGGCTTATGCTTCTCGACAGTTGAGACCGCACGAAGTAAATTACCCTACTCATGATTTGGAGTTAGCTGCAGTGGTATTTACTTTAAAGATTTAGAGGCACTATCTCTACGGTGAGAAGTCTATCATCTACACGGATCACAAGAGTCTTAAGTACCTCCTTACCCAAAAGGAGTTGAATTTGAGACAAATAAGATGGGTAGAATTATTAAAGGATTATGATTTCTCAATCGAATATCATCCCGGAAAGGCTAATATGGTAGCCGACGCGCTAAGTCGTAATGGCTTATCTCAAGTGAGAGCAATGTTTGCTCATTTGAGTTAATATAAGGATGGTAGTCTCGTTAGCGTAACTTGGTGAAGCCCCGTGGTTAGAACAAATCAGGAAAAGCGGACATCGATAAAAGTTGGGACCCTTATTCCAAAGAAAGTTGAAAGAGGTGAAATAGAGGATTTTGGTATAAACACGAATAGAGTCTTGTGTTTTCGTGGAAGGGTTTGTATGCCTAAAGACTCAGATTTGAGACAAATGATTCTGCAGGAGGCGCATAGTAGCCCTTATGCTATGCACCCCGAAGGAAATAAGATGTATCGAGATCTCCGTGAACAGTATTGGTGGACAGGGTTGAAGCATGAGATTTTTGAGTTTGTAGGAAAATGTTTGACTTGTCAGCAAGTGAAGGCGGAGCATCAATTACCGTCAGGTTTGTTACAACCAGTAAAGATTCCTCTTTGGAAATGGGAGCGAATAATAATGGATTTTGTTAGTGGATTACCTTTAACACCTACTAAGAAAAATTCTGTATGGGTAGTAGTTGATCGTTTGACGAAGACTGCTCATTTTCTTCCGGTTTGTATGGATTATTCATTACAAAAATTGGCTAAGCTGTATGTATCTGAAATCGTGAGATTGCATGGGGTACCAATGTCTATTATATCAGACAGGGATCCTAGATTTACATCACGATTTTGGAAAGCTCTGCATGAAGCCTTGGGAACGAAGTTAAACTTTAGTACGGCTTTTCATCCTCAATTAGATGGTCAGTTGGAAAGAGTAATTCAGATATTGGAGGACATGTTAAGGGGATGTGTGATTGACTTCAGAGGTAGTTGGGAGGATTTTCTACCATTGGCAGAATTCGCGTATAACAATAGCTATCAGTCTAGCATTCAGATGGCACCCTATGAGGCATTGTATGGTCGTAGGTTCTATACTCTTACTTGTTGGACTGAATTGGGCGAACGACAGATGTTGGGTCCTGAATTGATATCTGAAACTGAAGAAAAAGTAAAAGTTATTCGAGCACGGTTAAACGAAGCTTCGGATAGATAGAAATCGTATGCTGACCTGAAGCAGAAGGATATCGAGTTTGCTGTGGGAGAGTAGGTCTTCCTGAAGGTCTCACCTTGGAAGAAAATTTTCAGATTCGGAAAGAAGGGCAAGTTGAGCCCTAGGTTCATCGGGCCATATCGTGTGATGAAGCGTGTTAGTCCAGTGGCTTATCAGATTAAACTACCTCTGGAGTTGAGTCAAATTCATAATGTTTTCCATGTTTCCATCTTTGAGACGCTATAGATTGGATCCATCTCACATATTACCTAGTAGAGGAAGTGGAATTGAAATCAGACTTGTCTTTTGAGGAAGAACCAGTGGAAATTTTAGACCGGAATGTTAAAGTACTAAGAAAGAAGACCGTGCCGTTGGTCAAAGTTTTATGGCGTAATCACGGAGTGGAGGAAGCTACGTGGGAGCCTGAGGATGCAATTCGGCAACAATATCCTCACCTCTTTTAATCAGGTAAATTTCGAGGATGAAATTTTCTTTAAGGGGGTAGAATTGTAACATCCTAAATATTCGAGTATCATTATGTTGCTAAGTGTTAGCTCGAGTTTAATTGGAGTTAAAATAAATATTAGTAAAGTGTACTTTAGTGTAAAGAAATTAAGTGACCTTGAAACTTAAGTTAATTAAGTACTAAAAGATGGCATAAGATGAGTAATTGGCAAAGTGGTGAAGGCGCCATAAGTTGGACATGAGGAAGGAGTTGAATCACCTAGCATGCAATTAAGGAATTTTATTTTTACTTTAGCATAGCATGTGCTGCTTATGGATAAGATTAGGATGAGTTGGATTATTTTTTTTGGTAAGAAGATTAAGGATTATGGAAAGCTAAAGATAAAGGATAGAATGGCTTGAATTGGGGGATTTTGTCTCTCCAACTTAAGGAAAAAGGAGGAGGATAAGGCTTAAGAATAGGGAGATGTTTTGGAAACTTCCTAATAGCCTTTTGACCTTGTATTTGGACGGCATAGAGGCTAGGGGGGATGGCCGGTTTTGTTGATTGCTTTGGTAGGCTTTGGTGTTGGTGAAACACATTCATTTGGTCATTTTTTAACAAAACATATTTCCTCTCCATCCATTTACTCTCTGGCCGAAAATTTCCAACAACCTTGAGTAAGCAACTCATTCTTTTGTCATTTTCTTTTGACCATTTCGGTTTAGTAACTCTTTTTCTCTCTAAATCTTTTCTTCTCATTGTGACCGAAAGCACTTATGCAAGCAAGGATTTTTCTTTCTTTTGTTTTTCTCATTTTTCCTCCCCAATGCCGAATGCACTTTTCTTTTAAACTAAATTCTCTTTTCTTCTCTTTTCTTTCTCTCTTTCTCTCTTGAAACCGAATCATATCATTTCCATTTTCTCATTCTTTTATTTTCTTCTTCATTAAAATCTCTTCAATACTTTCACTCATGGCCGAATGATAATATGCTCTTGTGCCAAAATTTCTTTCATTTTCTTTGTTTGATCACAACCGATTTCCTTTAGTCATACATAATTTTCTCACTCAATTCTTTTCAACCGTGGACATTAGTGAGAGTTTTGGAAGATAGAAACTCAACGTGTTCTTGAGTATTGTGGATCGTTGGAATCGATAGTAAGAGTTAAGGTAAGGAGATTATTTAAGGATTCTCACTTTATTCATTATATTAGTATGGTTAGTTACTTAATCGATTTCGTTATAGGGACGTAATCGCCCGATCGTTTCTTCGAGGAACGAAGATAAACGAAGGGCTGTTTCGGGAATCTAGGATTTTCCATCGGGTTGCGGACCTTCAACCGAGGAGAATCAATTGTTTGAGGTTATTCGTACTCCCAAACCTTTGTTTGTTCGTGGATTCTCATTGGGCAACGAACCAACAATCGAGGAGAAACCAAAAATAGAAGTGGTTCGAAATCCAAAGGGTAAAGATTTAGATCATTTACCAATAGTGTATTTTTAATAAATGATAGTATTCTAATTGTTCATGTTATGTTTAGGTATTGACGAGCGGGAAGGTCTAGTACTCACAATATCAAGGTGTGTAATTTCACACTTATCTCAGGTTAGATGTTATACCGTAATTATTGGGAAAAATCGTAAAGATGACAAAATCGATAAAATACGTAATAATTGGTATTTTTGTGAAAATTTATGAAAACAGTTAAAGTTGTGAAATTTACGAAAATGCCCTCAATGAGTTAGTTGGTAAATTGAAAATATGCTATATCGATAAATGGGCCGAAAACTCTGCTAGATCATTAAATGGGCCGAAATCTCTACTAGATCGTTAAATGGGCTGAAAAGTATGCTGGATCATTAAATAGGCTGAGAACTATGCTAGATCATTAAATGGGCCGAAATCCCTGCTAGATCGTTAAATGGGCCAAAGTTGCTAGATTGTTAAATAGGCTAAATTTTATTTTGTATTATGGGCCTTAATAAAAACTTGAAATATTGACTCACATGTAAATTGGGCCTTTTGCTAAATTATTATATGTATATAGACTATTATGCATACATGTTGCATGGGTTGGGATTAATGATGAAGAGAAGAAAGGCCTGTTGCCAAAATCTAGTTCGGTGGCTCTGCCACAAAATAATTAAATGGCTTATTGCCTCTAGTTCGGTGGCTCTGCCACAAATATTTTAATGGCTCAATGCCTCTAGTTCGGTGACTTTTTCACAATCTAGTTCGGTGGCTCTGCCACAAATATAAAAATGGCTTATTGCCTATGTTTGGTGTGTTGGCGGGGTGGGTTGACTTGATCCCCACAGGTGTGATGGTTGGTACGGGTGGTGTGTAGCGGATGGAAATTAGGTTTGGGTGGGAAATTTCATTTTTGCATGCATTCCATTATTTATATTGTTAATCTTGATAATGGGCTCAAGCCCAAAATCATGACTTGATGATCTGGCCCAGTGGATTAAGTTAGTTATACACTGAGTTCTGATTAACTCACACCCTCAAATTTTGACAATTAAGTAAGTTATACACTGAGTTTTGACAATTAAATATTAAATGATGAGATTTTCAACTAATGTTTCTCAAATTCATCGAACTTAAATTATTTCTCTTGGTTTTTATTAAACTTTATTTTTTTAAAAGGATTTTTGTAATTACCGATTCACCTAAATCATTAGATAGACTAAAAGAATGATCGGTTTGTGTGACAAACCAAATCTCGTCTTGACGCATAGACCTAGTTTGGGGTGTTACACTTCTTCCGTAAAATCCAGATCATCCATTATGCGTTCAACCGCCTCCAACCAATACTCAGTTGTACTCGAGGCTATACCAGAAATTCCCCTAAACACTTCTACCCTATTCGCTCTAAGTCGCTCCGATATAGATTTTCGGGCTCCTGTGCCAATGCTTGCTCCCGCAACTCTCTCCAACATTCAGAGCATCGTCTAAGACACCGCATCTTCTTCGCCCGTTTGGTCCTGATATTCTACCTCCATAGCTGGTGGCGCTGGTATCTTATTCCCTGAATCGTGACCAAACCCTAACGGTTCTGACACAGTCATCCTGCCCTTACCACGACCACGTGCAGAACGTCCATCACCCCTTGTACTCATTCTACCGATTTTTCATTTATCTGATTAGAAATTTTATGAATTATTAATTTCTTTCACTGATTAACCACGAACAATCTTATGGAAAGTAGTTTCATGAGTAGTTCTTTCGAATTTGAGATTATATCTACGGTTTCAATCTCAAGTCAGTATCTCCTAGTTCTAGGAACCACATATATTCAACCATCACACATCAACATACAAGTAGCATCCATGAACTCACATTCATCACCTAAGGGTATTTTCGTCATTTCACTACCTAGGGGTATTTTCATAATTTTATCTTACAGGGGTATTTTCATAATTTTCCAAAATAGGGTATCTTGGTGATTTTACAAGAATAGGGGTATTTTGGTAATTTTACAATCTAGAGGTATTTCGGTAATTTTACAAACTAGGGGTATTTTGGTCATTTTCACAAATCAAGGGTATTCGAAAATTTTACAAAACTAGGGGTATTTTAACAATCTTGAGAAATAGGGTGGCTAGTCCCTTTCGGGTTTTAGTTATAAATTTTTGCCCGTCAACAAGTCCTCATGGCTAAGGTGAGCAGTCACTACACACCAGGTAAGATTCCAGCGAAGATGAGGTGGGCCACTAGGGCCACTTAAATATCAAGCTCTCCCTAGATCCATTCCTAGACATGCGTATGCCTGTTACCACACCTCAACCCAACGACTTGTCCACGGATATGTTTAATTAGAGAAAGTCTTATGAGATTTGAGGAATTGTTCAATCTAAGCCTAAAGTCCATCAAACTCTAATCATATTAGCCTATGTCCCTATGGAGCCCATCTAGCCCAACATGCATACCACATAAGGAGTTTAGAATACTTACCTGCGTGGATCGGGTGCCGGTAGACTCGAAGGTCATATCTCAATCGAAAGTTTTCTCAAATTCACATTAATTTTACAAGTCACTACTGAACCCATTTCACAGCCCAAGTTTTGAACTGGGCTCTGATACCAAAATGTAACACCCCAAACTCGACCCATTCGCCATGACCAGATTTGGTATGCTACGAGTTAAATGTTGAAAATTTACTTTGAAGGGTTTTGAAAATCTCAGTTTATCTAACCGACTAATCATTAGTTGTGATATTTTTGAAAGAAACTTTAACTATTGCGTTGAACGTGTTTGAAACTCCATTTTATTTCTTCTTATAATTAAGACTTTAGACACAAATTTATAAAATGTAACATTAACAAATATAACTTGATAACCTAAGCTACGGAGGTCTTATTACATACATAATTCCCAATATTAAAACTAAAAGGAAAACCAGAAATAGTTTATGAAAATAAAAACTAGATGGCCCCTCGAGTCTGTCTCGGCTCCCATGTCCACGATCTACTGCTCATTTGAAAAGTTGGGAAATATAAAAGGGTGAGTCACCAAGACTCAGTGTGTAAATCCGAAAACACATAAAAGCCTTGAGGCCCTCAAACACATTATGGTCCTTGGCCCATACACAATGGCAACAGAATATTTACATGCAACATGGCCCATCCCAAACCTAAGAGTCCATCCTCTACACACCAACCCGTACCAACCATCACATCGAAGGGATTTCTACAATCAACCCTCCATCCACTACACACCATATCGACAGCTGTGCTGCTGTCATAAAGACTGATCACTATGTGACCTATGTGGCAAAGCCACCGATCGCTGTACGACCATAATAATATATTGTGGTATTTTGACAGCTGTGCTGCCTGTCATAAAGACCGATCATTATGTGACCTATGTGGCAAAGCCACAGATCGCCATGCGACCTTCTTCCCCTTCATCATATCAATCCCATCCCATGCATACATACATGCAAGAACAAATCAACAAACTACCTAAAAGATCACAATCTATCACATACTTCGATACACATAGAAAAGTTTCTATGATCACGTACCTGGCATCCCTTGCCTACCCTTTTCGGGTAACACGACTGTTCATATAGCCTTTTTCTAGCTTTTAGCCCATAACATATACATAGTACAGATTAACTAGTGTAATAGAGATCTACACATCTGATTACCGACAAGATGATACTTTCTATGTTAACACTATCGAAACCGATACAAGCGCTAACCTGCCTATGGTTTTGTTCAAGTCGGTCCACAACCGGTGGCCAATCTCGACGATGAGACACCGCGCTTATTAAACTTAGGGTTGGATTTACGGATCCACTTCCCTCTTTCGTTTGACTAGCGTTTGTATCCATGGAACAGATCTTAGTCAACAAACTGGATTAAAACATGGAATCGAATACAAACTCAAATGTATATCCATAGGGCAGAGATCCCTTACCTAGAAATCCCGAAAGAGATGGAGTTTAGAGACTAACAATTTTCAGCTTTTAGATCTAGACGATCTACTTCAATTCCCGACGTGTCACCCCAAAATAAGAACACAAGAACAATCAAATTATTACTCCATAGATAATCTTATCTAGCCTTTCGGCTTTGGTCTCCAAAACTCGGAAGAGAAAAAGTGAAGAGAGAATTCGGCACTTACCTTAACACCATAGATTCGACTAACCCTTAGAGATTTTGGCACTTATCACGATAGAATAAAGAAATCGGTAAGGAGAAAAGTGGACAAGTGTATTCGGCTATGAAGAAATCGTCAAAGAGAGAATAAAGGAAAAACAATAATCATTTGGTTATAAGAAAAGAATAGAGAAAAGAAGAGTTATGAGTTTCAGCTTTTGAGAAAGAGATGATTGAGAGAAGAGAACAACAGAATTTTGGCTTTTGCATAACAGTGGAGATGAGAGGAAAGAAAAAGAGAATAGAATCAAATGCCGAAATTGAAGAGGTATCCCTCCTTCTTAAACCAAATTTCGGCACCTACTACCTAAAAACTAAAAATGCCTCTCCTTAAAATTAAAACTAAGTTATTTTTAATCAAGGGAAATTTTGGCACCCCTTGAACCTATCAGAACCGATTTCACCTCCCCCCTTAGTGTTGGAATTTCGACCACCACTGTGACCAGTAGATAAATCCAAAATTTTCTCCTTATCTTTATCTAATTACTCATCCACAGTGTCATGGATAACACCACCTCTTCCTCCCTTTATCCGCACATTATCAACCTTATTATCCACATTAAATAATTCCTAATTCCAAGCATCCTAGCTGAACTCCACTACTGCTCTTTGCTATTGCCAAAATTAACTAAAATAAAAAGGTATCATGCAACTCAAACCTTGGACCTCCTTAATTGCTTGACACTCCACCTCCTAATCCCTGCATGTCGCCACTGACCACTGGGCCACAAGCCCATTTTTATGTCTTAGTTCACAGATAATATCTTTCAAGCCCTATCCTACCTGACTCTCCACTAGAGTGCCCAAATAGAAAATTTTTGCTAAGGCCTCGGCCCAACTTCGAGCCCATTCTGGACCCCTAAAACATTCTCACAAGCATAATAAGCACAATAATACATCACAGCACGTTAAATGCAGAGCCCCATAAATATGGGATGTGACAATTTTATTCTTTACATTTCATACTATACATTTTTTGGTTTTTAGAATATTCTTTCATAACCATACCATACAAATAATCATTCTTGGAATCATCTTTCTGGAATTTACCTTCATACCCACAATGGGTCCCCAAATATTAATGACATGGGTGACGCTGTTACGGACTTTGAATGAAATATGGGTCTAAAGGATCTCAGGACTTTGAAGATGACAGAAATTGCAACGTATCTTCTGATTTGTTAATACTGGATGAAAAGCAAATCCTACGTCACGAGCCAAAAAGGAGATGAATATCGAATCCTAGCTCACCGCGAAAATAAAGCAAGATATCATTGAGCTATTTTCAAGAATTCAAGATGTTTTCATACAATCATATCAAGGCACGTCAGACTACTGAAACGTGGGGATGTTGCTAAGGTTGGAACCCATGTTAATGATTCTACAATGGCCAGGCTAATCAAGAGGCTCGGGCTACTGGTCTACCCAAAAAGGGAAATTGCATCAAATGACAAATTGAGGAAGACATGACTTATGTGCCTCCTCCATTTTGTCTACATGTGGGACATAGATGTTATAAGGTTGATCTCGTCAAGAGCATTTAGCCAATCCAAATTCATCTTCATGGATGTCAATTTCTTCACTAAGAGGGTGAAGGTCGCTTCATATGCTAATATTACAAAGCCTATAGTCTCTAAAAAAAAGAAGAAAAAGAAAGAATACTAAAAAAATGTCAAAAAGATCACGTTTAATCGCATAATGTCAAAGTTTGAAGTCTGTTCAAGGATTAGGTGCCACATCAGTGCAGCAAAGGTAGCAAAAAAAAAAAGAAAAAACAAAAGATATAAAGATCGATACTTGTAAGGATTGGCATACAGAAGTTACTATTTACCCTCTATGCTTATCAAATGTTGACCAAGATTATCTGGGGCAATACATTTCTCATTTGTTTCGCCCATTGAAGTCAAAATTTCTTTTTTTGAGTTTTATTAGAACTGAAGTTGGATGAGACAGAATGGATCCAATTGATGTGATCAATCAAATTTGTGAGGAAAAGTTAATAGCTATCCGTTATAATCAGATGATGCGGGTTTGCAACAAAGAGGTTCATCCTAGACAATTCCCAAAAAGGGGGCCTAACATTGAAGAAGATCCTTCATATGCAGAAGGATTTCAGAGAAAAAAGGGAGGCCAAACTAGAAAAGACTTTATGTAGTAGAAAAAGTCTGTTCTGGAAGCATTGACCAAAATAGATGATAAGGACCTACCCAATCTAGAGAATTCAGATTCAATAAAAAGAATTCAAAAAAAAGAAGAAAAAAGAAAAAAAAATTTTAGCAAAAAAAAGAAGAAAGAAAAGGAGAGGCCAAGGCAAAAACCCGCAAAGGGCGTTTTGAGACCAAAGGGGATTTTTGTTGAAAACCCGAAAAGGGCGGCTCAAATTTTGATCAAAGGGGGCATACAACAGTCTTGCTATGCCTGAATTAACAATGAGGAAGTATGCTACGTCTTGGGGCATCAACGAAGTACTTCAGATCCCTAAACACATATTGAGCTTAAAATGGCCCTCAAGAAGTTTTAACAGAGAAGCTCAGGCTGCGATATCTGGGGCACCTAGTTTCCACTTTATCCACTTTAAATTTGTTATTTGTGATTATATTATTCTTTTCAAAATATGTTCACAATAAATTTCCTTCTTGATTGCGATTTCTATCTTTGCTTAGCTTATTTGTTCCGAGCTATGCTTCTAATTAATCTCTTCCTTGTCCATGGTTATGATCTTTTTCAAACACTTCGCATTGAAATAACAATTAGTGGACTAATAATATTTTCATAAAATGAGTTTCGCATATTACTCTGGAAATTTCTGAATAATACAAGAACTCGAAATAGGACTATTGTTTAAAACTCACCAAGCTTAAGGAAGAGTCTAAATTGAGGCTATCTTTTTGGATTTTCTGTTAAAAATAGTTGGTGATACAATCTCGACGAAAGTGGGCAATGTTAACCCAAGTGTAAAAGGGGAATCATTCGCAAGAAAAATGATATTCTGCACCCATGCAAGTATCATGCATACACATTTGGCTAGGTCACCTGGAGAGTGATCAATTGATTGAACAGGTTACCATCCTATACCCTCGAGTTGCAGTAGTATGGATGAAAAATGATACAAATCATGTACTTTTGAATAGAAATGGGAGGGATTGAGGAAGAAACAAACCCACATTTTGAAGTCACAATGGGATAGATGGGAAAAGATTCAAATCTTATACCCCTAGGTCATAATGAGATGAACCCTGAAGTTACAGTTGAGCAAGATATTTGTTTTCTTGAGTTTTTTTGTCAAGACTACCAGCCGAACAAGAGGGTAGCATAATACCCTGATGAACAATGAACGATGACACCTTAATTAGGGATCATTCTCATGAAATTCTGCATTCATGCAAAACACATTTAGTTAGGAGCATTAGATTCATTTCGATCATTGCATCCTAATCATTGTAGGAAATCATTCTCATGACATTCTACATTCAGACAAATATCACCCATAAGACACATTTAGTTAGGAGCATTTGATTCATTCCGATCATTGTATCCTAATCTTTGTAAGAAATCATTCTCATGACATTCTGCATTCATACAAATGTCATCCATAATACACATCTATTTAGGGGCATTTGATTCATTCCGATAATTGTATCCTAATCTTTGTAAAAAGACCATTCTCATGACATTCTGCATTCATACAAATGTCATCCATAATGCATTTAGTTAGGAGCATTAGATTCATTCTGATCATTGCATCCTAACCATTTTGCATAAGCATAAACACATAAAACTGATTTTACAGGACAGGTCCCCCAGAGGACAGTGTCACAACATCGGTGAATTAGCAGATCTTGTCTCCCTGAGTTTGCAGTGGAGCAAATCAAAGATAACAGATTTGGCATTCCTAAAGTTGTAGGAAGTAGATCAAAGACAGCAGATCTTGTCTCCTTGAGTTTGCAGTGGAGCAGATTGAATATAGTAGATTTGGCATTCCTGATGTTGCAGGAAGCGAGCGAATATAGCAGATTTGGCATTCCTGAAGTTTCAGATAGCAGATCGAAGACAGCAGATCTTGTCTCCCTGAGTTTGCAGTAGAGCAGATCGAATATAGCAGATTTGGCATTCCTGATGTTGCAGGAAGTAGATCGAAGACATCAGATCTTGTCTTCTTGAGTTTGCAGTGGAGTAGATCGAATATAGCAGATTTGACATTCTTGAAGTTGTAGGAGGCAGATCGAAGACAGGAGATCTTGTCTCCCTGAGTTTGCAGGAGCAGATTGAAGATAGCAAATCTGGCAATCCTGAGTTTGCAGGAACAAATAGTAAATCTGGCAATCCTAAAGTTGCAAGAGCAGATCGAAAACATTAGATCTTATCTCCCTGAGTTCGTAGTGGAGCAAATTGAAGCTACAAGTCTAATTTCTTGGAGTGGATCGAAGCGTCAGTTCTTGGGTCCCTGAAGATGTAGCGAGATGGGACGAAGCTACTCGAAGAAGAAAAGCATTGAATGAGGCATGACCGGACAAAATTGGCTCCTTTTGAAGTCTTTGCTCTATTCTCGTTACACGACAATGAGCAAAGAGGGGTAGCTGTAAGACCCAATTTATGCTCGGGCCCATTTTATAACCAAAAACCATTAAATAGAAAACCAATAAATAGTCCATTAAATGTCCAATAACAGTCCAGAATTTAAAATTTAAAGCCCAAATACACTAAACCCTTGACCCATCACCTAAACCGAATGGCCCAGTTTGCTAAAGATGGCCCAAATGGCCAAAACAGAAGGATCTCAGAAACCCTAAAAACCTTCCAAAATGTTCCAGTGCCGCAGCCTTCACCACGCGCGCCTCTTGGGCTACCGCGTGCCTCCACGCGCGCGACCACAAGTATTCCCACACGCGTACCACGCGCGCGATCGCACGGGCCTTCATGCTCCTCACCACGTGCCTCCGTACATTCAATACGCCTCACGTTGAATGACACGTCGCCTCCGTATGCTATGTCTGAGCCTCTGTACGCCACGTCTGCCAGCTCCACCTGCGAAAAAGATGAACCACGACGATAGAGACACAGCAGCAGAGAAAACAAAAAGAAAAAAAAGATATAATTTTTATTGATTTTTCTTGAGATTTTCAGTTTCAGCTTTAAAAGGCTGAGAGAGCACCATTATAAAGGGGTTTTTTTTTGGAGGCGTACATTGTATTACTCATATTGAATATAGAAAATACAAAAAGAAATCAGAAATACGAGGTGATTTTTGACTTTCTATACCTTTTTTTTTTCTTTTCTTCCTTTTTTTCTTTTTTTGAAACTTTTTTGGTGTTGTTTGTTTGTTCGTGTGAAGATCTAAACAGAAAAGAAAGGGCTTTACCTTTGCAAACGAACCGACAGACTGCTTTCTTCATCAAAATCAGAGCAAAGGCAACCGTTGAGGTCGGAAACGATGAAACATTTAGGGCCGATCTAAGAGGGATCCTGTAGGCGTCCATAATCCACCACTAATCACCGGTCTCCATGGCACTTTGGTGGTCGGATGTCTTTAGAGGCGGCCAAAAGAGAGAGCAAAAAAGGGGTTAGGGTATTCTGAGTTCGAAAGAAAAAGGGAGGCGCCAAATTTTTGATCAATTTTAAGGTTTATTAACCTATTTAAAACATGCAAAATGATGCTGTATAGACCATTAACTGATGACCCGACCCAATTTCAGCTTAGGTCTACGTGTTCCTACAATTAATAGGAATTTGCGCATCTAGTCCCTTCTAGTTCTATATTGCTTTTAATTTGTTCTGTTACATGTTGCCTTTATTTCTTAATTAGTCTTTGTAATTTAAGCGTGTTTTTCTATTTAGTCCAAATCGAATGCTGCGTTTTAGGTTTTGCAAATATTGTTGTTCTGGTCCCTAACTGTTTACATGTATAGTAGTTCAGTCTTTAAATTTGTTTAAAATTTTTTATAAAACAGCCTCATAATTTTAGTCTTATTTCAATTTAACCCTGTTAATATATTATTGTTTTATGCACATATATATATTATTAGCTGTATATAAATCTGCTTATGCTTTTAAGATTATATATAGTTTACCTCAAATCTTCTTATGTATATATATATTATTACTTATACGTATTACTATATATATTAAAACCAATCTATTTTATATATATATATATATATTTGTAGTATATACTTTAAATCCTTTTATATACTCATATGCATTCTTTTGTATATTATAAAGTTATTTTTATTCTTTAAATCATTAATATTTTCTCGCATATAAATCATTTGCTTTGAAATTTTTATAGATTCTAAACACTTTGCATGCATTATTACATACATAAATTTTATTTGTTATCATAATATATTTAAAATTGCTTTTTTTGTTTAGAACATGACTTACCTATGTTATACTTGTATATTCCTTACCATTGATCTAATGTTTGATAATTATCGTCATTATGTGTATTAATTCCCATTTTATATTTACTTGCTATTTGATTCAATAGTTTGTATTTCACTTGTAAATATTTGTTTATTGCTATATTTGCGATTCAATAGCATTGTATTTTGCTCCATATTGTACGTTATTATGCCATAGCATTATATTCACCTAAAATGTCATGTTCAAACACTATTCGAACTTTAAAATCATTTTCACTTAAAATTTTTAAAATAAAGGGATATTCGTGCATTTGGAAATTCGAAGAAATCATACCCAATCGTGCTGGGTGTGATTTCTTGTTTGACCAAATAAGTGAATACCCTTTCAAATTTTGTCCATATTTCCCAAAACAAGGTAATATTCGTGCGTTTGGAAATTCGAAGAAATCGTGCCCAATCGTGCTGGGTGTGATTTTTTGTTTGACCAAATAAACGAATATCCTTTCAAATTTGGTCCATATTTTCAAAATAAAGGGATATTCGTGCGTTTGGAAATTTGAAGAAATCATGCCCAATCGTGCTGGGTGTAGTTTTTTGTTTGTCCAAATAACCAAATACCCTTTCAAAATTTCATCACATGTGCTTGAAGAATTTTGGGGATGATCTTGAATTCGAGAACTCAGATTGTCGTGTCCAATCGTGCTGGATGTGATACTCTATTCCTTCGAAACAAGGGAATCTCAATATTCAATCAAGTTATTAATAAAAATAAAAAAGAACAGAATTTCAAAATCATTTCAAAGTTTTTGACATTAGGACAACGTTAATCGATTTGGTACCAACTTTGGGCGTTGCAAGGGTACTAACCCTTCCTTGCGCGTAACAGACTCCCGAACTCGTTTTCTCAAACTTCGCAGACCAAAATATTTTTATAGGTGACCTGATCAGACCTAAACAATAAGGATCAGTGGCGACTCCATATTTTTAAAGTCGACCCCGTTTTTTCAAAACTCGATAAAAAAATGATTTTGACAGCCCAGATGGTGGCAACGATCGGCTTCTGGCAGGTTTTTTTTTTTCTTTTTTGAATAAGGTTCTAATCACGGGTTTGGTTT
Source organism: Gossypium rotundifolium (assembly GCA_025506655.1). Classification (NCBI taxonomy): domain Eukaryota; kingdom Viridiplantae; phylum Streptophyta; class Magnoliopsida; order Malvales; family Malvaceae; genus Gossypium; species Gossypium rotundifolium. The sequence goes on along the minus strand of CP106724.1, from coordinate 146,193,147 downwards.
ACTGGAATAGAATAAAACAATAATGGAATAATTATTTTGTAATAATAGAATAGATTGTAATAGAATTAAATAGACATAAAAGTGGTTTGGTTGGATGCAATGGAATAACCAAAAAAAAAAATACTCAAATAATGAATATACCCTTTAATAAATTAAATTAATTAATTAATAACTTTCTCCTAAAACATTCTCTTCCCCTAGAAGAGTGCAGAAAAAAAACTCAAAAAAATGTTGAAACCAAACAATTGATAAAAAAGGAAACGTAATTTTTTTTTTTAAAAGGAAGAAGAAATTAGCGATCAACATATAAGAGTAAAAGACATGTCATCCTTCTACTACTAATGAGATTGATCATTTTAATTTAGAAAAAAACCAATCATGGTGGATGAAATCGTGTAATATCCTGACTTTATGGGTCTGTGCATTTGATGCGTTGCATGGCTAAATTAGTAGGAGAAGGCTTTGAGGTGCGGATTGGGCTCAGGTTTGGGCTTAAAACCTGGGTTAAATTGCTTATAAATAATGTTAGTGTATAAATTAAAAGTTAAGTGAGTATGTTTAGTAGCAAGTTGGGCTCGTGGCCCAAAGTTGGAGGTGCCATAAGTGGGTATGTAGGTGGCATCACAAGGGGGAGAAGTTTGTGCCTAGTATGACCACTTGGGGCCCAAGTTAGTGGATCAAATATTTGGCACTTCAAGGGGGAGGGGATGGACGACACATGAGCCCCATTTTAGGAGCTTTATTTCTTTTAATATTTAGTAATTAAAAGCTGATAATTAAGAGGGAGGAGTTGGCCTAGGTTGGCCTGTTCAAAAGATGAGATTGGGATTGGGTTATCATGCAAGATAAGAGCTATCAGGAGGGGAAGAGTTGGCCGAAACTCCAACTCTGAGTGTGTGCTTGTGTATAGCCGAAATTTGGAAGGGAATTATCATCTTTTCCATTTGTTTTTCCCACTTTCTCATCTTTTCTCTCAAGCCAAAATTCTTTTCTCTCTTTTTTCTTTTCTAGCTGAAATTCCCTAGTCTTCTTCTCCTCTCCAATATCTTCCAGAAAGCCAAATTTTTCTTACTCATATTCCTCCTCCATAACCGAATCTATAAGGGAGGTTTCTGGTTCCCGAAGGTGCACCATTAGTCGTATACTCCTTAGTAATTGGGTGAGTTTCGGGATTTCATTCTATGCGAATTCACTTTTATTTTCTTTACTTTCTTTCTTTCTTCATTAAGATCTAACCCAAACACTTGCTTAAGGTCATCAATTTTCCTCTCTCAGAGTGAATCATCTCATTAAAAGTCTCTGTGCCGATTTGGTGGAAAAGTCGAAGGTAGGTAGTGGTAGGTTCAAATTAATGGCCTCTCTTGATTCTCTTTATTTGACCAAATACCATATGGGCTGGAATCAGTATGGTTTTCAGTTGGTTTGATGTTTTGGAGGATGGCCGAATGTAGGTAGAATTGGTGGTGACATTTCCTGAAGATTTTTGGGATTTGGTAATCGCGTTAGTAATTAGGTGTGTAACCTTACACTAAACTCCCGATAGTTTAATAATAATAATGTTAAGCATGTGTTAATGAAGTGATGAATAAACATGGCTAAGGGTACCATTCAATGGTACAGTGTATTTAGGTACGTTACCCTTAATACTTGTTAATAATGTTTAAATAACAGGGATGTGAAAATATGTGGAATTCCGTTATGATTTTGGGGGGATAAGGTAAATTGCATGATAATTGTATGTTTTGAATGTTGCATGGGCATATGGGTGATTATGTTAAAGAGGAAGTGATCTGGTGGTTTCTACCACATTATCTGGTGACTTATGTCACATATTATGAATCTAGTGACTCTGTCACATTATCTGGTGGCTATGCCACAATTATAAGGGCAATGTGCAATTGACTGCAGTGACTGCCTTCGATGGTGTGTAGCGGATGGAGGGTCGATTTAGTAATCCCCACGGTGTGATCAGTTGGTACGGGTGATGTGTAGAGGTTGGATCTAGGTGGTTTGGGTTGCATCATTGTTTACAATTGTTTTATGTGATTTAATATGCCTTGATTATTTTGGGAGACTGTGTTGGTAGTTACACACTGAGCCTATTAACTCACCCCTCGTGGGCTAACATTTTGCAGATGGCACTCAGTAAATGGACCGGTGGCGCAGAACTTAGTGGTGGCCATGCATTTCGCTTTTTCAGTTTTTCTTATCAAGTTTATTTTGATTTATTTTGGGTTATGTTTTGATGTAATAAGGCCATTATCACTTAACCATTTTATTTATGCGTTTTAAATTTTTATTATGATGCGAACAATATCGAACAAAACGATTAAACAATTTTCGTAAAACAACATCAATTGTTTTGAAACCCAAACACCTACGGTTTCCAAGTTAATAATAATAAACTCTAAAATTCGGCATCTCTTTTAACTTGTAACTTTTGAAATATGAAAATATCGTTTTAGCACAAATTTAAATTACAATACGGTTTTTAACTTGAGAACAATCCGAAGCTATTTTCTTCAAAACCACCAAGATTTCCAAAATGTCATTTCGAGACTTAACTACATTTTACTCAAGGAGCATGCCAGATCCGATCAGGGCTTGTGGGTCGAGTTTGGGGTGTTTTAATTTGGTATCAGAGCCCGGTTCAAAACTTGACCTTAAGGTCTTTTGACCCAAAACGTTTTTCTTATTTTAAAGTTGGGTTTTACTAAAGAATGAGCAGGTTCTCTGGCATGGCACCTGAGTCTCCGACCCGAAGTCCACCAGGTAAGTACCCCTAACCATTGTGTGATTTGTATGTGGGTATTATGGGGACGTAGACTAGTAGACTAGGAGCTAATGAACCCTAGGATTAGCTTACTCCAACATAGATTTGCATAAAATTTAAGGTCTAACCAAACAAACCTGTGAGTGAGTCACTGAGTTAAAGGTGTGGCAACCGTTGTGCACATGTCTAGGATTGGATTCAAGGGGAGCTTGGTATTTAAGCAGTCCTAGTGACTCACCTCCTCTCCGATCCATTCCTACCTGGTGCGTAGTGACGGTTCACTCTAACTAAGAGGACTTAATCACAGGCTAAATTCAATAATTAAAACCCGAAAGGGACCAGTCACCTTGTTTTGCACAACCTTAAAATTAAAACTTGGTTTCAAAATTACCAAAGTACCCTTGATTCAAAAAATGATCAAAATACCCCTAATTTGCAAGTTGACCAAAATACCCCTAATTTGCAAGTTGACCAAATTACCCCTAACTTGAAAAAAATTTTCCAAAATACCCACGGTATGGAAAGTTGCCGAAGTACCCCCGAATTAAAAATTTCCAAAATACCCTTATTTCGTAAAACCACCTGGAACCATATTTTGCAAAATTATTGAAATACCCCTGGTTTGTAAAATTACAAAAATACCCTCGGTTATAAAATTACCATATTACCCTTGAATCTTCCTATCAAAATATTCCTATTTTGAAAAAATACCCAGAAACCTCTATTTTATGAAATTTCAAAATACCCCGACTTGGAAAATTATGAAAATACCCCTGTAGGATGAAATTATGAAAATACCCCTGGTAGTGGAAAACAACAACAAAGACAACCACAACACTTTTCTGTAATGAACGCGAGTTCATGAATGTTGATGATAGAATGAATAAACTTGAGACTGTAGTGTGTGTATGAACTCGAAAGAACGACTTTTTAGAACTATTAATCATAAGACTGTTCGCGATAAATCAGTGGAAAGAAATAATAATTCATAAAATTCTTAATCAGATAAATGTAACTTGGAAGAATGAGTTCTAGAGGACGTGGTCGTAATGTGCATGGCCGTGGTAGAGGCCGAATGACCGTATTGGAACCCGTTAGGTCTGGTCAAGGGTCCGAGAATGAAATGCCACCACCACCAGTTGCTGGTGTTGAATATCAGGATCAGACGGGGGATGATGTAGTATCGCAGGCGATGCTGCGAGTTCTTGAGAGGGAGGCTGGAGCAGGTGGAGGTATGGGAGCTCAGAAGTCTGTACCTGAGCGACTCCGAGCCAATGGAGCTGAGGTATTCTGAGGTATATCTGGTGTGGCACCCAATACAGCTGAGTATTGGTTGGAGGCGACGGAGCAAATTATGGACGATTTGGACTTGACTGCTGAGGAGAAACTAAAAGGGGTGGTGTCGCTTCTCCGCGATAAGTCATACCAATGGTGGCTCACGGTTCGAGATGGTGCTGCCGCGGATGATCTTACTTGGGAGTATTTTAAGGCGGCGTATCAGAAGAAGTATATTGGAACTAGCTATATTGATGCGCAGAGGAAGGCGTTTCTGAGGCTGGTTCAGGGGAATAAGTCCGTAGCGGAGTAAGAAGCAAAATTCTTAAGGTTGAGCAGATATGCTCGAGGTATCATGGCTACGGAGCATGAACAATGTGTCCAGTTTGAGGACGAATGAAGGATGACCTGAGATTATTGATTGCTCCACAGTAGGAGCAGGAGTTTGTCGTGTTGGTAGAGAAGGCTAAGGTAGCCGAAGGGGTTAAGGAATCTGTGAGGCAAAATGCGGACAAAAATAGACAAAAGAGAGGTTTTGGATCATCAGGGTCATCTGGGAATGTTCAAAAGAGACCTAGAGTTGATGGGTCGCGAGGTCAGTAGGTTGTTACGGGAGGATAATACCATACGTGTGCTCAGTGTGGAAAGATGCACCTAGGAGAGTGTTGGAAGAAGACGGGAGGATGTTTTAAGTGTGGGTCTAAGGATCACATGATTAGGGACTATCCTATGAAAATAGACAGGAGCCGACCAGCAAGTCAGAATCTTAATTAGGCTGGAAGAGGTGGAAGCAGCCACCGCGGGGTCGTGGTCCGGTTGGCAGAGGTAATGGTTTTGGAAGAGGTCGGGGAACACCGGGCAGTGGTGTTGGTAACACGGAAACGAGACAGCCAGGTCTAGTGTATGCAGTTCGTCGGAGGGAGGATGGTGACGCACCTGATGTCATAACGGGCATGTTCCTTATCTCTGGATTACCCTTTATTACGTTGATAGATATTGGGTCAACTCATTCATACATTGCTAGTAAGGTGTCTGGAACTCTGCATGTGAACTCTGAGACTGTACCTAAGAAGATGATTGTACTTAGTCCTTTAGGGCAATCAGTAGTATTACACAAACTCTTTAGGGCAGTACCTTTGGAAGTTCAGGGGGCGCAGTTTCCAGCTGACTTAATGGAGTTGCCATTTGAGGAATTTGATCTAATCTTAGGCATGGACTGGTTAGGGAAGTACCATGCGAATGAGGATTGTGCTGCTAAGCGCATGTCGTTAAGAACTTCTGACGACAAAGGCGAGAGACGAAATTGCTTGTCAAATGTAGTATCTGCCCTTAAGGTAGAGAAGATGGTGAGAAAAGGGTGTGTAGCTTTTCTAATGTTGATCAGTGCCTTAGAGGCTAAAAAAGCAGTTGTAGGAGGAGTTAGAACAGTAAGGGAATTTGTGGATGTCTTTCCGGCTGAGCTGCCTGGGTTACCCCCGGACAGGGAAGTGGAGTTCAGAATTGATTTACTGCTAGGTATAGTTCATGTGTCAATTGCTCCGTACCGAATGGCACCAAAGGAGTTAGTAGAGCTTAAAGCCCAGATCCAAAAGTTACTCGATCGTGGGTTTATTCGACCTAGTGTGTCTCTATGGGGAGCACCGGTCCTATTCGTGAAGAAGAAGGACGGGACTATGCGCATGTGTAAAGATTACCGGCAGTTGAATAAGCTGACCATCAAGAACAACTATCCATTGCCAAGAATAGATGACTTGTTCGATCAGCTTAAGGGGGCCGCAGTATTTTCGAAGGTAGATCTAAGGTCAAGGTATCATCAGCTTAAGGTGAATGAGGCAGATATCCATAAGACAGCTTTCCAGACTAGATATGGGCATTATGAGTTCTTGGTAATGCCGTTCAAATTGACAAACGCCCCAGCCGTGTTCATGGATATGATGAACCGGGTTTTCCAACCCTAACTGGAACGGTTTGTTATTGTGTTCATAGACGATATCCTAGTGTATTCCAAGTCTGAGGAAGAACACGATGAGCATCTTCGGGTTGTGTTGCAAGTGTTAAGGGAAAAGAAGCTATATGCCAAGTTCAGCAAGTGTGAATTTTGGCTGAAGAAAGTTATGTTCTTAGGGCATGTGGTGTCTGCCGAAGGAAGAAGGGTGGATCCTCGAAAGATTGAGGCAGTATTAGATTGGAAACCACCTAAGTCTGTGGCTGAGGTCCGTAGTTTCTTGGGGTTAGTAGGCTATTATAGGAGATTTGTCGAAGGGTTCTCGACAATAGCAGCACCTTTGACAAAGTTGTTAAGAAAGGAAGTATCTTTCGTATGGGCGGATAAGCAGCAGGAGAGTTTTTAGAAGCTTAAGAAAGTATTGACAGAGGCTCCAATTTTGATTCAGCCAGAAGCAGGGAAAGACTTTGTGGTGTATTGTAATGCTTCCCATACAGGATTGGGATGTGTCCTTATGCAAGACGGGAAAATGGTCGCTTATGCGTCTCGGCAGTTGAGGCCACATGAGGCTAACTATTCGACGCATGATCTAGAATTGGTGGCGGTTGTATTCGCTCTTAAAGTGTGGAGGCACTACTTGTATGGAGAAAGGTCAGTGATCTACATAGACCACAAGAGTATGAAGTATTTGCTGACTCAAAAGGAGCTAAATTTGAGACAGCGAAGGTGGGTGGAGTTGTTGAAAGACTATGATTACTCAATAGAGTATCATCCGGGCAAGGAGAATGTGGTGGCAGATGCCCTAAGTCAGAAAGTGGTGTCGGATTTAAGGGCGATGCTTGCACATTTGAGCCTTTATGACGATGGGAGTTTGCTAGCGGAGTTACAAGTGAAGCCGACGTGGTTAAGTCAGGTAAAGGAGAAACAGTTGGTAGATAGCGATCTGAGTGCTAAGTTACTGCAAGTGCAGAATGGGGAATTGGAAAATTTTGATGTAAATAGCGATGGAGTGCTGTGTTTTTGGGGCAAGGTCTGTATGTCGAAGGATGAGGAGTTAAGGCAGAAAATTCTTCAGGAATCGCATAGTAGCCCTTATGCTATGCATCCTAGAGGAAGTAAGTTATATAGGGATCTACGGGATCAGTTTTGGTGGCCTGGTCTTAAGCAGGAAGTTACTGAATTTGTAGGGAAGTGCTTAACGTGTCAGCAAGTCAAGGCTGAACACCAAGTGCCGTCAGGATTGCTTTAGCCGATAAAGATTTTGCAATGGAAGTGGGAGAGAATTACCATGGACTTCGTTAGTGGGCTTCCCCTTACGCCTACTAAGAAGGACTCGGTATGGGTGATAGTAGATCGGTTGACGAAGTCTGCACATTTCATACCAGTGCAAGTTGACTATTCACTACAGAAATTGGCAAAGTTGTATGTAGCAGAAATTGTGAGGCTGCACGGAGTGCCGGTGTCGATTATCTCGAATAGGGATTCGAGGTTTACATCTCGGTTTTGGAAAGCATTACATCAAGCTTTGGGCACCAGATTGACTTCAGTACGACATTCCATCCGCAGTCGGACGGCTAATCTGAGCAGGTAATTCAAGTGCTGGAGGATATGTTGAGAGGTTGTGTGATAGACTTCAGAGGGAGTTGGGAGGAGTTCTTGCCTTTAGCAAAATTTGCATACAATAACAGCTATCAAGCAAGTATTCGGATGGCACCGTACGAAGCACTGTATGGACGGAAGTGTCACACTCCTACATGTTGGATAGAGCTGGGGGAACGTCGGGTTTTGGGTCCAGAGATTGTGGCAGAATCCGAAGAAAAGGTTAAAGTAATTAGGACACGGTTGAAGGAGCCATCTGATAGGAAAAAATCATATGCGGATCTTAAGCGAAAGGAGATAGAGTTTGCTGTGGAGGATCAGGTGTTTCTCAAAGTTTCGCCGTGGAAGAAGGTGATGAGATTTGGTCACAAGGGAAAGTTAAGTCCTAGGTTTATAGAACCTTATCGGATTTTGAAGCGGGTTGGACCAGTAGCGTATCAGTTAGAATTGCCTTCGGAGTTGGAGCAGATACACAATGTGTTTCACATTTCGACGCTACGTCGTTATCGATCAGATCCATCTCACGTGATACCGGTTGAGGAGGTGGAGCTGAGACCAGATCTGTCCTATGAGGAAGAGCCGATTCAGATTCTGGAACGTGATGTAAAGATGCTACGCAGGAAATCAGTTCCTCTAGTCAAAGTATTATGGCGTAACCATGGATCAGAGGAAGCTTCGTGGGAGCCAGAGGAAGCAATGCGACAGCAATACCCTCACTTATTCTAGCCAGGTAAATTTCGAGGTCAAAATTTATTTTAAGGGGGGTAGAACTGTAATATCCTAACTTTGTGGGTCTATGCATTTGATGCGTTGCATGGCTAAATTAGTAGTAGAAGGCTTTGAGGTGCAGATTAGGCTCAGGTTTGAGCTTAAAACCTGGGTTAAATTGCTCATAAATAATGTTAGTGTATAAATTAAAAGTTAAGTGAGTATGTTTAGTATCAAGTTGGGCTCGTGGCCCAAAGTTGGAGGTACCATAAGTGGGTATGTAGGTGGCGTCACAAGGGGGAGAAGTTTGGGCCTAGTATGGCCGCTTGGGGCCCAAGTTAGTGGATCAAATATTCAGCACTTCAAGGGGGAGGGGATGGACGGCACATGAGCCCCATTTTAGGAGCTTTATTTCTTTTAATATTTAGTAATTAAAAGCTGATAATTAAGAGGAAGGAGTTGGCTCTAGGTTGGCCTCTTCTAAAGATGAGATAGGGATTGGGTTATCATGCAAGATAAGAGCTATCAGGAGGGGAAGAGTTGGCCGAAACTCCAACTCTGAGTGTGTGCCTGTGTATAGCCGAAATTTGGAAGGGAATTATCATCTTTTCCATTTGTTTTTCCCACTTTCTCATCTTTTCTCTCAAGCCAAAATTTTTTTCTCTCTTTTTTCTCTTCTAGCCTAAATTCCCTAGTCTTCTTCTCCTCTCCAATATCTTCCTGAAAGCTGAATTTTTCTTACTCATATCCCTCCTCCATAACCGAATCTACAAGGGAGGTTTCTGGTTCCCGAAGGTGCACCATTAGCCGCATACTCCTTAGTAATCGGGTGAGTTTTGGGATTTCATTCTATGCGAATTTACTTTTATTTTCTTTACTTTCTTTCTTTCTTCATTAAGATCTAACCCAAAACACTTGCTTAAGGTCTATCGATTTTCCCTCTCTGTAGCCGAATCAATCTTATTAAAAGTCTCCTGTGCCGATTTGGTGGAAAAGCCGAAGGTAGGTAGTGGTAGGTTCGGACGAATGGCCCTCTCTTAATTCTCTTTATTTGGCCGAATACCATATGGGCTGGAATCAGTATGGTTTTCAGTTGGTTTGATGTTTTGGAGGATGGCCGAATGTAGGTAGAATTGGTGGTGACGATTTCCTGAAGATTTTCGGGATTTGGTAATCGCGTTAGTAATCAGGTGTGTAACCTTACACTAAACTCCCAATAGTTTAATAATAATGTTAAGCATGTGTTAATGAAGTGACGAATAAACATGGCTAAGGGTACCATTCAATGGTACAGTGTATTCCGGTACGTTACCCTTGATACTTGTTAATAATGTTTAAATAACAGGGATGTGAAAATATATGGAATTCCGTTATGATTTTGGGGGGGTAAGGTAAATTGCATGATAATTGTATGTTTTGAATGTTGCATGGGCATATGGGTGATTATGTTAAAGGGAAGTGATCCGGTGGTTTCTACCACATTATCCGTGACTTATGACACATATTATGAATCTAGTGTCTCGTCACATTATCCGTGGCTATGCCACAATTATAAGGCGATGTGCGCTTGATCGCAATGATCGCCTTCGATGGTGTGTAGCAGATGGAGGGTCAATTTAGTAATCCCCACGGTGTGATCGGTAGGTACGGGTGATGTGTAGAGGTTGGATCTAGGTGGTTTGGGTTGCATCATTGTTTACAATTGTTTTATGTGATTTAATATGCCTTGATTGTTTTGGGAGTCTGTGTTGGTAGTTACACACTGAGTCTGTTGACTCACCCCTCGTGGGCTAACATTTTGCAGATGGCACTCAGTAAATGGACCGGGTCGGCAGGAACTTAGTGGTGGCCATGCACAGCTCAGTTTTTCGGTTTTTCTTATCAAGTTTATTTTGATTTATTTTGGGTTATGTTTTGATGTAATAAGGCCATTATCACTTAACTGTTTTATTTATGCGTTTTAAATTTTTATTATGATGCGAACAATATCGAACAGAACGATTAAACAATTTTCGTAAAACAACATCAATTGTTTTGAAACCCAAACACCTACGATTTCCAAGTTAATAATAATAAACTCTAAAATTCGGCATCTCTTTTAACTTGTAACTTTTGAAATATGAAAATATCATTTTAGCACAAATTTAAATTACAATACGGTTTTTAACTTGAGAACAATACGAAGCTATTTTCTTCAAAACCACCAAGATTTCCAAAATGTCATTTCGAGACCTAACTACGTTTTACTCAAGGAGCATGCCAGATCCGGTCAGGGCTTGTGGGCCGGGTTTGGGGTGTTTCAAATTGAGAGTTTGGGACTTTGGTAGTCCTTCAGCCGAAGTGTGATGAGCAACCATAGCAAGATCAGAGAAAACTCTTGAGCCCTTTTATCGACTTAATCTTCAAAATCATTTTTTTTTCAGATTTTGGCACCAACTGTTGCCTTCTTCCGCCTTCATAGTAGCCCAGAACATCCTAAAATTTCTCCCAAATATTCTTTATAATAACTTCTTTTATTCTTTTTCTTGCGAACCACCAGAATATCACAAATCTAATAAAGCAATCCACTATTTCCTTCTTCTCGGCGTCCTCCATTGCCCCAACTTCTGGCCATATCCAAAACTCTCTTTTTTCTATTTTTGTTCTATTTTTGCTTTAGATTTCGGTAACAGTTGGATAATGCTGAAATTTTGTTTGGAAATTAATGAAATCTTGAAGGGTATTTTGGGAATATATCATCTTTGATAGCGTTGAATGGCTATTTTTTGGGTGGAGGTCGGAATACAAATCGTTGAATAGAGCCTAAATTCTATTCCATTGAATAACAGATCCCATGAACCAAATGAAGGAATAAGAAATATAGCTGACCATGTGCTATTCGGTTGCCTATTACAGCGAACCAAACAAACTGTAACATTTCCGTTGAACTTGTTTTATATTAGAGGCTTTTTCTATTTCCTTTTCCTTTTAACATTTCAATATTCTCCAAACTTGTATATTAATTTTTTTATGCTTGTCTTATCTCATCATACACAATTATCATTTTATCCTCTTATATATGATTATTAAAATAATAAAATGCATTATAAAAAACCTAATTTTTTTTTACATTTTTCCCTTTAACTACAATTTTCAAAAATAATTTTTTTAAGAACTACATTTGAGTATTTGTTTACTTTAAAAGATAAAATATTATAAATAATTATCAAGAATTAAACCAAGATGGAAAGGACAAAGATAGATATATCTAATAATTATGGAGATAGTAGTGATTTTCGATGTTACACATCCATAGTAGAGTACGATGGGGTAGAGAAAAACATGTCAACTGTAAAACGGTGATAGATTTGATAATACTTGTCCCACTTGACTCCACTGTCATCCCTTGGTCTATGTCTGATAATATATGTAGCTTTCTTGGGCAGTTTTTGTTAGAGTATTGATAACCTTATTTGTAATATCCTGAAATTGGGCCTAGGAGAATTGAGCCCAATGGGCCTTGAGCGTAGTAGCGTTTAATTTTTTTTTGGAGAATAAGAGATCGGCTTAAATGCAAGTTGGACCAATTAGATAAGTGGGTTTGGAAGGTTAGGGGGCTTCTATGAAGTCCTGGGTTCAAGTTAGGCCTTAGGAAAAATGTTGGTTTTAGGTGAAAAAAACCCCTGGAGGTTGGCGGGTAGGCCTTAAGAATAAAATGTGGAGGAAAGTGACACAAGTGGAGTGTGTGGTGGAGTGGCAAAGTGACGCCACTTAGGGGACAAGGGAATGACGCCACAAGGAAGGAAGGAGGTCCAAGGTTCTAGTTGTAGCATTTGCATTCCTTTTAGATTATTTTTATTAAATGAATTTAGACCTTAGACATAAGGTTATATTTAGTTGCGCATGGTTTAAGACACAAGGAGCTAGTTGGTAAAGTGGCTAGCGGCGTGGATTATGCTACAGAGAGTCCAGGTTCGAATCTCATGAGAAGCAATGGAGTATTTATTTTACTGATTGACGGTAAGAGTTTCAGTTGAATTTAAACTCTCTCGATGAGAGGATCCCACATTGGAAAGATGCAAAGAAGGAAGGTGAAGAGCTAGCTATATAAAGAGCATTCCGGAGGAGAGTTAAGAGACCTTGGTGGGCGTTTGGGCATGGGAGTGGTCGCAATGTGCTTAACACCGAGTCCTATCGTGTGTAACTCTCTACTCTAGTTGTATAGCGGCAAATCCGAAGTGTCGGTCACGGCAATAGTAGCCACGAGCGCAAAGAAAGCGTGTGGGGCTTCGACGCGATAGTTGATGCCATCAAGAGTATTCTTGTGGGTTGAAATCGCTTGAGCTGCGATGGGCCGAAATGGGCCTAATGGGCCCTTAGGCCCAATTGGAATAAATTGTATGATGATATAGTATATAGTGAACTAGACTAGGTGGAACCTATATACGTGGCTAGATTTGTGTTAGGTGGGCCACACGAGCGTGTGGGCCTGAATGGGCCGGAATCGGGCTTTAGGCCCAATAGTCTGGTGACGACCGAAAATGGTAGCCGAGTCGCTCAGGGTAACATTAGACCTTCGGAAGGGCCATTGTAGGTGCGAAATTACGAAAATACCCTTGGTAGGTAAATTACAAAAATACCCTTGGTGGGAAAATTACGAAAATACCCTTGAGAGGTAAATTACGAAAATACCTTTGGTGGGTAAATTACGAAAATACCCTTGGTGGGTAAATTACAAAAATACCCTTGGTAGGTAAATTACAAAAATACCCTTGGTGGGTAAAATTACGATTATACCTTTAGAGGTTGATTAGCATGATTATGTTGTTTTATGTCTATCTGATTATGATGGGAATTCATGTTATACTTATATTTGATATATGTCTAGAATACGTGACATAACGCATACACTAATTATTATGTCATATTGCATGGGTATGATGAGAGGAGGGGAAGATTGATATCTCGTGACTTTGGGTCACCGGTGGTTTGGCACCACCGTGGTTTGGTACCACAGCTTGATATTCGTGACTTTGGGTCACTAGAGGTTTGGTACCTCATAGCGACTCGTCCCGTTGGTTTCGCACCACGATGGGTTGGCCCCACATTTGATAAACGGATTGTCGCCAGTGATTTGGTATCACAACGGGTTGGCCCCACATATGGATTATTCGTGACTTTGGGTCACCAAGTGGTTTGGCACCACATTATTATTGATATCGTTGACTTTGGGTCACGGTGGTTTGGCACCACCAAAGGGTTTGGTACAACACGGGTAGAATTAGGAGTTTTGGATGGTTAGGTTTTGGGTTGCATGACATGTATATTTTCATATGAAATTGTGTAAGGGTTTAACACCCTTTGGATGGGATTTACACACCGAGTCTCGATGACTCACCCTTAGTTAAATTTTTGGGTAATCATTAGATCATGGATTTGGGAGCCGAGGTGGACTCGTGGAGGCCATACATATGTTTAATTGTAAATTTGTTTCTTTTATTTGGACTTATTTTTATTTGGGTTTTTGTTATGTAATAAGGCCTTGGGTATTTTACTTGGTTTCAGCTTTCAATTTGGTTACTGCTTATTATTAAATGTTCAATATGAGAATTTCCTAAACCCTTAATAACCATTTTCTAAAGTATTAATAAATTGTTTCTTATTCAAAATTACCTAAACTTGACTTTTCACAAAAAATATAACGAACACGAACTTTTTAACGAACACACAGTATTTAGACAATCCTTTCATGTGACATGCCAGATTCGATCGTAACGTTTAGGTCGGGTTTGGGGTGTTACATTTTTCCTGTCTATTACTCTTCTTTTTAAGTCTAAGTTGTCCATGTTGACAACTGAAATGTATATGATGGGCTCTACGAGTTTTCTGCTTCGATGATCTCCATTGCCTCTACGGTTGTTGTGAAGTAAGAGGAGAAGGATGATTTTCCGCCATCGCGTTAGTTCTTGTAATGTTTTGGTGGTCGATTCCTTCATGAGAAAGTGGTGATAGTCTTGTTTCATGCCTTGTTGGTATTCTCCATGGTAGCTATTAGTGGCATTTTTTGTAGGACTCTTTGGGAGCACGATCTGTCCTGATAAAAGGCCGACATATATTAATTTTCCTTGATTTAATGTAGTCGACTTTAGTAGCTTGCATCTTTTGATAAACCTAGGGGTTGCTTGTAATATTTCTTTCATTCTTTAAAAGAAGTTATGACTTACAAACTTGGGTTATTGTTTCTCCCATTTAAAGCATCCTTCCTCAAATCACAAATTATGAGTATGGTTTTTTAGGGATGAAGTCAAAAATGCTGATAAGGGAGTTGCAAAATTTCGGGATAGTCTTAGGTATCAAAATTAACATTTAGTCAAGACAAAATAAGTTAAATGCTAAATACTAAAAATGGAAGATAAATTCTCAGTTTGTAGGTATTGGAATTATTTAATTTTATGTTTTAGGTTCTGATCATATTTGCTTTTTTTAACACAATGTTTTACTGCCCATAGCCCTTCCCTAACCTATAAATAGGAGGATAATGCGCTTTAACGCATTCAAATCCATGTCCTCCTGTATTGGCAACAATATCCATGCCAATCAAACTAAAACTCAATCTACTTACCAAATTAATATTAGAAACTATTTTGTATTAATTTACCAAATTAAACTATAAATTTTATAATGAAAATTTACATATCTATTTACAATATATATATTGTCGAAACTATTTTAAAGATTAATTTAAAAACTGGGATCGACTAAAAAAATGAAAACGGGAGTCGCTACCAATCCCTTTTTACCTAGGTGGGATTGGATCATCTTATAAGATGTTTTATTTCAAAACATTGATTTTTGGTCCACAAAATACCAAAAAACGGGTTCGAAAGTCGGTTACGAACGAGGAAGGATTAGCACCCTCGTAATGCCCAAAAATTGGTACCTAATCAATTAATTAATGTCCTTATGTCGAGAATTTGAAAAGATTTTAAAATACAATTCCTTTTAAAGAGTATTTGTATGACCTATTTTGGAATATTAAGACTCCTTTATTCCAAAAGGATAAAATATTACATCCAGTACGTTAGGGTGCGACTTTAACCCCTGAAACTAAGATCATCCCTTAACTTCCAAAAATCCGAATTCAAAAGGATATTTAGTTATTTGTACGAATGAAAAACCAAAACACAGCACGTTAGGGCACAATTTTTCGAACTTCCAAACACGAAACATTGCCTTGTTTTTAGAAGCCCTACCTCGAGATAACATAATGTCACATCCAGCACGTTAGGACACGAAATTTTTGAATTCGAGAATAATTTTTTATTTAACTTTTAAAAGGAAAGTAATAAGTTCTTTGAACTCGAAGAAGAAAATCACAACCCAATAAGTTAGGATACGATTTCTTTCAAACCCTAGAACGCAGAGTGTTTGCTTATTTCAAAACCAAATTTTGATACATCAAAGAAAATATAATATGATTGTAATAAAATGAAAAATAAATCATAATGTCAACATGCTCAATGGAATAAAAGTGTGGGTAATAATATACATAATAATAATGAAGGCAATAATAATAAAATATAATAAAAATAATAGTAAATAAATAAACAAATAAGTAAATAAAAGGAAAGAAAATAATAACAAAAATAAAACTAATATCAAATTCACAAATAGATAAATAATATGTATAAAATAATAATAATAATTATAGTAAAAATAATAAAATAGAAATATGTTAATAAATAAATAGTAATGAAAATAATATTAATAATTATAAATAAAACAATAATGAAAATAATGATAAGAATAATAGCAAAAATAAAAATAGTATTAATAATAATAAAATAATGCAAGGATATTAAAATTAATAGTAGTAATAATATAGAAATAATAGTAGTAGTACAATAAGAATATATTAATAATAAAAATAATAATATATGTTAATATACAAATAATAGTAAAAATAAAAAATAATGAAAATAGTAATAATAATGGTAATATTAAAATAATAATAATAATAAATATAATAATAATAATATAGCTATAGTAATAATAATATATAAAAATAATGGTTAATAAAAATAATAATAATACAAATGAATATAATGATAATTACAAAGTTAAAATAAAATAATAGTAATAATAATACTAAAGTAATAATTATAACAAACAAATAATAATAGTGTTAATAATGATAAAAAATTTAATAATGAAATAACAAGAATTATAAAAGAGAATAAAAAAGATGAAATTGAACTTGAAATAAAAATTTGGGGAGAAATCGAAAATAAAATTAAAAGGGGACCGATTAGAACACGCTTAGTAACTGGAGGGGCTAAAAGGAAAATATCCTTCTCTCCAAAACGCTATGATTAGTGTAGGATTAAATTGAAATCGAATTAAAATATAGGGCTAAATTAAAGAATAAAAGAAACTTAATTACAAATTATTAAAAATGCGAAAGGCTAAAAGTGCAATTAGCCCTTCCGTAAAAACACGCAAATCCTGAGGGCTGGGTCGGGTCGAGGCGCTGGTCATTTCAAAACGACGTCGTTTTAGGCATAAAGGGGGCTGCCCAAAACGGTGCCGTTTTGATAGGCTATAAAAGCCAAATTTCTTGGAAAAAATTTCATTTGTGTTCATTCCAAAAAAAAAAAAAAAAGAGGGAGCTCTCCCTTTGGGGCGATTTCCAGCCATCCTCTGGTGTCATCACCACCATCGCTCACCATCGTCGCCACCCGCATACAAGGGCTGTAATTTTTAAAAATGTAAGTTTTCCCCTTTTTATATTTGTATATTATAAATATTATCTGTGTGGTTTCAAAAAAAAAAATAAAACAAAATAAAATAAAATATAACAGTGTTCGGAAAGGAAAAGAGAAAATAAAAATAACCTTGCTGATTTTGTATTGGCTCTAAATATTTTATGTGTATATTTCTGTATTTTGACCCTCTGTGTATGTATCTCTCTGTGTTTGTGTATTATCCTCTGTTTACAGATTTGATGGGTTTTGATAACCCTCGAAATGAAAAATAAAAGGAAAACAAAAATCCTGTCCATATTTTGCTGCTATTTTTCCTTGTTTGTGCAAGCGGGGAAGCGGAGATCTCGTCTGCGCGTTGATGGCGGCACGACCAAAGGTGGGCGCGAGACAGGGGCTGCGGCACAAGGGTTCCCTAGAAACCCTAAGTTTCTGCTGGCTTCGCCTAAACATTGGGCCGTTTGTGTCTGGGCTAAAGTTGAGCTTAAGTTGTAACAGGCTTTGGGTAATTAATTTTAGGTATTTGGGTTAGTGGGTCTAATTGGGTTATGTAATTTGTTTTGGGTTTTGGGTTTGGGCTTTAAGCCTGTTTTATTGTAAATGGACTGTAAACATGGACAATTATTTTTTATTTCATTTTCTTTTAATTCTGGTTTGTTTAAGCCGGGTAAAATGAGCTATTACATATATGAAAGCTCGAATTTGGAGAAACTTTTGAACTAATGAGAATAACATTTATTTTTCATCATATTACTAAATTTATATTTAAAAATAATTATAATTTAATTTAAAATTATTATTTAAAAGTTTACATAAAATAAAAGTTGTGATAATTATACATTTAAAAAGAATTATAATTTTATAGAATTTTTATAAATACAAATTTAAAAATAATTATAATTTAACTTACAATCATTAATTAAAAATTTGCCATAAAAAGTTGTGCTAATTTAAAATAAAGTTATTAGTATAGAAAAATTTTGTGTTATAATTACAATTATAAATTACAATTAGTTGTAAAAAAGTTGTTTTAATTTTATTGATGTCTTGAATAAAACTTTAAGCATCTTAAATATCATTTAATTAATATTAGAGTTATATACCAATTAAATTTTAAGTTGAGATTTATGAATAACATCTAATAGTTAGACATATTCAATTAAATAACATCTAAGAGAAATTAGCGATTAAAAATTTTATTAGATTAATAAGTTAGAATTATATAAAAAGAATAGAGTATTAAAATAATAGTATTTCAAGAGACAATGTTGAATCATATTTGAACAACAACGACGCCAAAGATATATTGAAGATTATGAGGTAATATAATATTATGGTATTATTATTTTAATATTTTGTAAGTTGTTTATAATGTGCCAAGTACATATTCTTCAAACTACTTTTTATATATCAATTATTTATTTGATGCCAATAAAAATACTTTGTAGATTTGTTTTGAGAGAAAGTCAAATTTCAAGCCATAATTTTTAATCATTATTATTAAATGTATTTATTAATTTAGTGTAATTTGTCATGAACTATTATTATAATTGATGAATGTTGTTTTACTATTTTATTTTTATATTATAATTTAATTTCTTATATAGTTCCAAAATTATGTATTATTTTTAATATATTTATGTATTAATCCAATGGTTAATTGTTTTTAATTAAATATTAATTTTATGTTTGATTGGAATGATTTTATCTAATTACTTGGTTATTAAATTAAAATTAGTAAAAAATTATATATAACATATTTAATGTAAACAATTACTAAAATAAAGTAATATTTTGTAACTAATAGTAGAATATTATAAAATGTTATTTTGTACAATGTTTAAAAGAACATATTGTAGACTCTTCATTCCTTATTGTTCCGATCATTGCAAAACCGATAATAAATTATTTATATTATAAATGCACTTAATAATAATAAATGTTGTATATCTACTTTTCTTCTAATAACACCTTCTTAAATATCACATATTTTGTGTATGTTTCTTTTTCCTTTCTCTTCTTGTTCGACTTTATTAAATTTTTATCAAGACATTGAAACCCCTCTAAATAATGCAACATGCAGTTGTCCACAAAGAAAATCTTAGGCAAATACACTCCTATTATGAGTATTGTTTTGTCTTGCACTTTATTAATAGTCATATCAAAACAAAGACATATTAGGATTTGCTTTTGCTTATTCTGAGAAGGATATCCTTATTTTCTTCATGTTCTTAGTAAAAGGACTTGTTTTTCCAACATGTTGACTAATTGTTATCTCATCATGTATTACCTTATTATCGAAACTTTTGCAGACCATTCTTGTTTCATTGCATAATCCATTTGATAGATCCAAATTTCTTAAATGTATTATTAGAAAATTGACTTTTAAGACCAATTTGTGTGGAGGTAACCATTTGGTAGAAGTGTATTCAAGAGTTTTTTTGGATAATTAGTATTTGTATCATCCACAGCTTGATCGGAACTATTGAATGTTTTACTTCACCTATGAACATGTTCATCATCTTCTTCTTCTAGATAGTAAGTATTTGTATCATCCACATCTTGATCGGAACTATTGAATGTTTTACTCCACCTGTGAACATGTTCATCATCTTCTCATTAATTTTATCCACATAGTCATTTGTTGTTGCCAAAACTGCACAACTCACCATGTATTATGCTAAAATTGAATTTTCATTCAATTGTGGAAAAATGATAAGTCCTAAAAATAACATGTTTTAATCTCATTCTTAATAAGTTTTTGGGAGATTATTTTATGTAAATTGTGAATTTTATGCTCCTAATCCTTTAAATTCATGTTTTTATACTTATGAGAAAATTTAGGAGCAAAAGAAGTAAAATCGAAAATCAAGCGAAGTTACAGGAGCCACACAAGCTTGGACCATTCCACACGATCGTGTGAGCTACATTAATCGCCACACACCATGTTGCAAGTCATGTCATTTACATAGGATTGCGCACTAAACTTTGCAAAAACACATTTTTTAGGTTTTTCGGGCATTCTAAGATGTATATATGACAAAAATAAGAAGATATAAATAAGCGGTCATAGAATATTCAAGAATACAACTCGAAAAACACCATTGAAGCTGATTTTAAGCATATTTCTATTAAGATTGAAGATTCCTAGTTGATTTCTTAGGAGATTATCATGAGTTCCTTTATTTATTTATTTTTTTTTTTGTTATATTGTCTCTAAGATGTTTTTATTTACAAGCATGAACTAATTTTCTAAATACCTAGGGGAAATGAACCCTATGATGATTTTTGTCTTTTAATTTTTATTTTACACAATAATACTTAGATCTTGTGTCTTATTAATGATTAATATGACCACTGTCAACAAATGACTGTGATAAATTACTTATTCGAGAACAAGCAACCCATGGCCACGTTTCATATTTATCAATCCACACAATGCCAATGAGAGGATATCATTAACTCATTAATTGTGCTATGAATTCCATTATTGCTAGTAAAGCCATGCCATACACAAGTCATGTACCCAACATACCGGCTATGGGCTTGATAATATTTAGAGCATAAGCCTCCATTTATATCAAAGCACATGAGTTGCATGTGCATGGTCAGTGACTAACTCAAGATTTAGGAAAATCACACCATGAACATCACAAGTGAATTAATTCACAAACAAATTCAAAATTAATTCATCTTGGGTCCAGTCCAATGTATCATTCTACCAATGAATACATCTATGTATCTATCCTGGAGTCAACTGCTCCGATAGCCAAGACTATACATCTCCCCAATCAGAATTGTAACACCCCTAACTCGTATCCGTCGCCAAATTAGGGTTATAGAGCATTATCGTATAATCGAAAACATTTAAACTTAACTTCATTCAAAAACATAAACCAATCATATACATACCTTCCCTAAATCGAGCCCTCGAGGCCCTAAAAATACCTTAGAAACGATTCGAGACCAATTCAAAATCATTTGGAAAGTTTAGGAAAAAGTCATAAAATTTTGGAAACAGGGGTCACATGGTCGTGTGCCTCACATGACTGACACACGCCCGTGTCTCAGGCTATGTAACCTTCGAACTAGGGACACATGGCCAGCCCATGTCCTCACCCATGTAACTCTCTGAGTAGGGTCACACAGCCTTGTCATATGCCCATGTGTGAGGCTGGAGTTTCCCCACACACCCGTGTGCCAGGCCATGTGTTAGGCCGTGTAACTCACTGACTTGCAACCTAAGGAATTTACTAGATGACACACGGTCGTGTTGCCAGGTTGTGTGTCTCAGACGGTTGATTCACACGCCCATGTCTCAGGCCGTGTGGATCTAAATTTTACCTAAAATCAAGCCATTCCAAATTCATTCCATGTATGTACCTTTAAACCAAATATGCACACTTTCAAAGCACCAAAACCTCACCTAAACACACATATATTTTCCATTTCAAGAAATCCTAATTCAACTAACCAATATGTCATTCAAAGGCACCTCAAATGCATTTAACAACACTTACCTAAACATGTAAATTTTACCACATTTCAATCATCAAATTCTAGTTCAAAACTTACCAAATCATGCCACAAACTTGACTACTATCATACCATTTAAAATATACCATAGGAGTAATTCAAAACATGCATCATAAGATAACCAAAATGACACAAGGTAACATGGCATAAAATGGTACCAACCAAGTTAAGTTCCACAACTTATACAAGCCAAACACCAACTAAACATCCCACAAAATGTCATTACAATTCATCCTATACATGCCATTATAACTTTGGCCAAAACATTCAAAAATTATCGATATATTTGCTGGATAGTGTGATAGATCTCTGACAAGCTTCCAACCAAATCAAGCTATAAAACATAGGAATGAAACTATGTAAGCAATTAATGCTTAGTAAGCTCATATAAACTTAAACACAACTTACCATTTCATTTACATAATGTATATAGCATAAGTGTAATACCAACTAAAACCATAAGCTTGGCATAATGCCTATACAACATCATCAAATTCACAAGTTCGTACTTTTGTACATGGTTCAAATGAATTCATCCATAAACAAGCAATTTACACATGTATTCACATCATTTAGATCACAATTCCTTTTCATAAGTTCATACTTGATTCTATTTTATTACTTACCTTTTAAATCCCTTTTCTTGCCCGTTGAACCATCTAGAATTTCATCGGATACTCGAGAAAGCTAACATAAAGTATTTATTTACATATAACCATAACTTTTCCTTTACATCATTGCTCACACGAGTGTGAAATGGGCTTGCTTACTCGAGCTGTGGATCGGAATGCAAGCTACACGATGCTACTCATATGAGTTGTGGAGTATCCGCAACAAATGTAGGGCCTCAGCCATCTGTAGGACATTCAAGACCAACACCCGAAGCATGAAATCCCTAATGACATGTCATTTTGTATCCTACAAATTCCTAAGGTTCAACTAGGACTCGATAACCGTCATACCATTGATTTGTTTATACATCACTCAATTAACATTATAAATAACACAATAGCATACAATTCAAATAGCATTAATATGATAACCGTTCATACAAACTTACCTCGATGACTAGGGGCGTAAAAGTTAAATCGAGCTAATCCTAAGCTTTTGTTTTGCCTCGACCTAAGCCCGTACATGGTTTATCTTGATCTAAATAAAAAATTTCAATTGATTTAATACTTCTGGTATTCAATTTAATCCACATTCCATATTTATACAAAATTATAGTTTTCCCCCTAACATTTTAACTTTTCTCAATTTAGTCCTTAACCTTATAACTTAAAATCTAACCATTTTAATCTCAATCCATGTCAACCAAATATGCAAGAGACCTTGAAACAACCCATGTTTATCATCATTTCACATTAAAACCCTAGAATTCATACCTTTAACAATTTAGTCCTTAATTTCCAAAATTCATCATAAATCACTTTACAAAACTTGTTTAGTTTTCCACCAAGATTCATAATCTATCATTTAACATCAAAAAAAATTCAAGAACATTCATGTAATAACCCTCAACTTTAATAGTTTTACAAATTAACCCCCAAGCTAGCTAGATTACGTTAAAACAACCTCAAAAACATATAAATCAATAAAAATAGGGTTGAAATCACTCACCATGCACTATAAAGAGCCTAGGCAAATGAAGCGTTCATCCATGGAGGTTTTCTTCCTTAGGATAGATTTAGGAATACCAAAAATAAAAGATGATACCTTGTTATTTTGTTTTAAGTTTAAGTTTAATTACCTAATTACCAGATTACCCTTTTAAATTCATTAAAATTTCAATAAAACCATGTCATGCACATCCACTAATTCACTAAATGGACTATTTACCATTCAAGTACTTAAGTTTAAAGTTTCATAGCCATTTGACCATTTTAACTAATAGAACTCAACTTTTACCCTTTTACAATTTAGTCCTTTTCACTTAATTAACTATTTAAACATTAAAATTTCTTAACGAAATTTTAATACTATCTTAATAAAATCTTGTAAATATTAAAATAATAATAAAATAATAATTTACTCATCAAATTTGTGGTCCCGAAACCACTATTCTAATATCACTGAAAACGGGTTGTTACAGGAATTGTAGATGACATACTAATCCTTTTCAGTATTTGAATCAAATGTTCACTTTGATTCTTTTTATAGGATTATGAACTTATTTAAATTATCTACTGAAGTAAGTTGTCTTTCTCGTAATGTAAACGTTCTTAGAATGTCATTTATCTTCAATTTGAACTTAGACAATCAATGAGCTAATATTTGCTTGTCACAATTTTGCTATGCATGCAAAATATAAAAGACAAAAATACAAAATACATAATAGTGAAATGTGAAATTAACTTTATTTATTTATTCATCGCTCAAATAAATATACAACAGATTACATGTTTAATATAATATGGGCACATTTCACGACAAAGTGGAGTCACTAACCGAGTACGTTTGAGATAGTGACGCCAACAACCACTCACACCCAATGTTTTTGTGACTCGTTACAAAAGACCAAATCCAGCAGCTTACCGGTTTGCTAAAGATTGGCAAAAGTAAGAGGGTCTTTAACATACTTTTTGAATTATTCAAGCAATTTTTAGGTAAAATTAACATTAATCCAAAAAGGATCATATTTTAAACTCTTTTCGAGTTTTCAACTTTCGACATTAAGACATTAATTAATCAATTAGGTACCAATTTTGAGTGTTATGAGGGTGCTAATCCTTTCTCGTGTGTAACCAACTCCTAAACCCATTTTCTAAATTTCGTAGACCAAAAATAATAATTTTTTTAGTAAATCAAACCTTTTATTAAAACGATCAAACTACGAGGTGATCCGATCCAACCTCAAAAAAAGGATTGGTGGCGACTCTATTTTCATTTTTAAAATAAAAAGTTGATTTCAAAACAATGGTTTTGACAGCTTGGCGACTCCATTGGGGAGAAAATAAGAGAGTCAAGCCAATAAGAGAGTCAAGCCACAAGTTGATTACTTTTGGTCTTTTCGTCAAAAATTGATAATTTGGTTTAAATTTACGATCCTTTTGTTACATTTCATCCTTTATGTTTTGATATGTTGAGTTGTATAGCGATCTAGTATATATATTTTACTGGCTTGAAAGTTTTTTTTTTTTTGTGTTTTTTGCATATTGTATTGCATAACCGAAGCTATTCCTTCGTGAGGTCTTCACCTCCGTATAGGATAATGGATCGCTTTTGAGATACATCTGTACCTATGTCTTCGTGAGATCTTAATCTCCGTATAGCCAAAGGGAAATGTATTCCCCTGAATTGAACTCAGTCGATATGAGCCTATAATGGGTGAGGATCGAGGAACCTGTCGGTTCAAGTACCCTTACTTTAGAACCAAATTGCATATAATTAGTCCAAAGAACCTACCTTAGATAGAACCACATCAAACCCCTAGTGGTCACTCAAATAGGTGCTTAATTTATTATTTCTTGCTCGCTTTAAATTTTAGCTTTGTATAAGATGTATTGACTTGTTTTGTTTTGCTTTGACTATGATTGCATGAAATTTTCAACATAGAAAAGGTGTTGATTCACATTCAGTTGCTAAATAAAGAGCTTGTCATGGAAAGTAGGTTTCTTGATAAAGTGGAAAACAACATGGCCGTGCAAATATGGTCTGAGAAAAGGCAACAAGAGAAAGGTGACAACCTGTCAGAGGGGCAGGTCAGAGATATGGACCACGTTATGAGCAAAACTTTGGTCCGAGTTCGAAAAGTGGCTGACCACTTGTAGACCCCAACCATTCAAAGTCTAAAATCCGAATCAGAGTTGGATCAGGGCCTAGAATTAGCTTTGTTTCTTAGGAAAGTTAAGGTTTTAAGTGTGAAAGTGAGGTCGTATATGTATCCGTTTTATGTAAAGAAACTTCTTTTCTAGTAAAGTTTTTTCTAATAGAATTGAACTAGAATCAACGCCTTTTTGCATGCATCTTTTCCATTCATTAACATTACATTTCGTTGCATGTAATAAATTTCATAAAATTCAAAAGTGCATCGAGTTTAGAACTCTAGTATAAAGCCTAATGGATAATAAAGAGTTGGAATTCTTTGAAGATATCGAGGGTTCAGAAGGGAAATATGTTTTTTCCTTTAAAGAAGAAACTAAAAAAAAACCTATTATGATTTTGTTTCTATATCCCTAGAAGTGTTCTGATCAACTGGACTGTGGAGGAGATCCCTGTAGTTTTTAGGACCATTTCAGAGAAATATTCAGAACACGCCTATTGCTCTAAGTCTGGGATAAATAGGAATCCTTTTGTGAAAAAGGCACATGTCCATTATTTCTTATTTCAATAAAATACAATGCATCTTTGTGTTCTACTTGGCAAATATTTTTCTATTTTTTTCATTTCATTCATACTCATACTACACAGATAGTTATTCTTAGATTCAATTGTTCTTTGCTCTTCTTTCGTTCCTATAATAGGTCACCAGAAATCAATGATATAAGTGACGCTGTTACTGACTTAGAATTCTCTTTCGAGCAATATATGTGTTTAGAGGAACCTCAAGACTTTGAAGATGACCGAGATTGTAACTTGTCTCCTGATTTGTTAATGATGGTAAAGCAAGATGAGAAACAGTTTCTACCTCACAAAGAGTCAATAGAAATTCCGAGCTTAGCAGGTGAATAAGAAAAGAAAGAGGTGAAGATCGGAGCTTACATCACTGCAGAAACAAAGTGAGACCCAATTGAGTTACTCCAAGAATTCAACAAAGTCTTCGCATGGTCGTATCAAGACATGCCTAGGCTAAGTACGGGTATTGTGATACATTGGCTCCCCATAAAAGAAGAATGCAAGCCAATTCAATAGAAACTTGAAGAATGAGGCCAGACGCCCTGTTAAAAATAAAAAAAGGTTAAAAAAGTAATTTGATGCTGGTTTCCTACAAGTGTTCAAATACTCAGAATGGGTAGCGAATATAATCCCCGTACTTAAGAAAGATGGAAAATTACGAATGTGCATGGACTAAATGATTTAAACAAGGCTAGCCTGGAAGACAATTTTCTGTTACCTCACATCGATACCTTAATGGAAAACACGATAAGTTACTCACTGTTCTCATTCATGGATTGTTTCTCCATACAACCAGATTAATATGCATCCTAAAGACATGGAAAATACCACATTCATAATCATGTGGGGAACATTTTGATATAAAGTGATGCCATTCGGACTGAAAAATACGGGAGCGACGTATCAAAGAGCCATGGTAACTTTGTTTCATGATATGATACAAAAAGAAATCAAGTTTTATGTCGATGATATGATTGCAAAGTCCCGAACAGAGAAGGAGCATGTACAAGTCTTGAGGAAATTGTTCTTGAGATTGAAAAAATTCCAGCTGAAGTTCAATCCAGCAAAATGTACCTTCAGGGCTAGGTCGGGAAAATTGCTAGGATTTATAGTCAGTAAAAAGGGGATTGAGTTCAACCTAGATAAAGTCAAGGCTATACAGGAGTTGCCTCCGCCGCACACTCAAAAAGAAGTTCGAGGTTTCTAAGAAAACTAAATTACATCGCCCGGTTCATTTCACAACAAACTGAAAAATGCGACGCCATATTCTGTCTCTTTAAGAAATACAATCTAGGTGTTTAGGATGAGGAGTACCAGAAGAATTTCGACAACATCAAATATTTCCTGTCCAATGCCCAAGTGCTGATGCCTCCCAGCCTAGATAGGTCGCTAATACTGTACTTGACAGTATTCGGGAGTTCCATTGGATGCGTGCTTGGTCAACATGATGAGTCAGGAAGAAAAGAAAGAGCGATATACTATCTCAGTAAGAAATTCACTGAATATGAGACAAGATATTCGCCAATCGAGAAGTCGTGTTGTGCCTTAATCTGGACAACCCGAAGACTGAGACAGTACATGTTGTACCACACAACTTGGCTCATCTCAAATCTGGATCCTCTAAAGTACATGATAGAGTCGACTGCTTTGAATGGAAGAATGGTCCGGTGACAAATTCTGCTTTCCTAATTTGATATAGTGTATGTGAATCAGAAGGCTATAAAAGGGAGTGTACTACTAGATTTTCTGGCCAGTAGAGCTTTAGAAGATTACGAGCCTTTGAACTTTGATTTCCCGAATAAAGATCTGGTGTATGTTGCAACCACTAAAGAAGATGCTCAAGATGGACATCCTTGGAAACTAAATTTTGACGAAACTTTAAACGTTATGGGTAACTGAATCGAGGCAGCCCTGGTATCCCCAAATGAAGATCATTATCCCTTTACTAGTAAATTAGATTTTTATTGCACGAACAATATGGCAGAATACGAAGCATGTATCATGGGTGTCCGTGTAGCTATAGAACGCAAGATCAAAGTACTAGAGATACATAGAGATTGTGTACTAAGTGATCTATCAACTAAAAGGTGAATAGGAGACAAAAGATCCCAAGTTGATTGAGTGTAGAAGGCTGGTTTTGGAATTAATTAAAGAGTTTGTTGACATTACCTTCTGCTATCTCTCACGAGAAGAAAATTAGATGGCTGATGCCCTAGTTACTTTAGCTTCCATGGTTAAGTTGAACAAACAAGAACCTATCCAGATGAGTATTTATGAGGCTCCGGATCATTGTTACGGCATCGAAGAAGAAGGAAAAGATGATCACCCTGGTACCATGATATACTATGATATATGAATAATCGTGAGTACCCTAATCAAGCAACCGAGACTGATAAATGGATGTTGAGAAGACTAGCTAGGGACTATGTCTTGGATGGGGAGATCCTATATAAAAGAAGAAAGGATCAAGTGTTACTAAGATGTGTGGACACTGTTGAGGGTAAGAAAATCTTAGAATAAGTCCATGAAGGTGTTTGCAAAACACATGCTAAAGGTTTTACAATGGCCAGGCAAATCATGATATTCGGGTATTATTAGTCCATGGAAGGGGATTGTATTAATAATGCCAAGTGATGTCATAAGTTCCAAATTTATGGAGACAAAATTCATGTGCTTCATTCACCTCTTCATGTTATGACTTCTCCATGGCCTTTCTCTATGTGGGGTATGGATGTCATTGGGCCAATATCACCAAAAGCTTTCAATAGGCATCGGTTCATCTTTGTAGTCATCAATTACTTCAACAAGTGGGTAGAGGCCACTTCTTACGCTAATGTCACAAAGTCGGTAGTTAGTAAATTCTTGAAGAAAGAGATCCTATGTCGATATGAAATGCCAGAAAGGATCATATCTGACAATGCATTGAATTTAAAAAATAGCACGATATCAAAAGTCTGCGATCAGTTCAAAATCACACACCACAACTCATCACCATATCGCCCAAAAATGAATAGTACGATGGAAGCAGCCAATAAGAACATCAAGAAGATCGTGGGGAAAATGACTGAAACTTACAAAGATTGGCATGAGAAGTTAACATTTGCTCTATATGCTTATCGAACATCTACCAGGACTTCAACCAGGGCAACGCCTTTCTCTTTGGTTTATGGAATGGAGGCGATTTTACCCATTGAAGTCGAGATTCCTTCTCTCTGAGTTTTGGTAGAATTGAAGTTGGATGAAGCAGAATGGATCCAATCCCGATATGATCAGCTAAATTTGATTGAAGAGAAAAGGTTGAAAGCCATCCTTCATGGTTAGATGTACCAAAAGCGAATGATGCGAGCTTATAATAAAAAGGTTCATCCCATAGAATTCCATGAGGGGGACATAGTATTGAAAAAGATACTGCCCATACAAAAGGACTTCAGAGGAAAGTGGATGCCAAACTAGGAAGGACCTTTTGTGGTAAAGGTCTTTTCTGGAGGAAGGTTGATTTGGACTGAAATGGATGGTAAAAATCTACCTAATCTTGTGAATTCAGATTCAGTCAAGAAATACTTCACCTAAAAAAAAAAGAAAAAATTGGATATGCCAAGGCGAAAACTTACAAAAGGCACCTTGAGACGAAAAAGGTTTTGAGTTGAAAACCTAGAAAAGGGCAACTCAAATTTTGATCAAAGATGGGGCATGTGGTAGTCTTGTCCTCTCAAAAATAACAATGAGGAGAAAATTTTACATCTTGGGGCATCAACAAAGTATTCTAGGTCTTCTAAACACATACCAAGTTCAAAAGGTCCTTGATGAGTTTGCACGGATAAGCTCATGCTACGAAATCTGGGGCACCTGTTTTCATCTTATTCATTTTGTATTTTAGAAAATTTGCTATTTTTATTAATCTATTCATTTCAAGCTTTGCTCCCAATAAATTTCAACCTTGTCCACCACGATCTTTCTCAAGCATTTTTCATTAAAATAACGATTAATAGATTAGTAATATTCAAACAATAGTTTTTTTTTTTTTACATATTGCTCTGATAGGATTCTAAATAGTATAAGGACCTGAAACAAGATCACTAGTCAAAACTAACCAAACTTAAGGGTTGGAGACATTTGAGAAAGAATGATCTAAATTATGATTATTTCTTTGGATTTCTTGTCAAAAATACCAGCTGAACAAGAAGGCAAGGTAATACATCAGTGATAAAACCTCGATGAGCAACAAGCAATGTCAACCTAAGCACTAAAAAGGGGATCATTCTCAAAAAATGACATTTTGCCTTCATACAAATATCATTCATATAAATCTAGCTAGAAGCATTTGATTCATTCTAATCATAACATCCTAAGGGCTTGGCATAAACATAGGCCTATGAAACAAATTCTACAGGTTATGTTCCCTAAAGAATGGTGTAACAAACTAGTGACACCACAAATCTTATACCCCTAAAGTTGCAGTGGGATGGATTGAAGTTATCGTGACAAATTTTATCTCGCTGAAGTTGTAGTAGAAAAATCAAAGCCACAAACCTTATCCCCCTGAAGTTGCAGTGGGACGAATTGAAGTCATTGTAATGAATCTTATCTCCCTGATGTTGCAGTGGAACAGATTGAAGTTAGCAAATCTTATCTCCCTAAAGTTGCAGTGGAGAATATTGAAGCCATTAACCTTATCTCCCTAAAGTTGTAGTGGAACAGGTTGAAAATAACGAATCTTATTTCCCTAAAGTTGCAGTGGAACAAATTAAAGCTACAAATTACAAATCTTATCTCCCTGAAGTTACAGTGGAGCATATTGAAATTACAAATCTTATCTCTCTTAAGTTACAGTAAAGTAGATCAAAGATAGCAGATCTTATCTCCCTGAAGTTGCAGTCGAACAGATAGAAGATGTGATCTTATTTCCCTGAAGTTGGAGTGGAATAGATTAAAGCTACAAATTACAAATCTTCTCTCCCTAAAGTTGTAGTAGAGCAGATTGAAGTTACAGATCTTATCTTCCTGAAGTTGTAGTGGAGTAGATCGAAGATAGCAGATCTTATCTCTCTGAAGTTACAGTTGAGCATATTGAAGATGCGAATCTTATTTCCTTGAAGTTGCAGTGGAATGGATTAATGCTACAAGTTACAAATCTTATCTCCTTGAAGTTGCAATGGAACAGATTTAAGATAGTAAATCTTATCTCTCTAAAATTGTAGTGAAGTAGATTAAAGATATAAACCTTATCTCCCTGAAGTTGTAGTGAGCAAGTTAAAATTACAAGTCGTATCTCCCTAAAGTTACAGTGGAGCAGATTAAAGCCACAAATCTTATCTCCCTAAAGTTGCAACGGAGTTGATTGAAGATAGCAAATCTTATTCCCCTGAAGTTGCAGTGGGACAAGTTGAAGCTATCATGGTGGATCTTATCTCCCCAAAGTTGCAGTGGAGTATATTGAAGTCACTAATCTTATCTCCTTGATGTAGTAGTGGAGCAGATTGAAGATACTAAATCTCATCTCTCTGAAGTTACAGTAGAGCAGATTAAAGCTATAAACCTTATCTCCCTGAAGTTGTAGTGGAGCAGGTTGAAGTTACAAGTCTTATCTCTCTGAAGTTATAGTGGAACAGATTGAAGATAGTGAATCTTATCTCCCCGAAGTTGTAGTGAAGCATATTGAAGCTACTAATCTTATCTCTCTAAAGTTGCAGTGGAGTAGATTGAAGTGACAAATTCTATACCTATGAAGTTGCAATGCGTTAGAAAGAGACTACTTGAAGAAAATAAGCACCAAAAAGTCAAGATTCGGTGAGGTCCGGCAAAGTTGGTCATTCTTAAAAGTCTTTGCTCTATTCTCGTTGGAACAGGCCGGTTTTGGGCCTAGTTGGAACAGTAGTTTTGGAACAACAAATTTGACACAAAAAAGTTCATTTTTAATATATTTTATGGTCTATAGTTTCAGAGAATGATTTTGTGAAAATTTCGTTCGAAAATTTTGACGTTTGGGCACTCAATTTAGTCAAAAGGACTAAATTGTAAAAAGTGCAAAAGTTGAGTTCTAGATGTAAGAGGTGTCAAATTACTATGGGATTTTAAATTAGGGGTCCTTATATGATAATTAGAACATTTCTTAAGATAGTGGACAAAAATGGACATGGTGAGATAAAATTTTAAAGTTTGGAAAAAAGGGCGTTTTGGTAATTTGGTTAATAAAAGAATAAAAAGGGAAAATAAAGCCAAAATTTTTTCCATCTTCTTCAACCTTGGCTGAATTTTATAAGACACCATATCTAGGGTTTTCTTCAACTTCCAAGCTTGATTATAAGTACATCCTAGCCCTATTTTTAATGCTCTTTACGTTTTTAAAGTCGTATTCACCCGATCTTTCTATTTCTACCATTATTTTGAAGTAGGGTTCATATTTGAAATTTAACCCATGCATGACATGCATTTTTTTTTTGATGTTATATGGTAGAAAATGAAAGTTTGATGTGTAATAAACAACTTTTACTAAGTGATTTTTCATGAAAATACCTAAAAAGAACTTATTTGTAAAAAGTTGTAAAATGGGTAGTAAAAATCTGATTTGATGAAAAATGTGGGTTGATATGAGCATGTATATGGTTCAGCTAGGCTTGGGTAATAAAGAAATTAAATGCATTTCGATTTACGAGCCAAGGGACTAAATTGTAAAAATATGAAACTTTAGGGCAAAAGGTAATTTTTCATAAAGAGATGTGTGGAATGATTTGAGTAATGTAAATATTAAATAAGCTAAACTTTCTATTATAGATTAAGAAAAATGAAGTTCGGACCTTGATCAGGGAAAGAATAATATGTTTGACGATTAAATTATTTCCTACTATTTTTGTACCGAGGTAAGTTCGTATGTAAATAATGCATCGTTATTTATGCTTTAATTGCTTTAGTATTGCATGAATTGTGATTTACTCTTTCAATGTAATTCGACAAAGTTTCGACAAATGAGAAATATCTCGGTTGAACCTTAGGAATTGTTAGGATACAAATGTCATGACATTAGGGTTAGTTGAGATTACATGTAAGACCATATCT
Organism: Gossypium rotundifolium; assembly: GCA_025506655.1. NCBI lineage: Eukaryota > Viridiplantae > Streptophyta > Magnoliopsida > Malvales > Malvaceae > Gossypium > Gossypium rotundifolium. Next base: position 146,160,182 of record CP106724.1, on the reverse strand, counting down.
GGGATATGGCATCGATATGAGATTTCATGTAATACCATAGCTAGGCTATTGGCATCGATATGAGATCCCATGTAAGACTATATCTAGGATATGGCATTGGTATGGTACTACATGTGTGAGATTTCCCGAGTATCCTTTAGTATTCCAAGTGGTTCTACGGGAAACTTAACGGCAATGTTAAATTTAGGGAAGGGTATGGTATGTTGTGAAACATTATGGTAAGTTACAAGTTGGTACAGGTATGTACATAAAACTCATGCTAAATGAGCTTGATATGTGATGAACCCTCAAGATAGTTTGATTGAGTAAGTTATGATGTTAAGGTTGTAATATTATCTATGCTAAGCTTGATTATGAAATTTAAAATGACATTTATGTTAATTTACTTCATGTTAAATATATGTTAAAGTGTGTTTATGATGCCTATTATTTACATAGGAACTTACTAAGCTTTAAATCATACTCCTTTCTCTTTCTCTTGACTTATAGTGTTACCAAGCCAACTCGGGATCAAGACCGTCGGAGATTCATTCACACTATCAAATTATCATTTTGGGTACTTATGATTTCAATATTTTGAGTTATGGCATGTATAGGGACTTGATCTTTTGTTATGTGCTATAATTGATTTGGCCAGAAGTGATGGCTTCAATAGTTGATAATTCATTTTGTAAATGGCCATTTGATATTGACTAATATTGGTTAAGTATATATACATATGATGATGTTTTCATGAATGTGGAAAATTGCATGGTTTGAGATACTAAGTATGTGATGTTTGTATGTGATAAATGATAGCATGTAAATGATATGTGGATGCCTTGTGTATGGCTGATTGGGTTGAAAGTATATGCTTAGATTGGTGCTATGTTTTGTTGTGTGGGTTGGTGCATGGAAGGGCGGCAAAAAAGATTGGTAAATAGCCTTATATTTGTCCATACGGATAGACACACGGGCGTATGTCTAGGCCGTGTCCGACACACGGTCTGCCCCATGGGCATGTGTTTCGGCCGAATGTCCCCGGCACCTTAATTGTTGTAAAACAGAATACTTAGTAATGAGCACATGGGTAGAGACACGGGCGTGTGTCTCAACTGTGTAGATGGCACGGCCTCGAACACGGGCGTGTGCCCTGGCAATGTGAAGTTTGCACCTATTTTATGAAAAAAATTATGAAAATTTCATCAATCACACGGCCTAAACACACGGGCGCGTGACTTGGCCGTGTGACCTCAATTTGATGATGATGTCATAAATAGAATGCTCCCTAATTTGAACACGACCTGAACCGCGGGCGTGTCATAGGGTCACATGGACATGTCTCGAACTCATACGGGCGTGTGACCCCTTTTCATGATTTTTTTTAAGTTTTTTAAAAGTTTCCAAAGTTCTCGGTTTAGTCTCTAACCACTTCCGATGCATGTTTTTGGCCTCGTAGGCTCATTTTAGGGGCGATATGAATGTTTTTGAATTTTTTTAAATTTAAGTGGAAATTCATGTCTCGGTTTTGAATGTTTACATGTGAATAAGTTTGGTAATGCCTCGTACCTTATTCCAGCGTCGGATATGGGTAAGGGGTGTTACACTCTTTACATGACAACGAGCAAAGAGGAGCAGTTGTAGTAAGCCCAATTTGTCTGACCCACTAAATCAAATAAACCCCGAAATAAAAAAATTTTAAACAATCCAGTTACAAAAATGTTAGGCCCAAGTTTATAAGCCCAAAATAAACAGTAACCCTAAAGCCCATGACCCAAAAATTTTAGAAAAACTAAAAAACCCTAATCCTCCTCTCAGGCTACTCCTCCTTTCAGACGACACCGCCGAGGCACCTCATCCCGAGGCCTGACATTCCGCTGTCACTCTTGCACCAAAATGGCAAAGCTAAGGGCCTCTGTCCCACTGTTGACCACGCATGTTACCTACAAAAAGAAAGAACGAAAGGACATCAAACGCAGAAACAACAAAAGCAAACAGTAAAAAAACAAAAAAGAGAGGATAAACGTTGTTGTAAATCGGCTATAAAAGCCTTAATAACCACAATGTAATATTTTACAAACAAAAAAAAAGCAACCAAAAGAAATCAGATTCAAACATAAAGAAAAGGTGACTCACCTGTTTATTTTATTTTGATTCACGAAGTAAAAAATATTAATAAAAATAAAGTTCGTTACCTGCCCAGTTGTATTGTGCCACCGTCGGAGGTCTCCTCCAACCCCGCAGGCCGTCGAACCCATCAGGGTATCGTTCAGGCTTCGTCAAAATGGGGATACGAGAAGGCAAATTGGCGGAAAAGGGCAAAAGCCGAATCTTTTTCGTTCCTTTTTCCTTCTTTAGGCGTTTGCATGTGGATCTAAAACCTAGTTCTTTTTTAAAAAAGAAAAAAGGGGTCAAAAATCAAATTTTGGGTTCTCCGGCCACCGTGTAAGGTACGCCATCGCCGGCGACCTGAACTAAGACCAGAGAAAGTGAGAGCTAGAGAGGGTTTGAGAGCATTTTTGGATTTTTTTTTTTTTGAAACAAGGATGGAATGATTTATTTGGAAATTTTTTGGTTTAAATAAGGTTTGGAAACGACGTCATTTTGGCCTATTCCCTTCAGCCCTAAAATGGCGTCGTATTGAAGCGGAGCCCAACAACTCGACCCAAACCGCATGGGATCAGCGCGTTTTTAACCTGAGGGGTCTATTTGCGTGGTCAATCCTTTCACTTTTTCACCCGTTTTCAATCTAATCCTATTCCTTTTTTTACTTTTAATTTTACCCCATAATTTTTGTATTGTTTCATTTCAGTCCTCTGTGGAACGGTGCGCATATGGACAAAGGGGATTATTGCCTAATCGGTCCCTGTTCTTCCTTCGCGCATCCGATTTTAATCCCTTAACCCATTTTATTGTTAATTTGTTCATTTTATTATGATTTTTACCTTAAATTTTGCTCAGATTCTGATTTAGTCCTTTGCTTTCGATCTTTTATAATTTATTTTTCTTTGTATTTATTTGTTTATTATATTTATACATTTATTTTCTTTTTCTTTTTTATGTTTTTCCTTTTTTGTCTCATTGTTATTATTATTATTTTATCTATTATTATTTATTTATATGTTTTATTACATATTGTACCTTTAATTTCATTTATATTTTAATTTGATTCTTTACTTTCAATATTTTATAAACTATTTCCTTATATTTATTTATTTATGTATTTATTTATTTATTTATTTGTTATTATTATTGTGAAACCATTTTTTAATCGGTTTTGAAAAATGGGATCGACTTTAAAAATATGGAGTCGCCACCAATCCTTTTTGTTTAGATGTGATCGGTCACCCTTAAAATAAATTTTGGTCTGCAATTTCCGTAAGAAAAAAAAGTTCGGAGTTTGTTATGCACGAGGAAGGATTAGCACCTCGTAACGCCCAAAATTGGTACCAAATTGATTAATTAATGTCTTAATGTTGAAAATTTGAAAAGATTCTAGATTACGATCCATTTATTTAATATATATGTATTTAGAAAAAATTGTATTGGATGCCAAGGCTTCTATTTCGGAGAAATAAAATGCCGTACTCGAGAAGTTAGGGCACAACATCTTATATTCTCGAAGTTAGATTTATCCTTCGACATTCAATACTCATACATTTAAAAATGAGAAGGATATTCAATTATTTGGGTCAAATGAAAAATCGCAACCCAAAGAAGTTAGGCACTATTTCTAAATTTTAATACGGAATATTGCCTTTGTTCTTTTGAAATTTTATCTCGAGATGATAAAATATCACACCCAGAGGTTAGGCGCAATATCTCAACTTCCCAAGAATAAGTTTTTTTATTTATTTAAAATATCGTGCATTTTGATTTAAGAGAGAAAGGATACTCGGTTACTAGGTTTTAAATGAAGAGAATCGGAACTCAGTAAGTTAGAGCACGATTTTCTTAAAACCCCTAAACTCGAGCATTGCCTTGTGATCTTAAAACCAAAATGACATTAAAGCACTACATCTTTCATAACATGCAATAGAGCACTAATATATAAAGTTAATATCACATATTACAAAGATGAGTCACAAATAATTAACGGTCACAACTTAAGAGATATAATACATACAATAACAAATAAACGAACATCTAATACATAAAAAATAGTACGCGTCAACTTAAATAATACATGCGTAATAAACTTGATGTAATATAATTGTATATTAAAATAATAGTAATAACAATAATATTAATAACAATAAAAATAATAGTGGCATTAATAAAATAATATTAGTAATATTAATAAAAGATTAAAATAACAATATATCAATATAGTTGCAACAATAAACAAGGAATGACTAAATTGAAATCAGAATAGAATAAAGGGGCTAAAAGAACAATCAATTAAGAGATAAAATAAAGAAGGACTAGAAAATAATACACTTACAGCCAGAGGGATCATTCGGGAAATTATCCCCTTTCACAAAACGACATCGTCTACTAGAAGACTAAAGTGAATCAAACCGAAAATTATAGGGGCAAATCAAAATAAAATAAAACTGAATTAAAACAAATATAAATGCGGGGGGGCTGTTCACGAAAAATAACCCCAAAACATGAAACACGCGGATCCTTCAACTGATGGGTCGGGTCACGCGCGGGTGGCTTGAAAGGACGCCGTTTAAGGGCGTCTAATGTTTGGCCCCGAAACGACGCCGTATGGGGTGTTTATAAAAGCCTAAAATATTTTTTTTGTTTCATTTTCAACCTTCACCTTTTAAAAAAACAAAAAAAACCTTCCTAAAACTCTCTCCCTCTCCGACCTAGGGTTTCCCCATTGCCGTCGCACCAGAGCTACCAAAGGGTCTCCTTTTCGACCGATTAATCCCTCTATAATGCCTTTTTTCCTTCTTTATACCAAGAGGGCCCTTCGAAGATCACAGGAAAGACCAAAACTTTTCAGCTTCCTCCCTTCCGGCGATCAACGAGGTAAGGCTCCTCTTTCTTTCCCTCTTGATTTTTGAAAGCAAAAATAGAGGCAAGAATGAAAATGTATGAAAAGCAACGAAACGAAACACAACCAATTAGGGACAGTACCGTACGTGTGCTCAGTGTGGAAAGATGCACCTAGGAGAGTGTTGGAAGAAGACGGGAGGATGTTTTAAGTGTGGGTCAAGGATCACGTGATTAGGGACTGTCCTATGAAAACAGACGGAGCCGACCAGCAAGTCAGGATCTTAATCAGGCTGGAAGAGGTGGACAGCAGCCACCGCGGGGTCGTGGTCCAGCTGGCAGAGGTAATGGTTCTGGAAGAGGTCGAGGAACATCGGGTAGAGGTGTTGGTAACACGGAGGCGAGACAGCAGGGTCTAGTATATGCAGTTCGTCAGAGGGAGGATGGTGACGCACCTGATGTCATAACGGGTATGTTCCTTATCTCTGGATTACCCTTTATTGCGTTGATAGATATTGGGTCAACTCATTCATACATTGCTAGTAAGGTGTCTAGAACTCTGCATGTGAACTCTGAGACTGTACCTAGAAAGATGACTGTACTTAGTCCTTTAGGGCAATCAGTAGTATTAGACAAACTCTTTAGGGCAGTACCTTTGGAAGTTCAGGGGGCGTAGTTTCCAGCTGACTTAATGAAGTTGCCATTTGAGGAATTTGATCTAATCTTAGGCATGGACTGGTTAGTGAAGTACCATGCGAATGTGGATTGTGCTGCTAAGCGCATGTCATTAAGAACTTCTGAGGACAAAGGCGAGAGACGGAATTGCTTGTCAAATGTAGTATCTGCCCTTAAGGCAGATAAGATGGTGAGAAAAGGTGTGTAGCTTTTCCGATATTGATCGATGCCTTAGAGGCTAAGGAAGCGGTATGAGGAGGAGTTAGAACGAAGAAGGGAATTTGTGGATGTCTTTTCGAGGAGTCGCTGGGTTACCCGGATTGGGAAGTGGAGTTCGGATTGATTTATCGCTGTGCACTCCCGTGTCAATTGCTCCATACCAAATGGCACCAAAGGAGTTAGTAGAGCTTAAAGCCCGATCCAAGAGTTACTCGATCGTGGGTTTATTCGACCTAGTGTGTCTCTATGGGAGCACCGATCCTATTCGTGAAGAAAAAGGACGGGACTATGTGCATGTGTATATATTACCGACAGTTGAATAAGCTGACCATCAAGAACAAGTATCCATTGCCAAGAATAGATGACTTGTTCGATCGACAAGGGCCGCAGATTTTCAAGGTAGATCTAAGGTTAGGATATCATCGACTTAAGGTGAAGGAGGCGATATCCATAAGATGACTTTTCGGACTAGATATGGGCATTATGAGTTCTTGGTAATGCCATTCGGATTGACAAACGCCCCAGTCGTGTTCATGGATATGATGAACCGAGTTTTCCAACCCTACCTGGATCGATTCGTCGTTGTGTTCATAGACGATATCTTAGTGCATTCCAAGTCTGAGGAAAAACACGATGAGCATCTTCGGGTTGTGTTGCAAGTGTTAAGGGAAAAGAAGCTATATGCCAAGTTCAGCAAGTGCAAATTTTAGCTGAAGGAAGTTACGTTCTTAGGGCATGTGGTGTCCGCCAAGGAATAAGGGTAGATCCTCGGAAGATTGAGGCAAGATAGATTGGAAACCACCGAGTCTGTGGTCGAGGTCCGTAGTTTCTTAGGGTTAGTAGCCTATTACGGAGATTTGTCGAAGGGTTCTCGACAATAGCAAAGACCTTTGACGGTTGTTAAGAAAAGAGGTATCTTCAGATGGGCGGATAAGCAACAGGAGAGTTTTGAGAAGCTTAAGAAAGTATTGACAGAGGTCTCGATTTTGATTCATTTAAGCGTGGAAAGACTTTGTGGTGTATTGTGATGCTTCCCATACAGGATTGGGATGTGTCCTTATGCAAGATGGGAAAATGGTCGCTTATGCGTCTCGAGATTGAGGCCACATGAGGCTAACTATCCGACGCATGATCTAGAATTGACGGCAGTTGTATTCGCTTTTAAAGTGTGGAGGCACTACTTGTATGGAGAAAGGTCAGTGATCTACACGGACCACAAGAGTCTGAAGTATTTGCTGACTCAGAAGGAGCTAAATTTGAGACAGCGAAGGTGGATGGAGTTGTTGAAAGACTATGATTGCTCAATAGAGTATCATCCGGGCAAGGCGAATGTGGTGGCAGATGCCCTAAGTCAGAAAATGATGTCGGATTTAAGGGCAATGCTTGCACATTTGAGCATTTATGATGATGGGAGTTTGCTAGCGGAGTTGCAAGTGAAGCCGACGTGGTTAAGTCAGGTATAGGAGAAACAATTGGTAGATGGCGATCTGAGTGCTAAGTTACTGCAAGTGCAGAATAGGGAATTGTAAAATTTTGATGTAAACAGTGATGGAGTGTTGTGTTTTCAGGGCAAGGTCTGTATGTCAAGGATGAGGAGTTAAGGCAGAAAATTCTTCGGGAATCGCATAGTAGCCCTTATGCTATGCATCCTAGAGGAAGTAAGTTATATAGGGATATACGGGATCAGTTTTGGTGGCCTGGTCTTAAGCGAAAAGTTACAGAATTTGTAGGGAAGTGCTTAACGTGTCAGCAAGTCAAGGCTAAACACTAAGTACTGTCAGGATTGCTTCAGCCGATAAAGATTCCGCAATGGAAGTGGGAGAGAATTACCATGGACTTTGTTAGTGGGCTTCCCCTTACACCTACTAAGAAGGACTCGATATGGGTGATAGTAGATCGGTTGATGAAGTCTGCACATTTCATACCAGTGCGGGTTGACTATTCACTACAGAAATTGGCAAAGTTGTATGTAGCAAAAATTGTGAGGCTACACGGAGTGCCGGTGTCGATTATCTCGGATAGGGATCCGAGGTTTACATCTCGGTTTTGGAAAGCATTACATCAAGCTTTAGGCACCAGATTGGACTTCAGTACGGCATTCCATCCGCAATGACTACCAACTGAAGCGGTAATTCAAGTCTTGGAGAATATGTTGAGAGGTTGTGTGATAGACTTGAGAGGGAGTTGGGAGGAGTTCTTGCCTTTAGCTAAATTTATATAATAACACTATCAAGCAAGTATTCGGATGGCACCGCTGAAGCGTTGTATGGACTAAGTGTCGCACTCCTACATGTTGGATGAATCGGGGAACGTCGGGTTTTGGGTCTAGAGATTGTGGCAGAATCAAGAAAAGGTTAAAGTAATTAGGACACAGTTGAAGGAGGCATCTGACAGGCAAAAATCATATGCGGATCTTAAGCGAAAGGAGATAGAGTTTGCTGTGGGGGATCAGGTGTTTCTCAAAGTTTCACCGTGGAAGAAGGTGATAAGATTTGGTCACAAGGGAAAGTTAAGCCCTAGGTGTATAGGACCTTATCGGATTTTGAAGCGGGTTGGACCAGTAGCGTACCAGTTAGAATTGCCTTCGGAGTTAGAGCAGATACACAATGTGTTTCACATTTCGATGCTACGTCGTTACCGATCAGATCATCTCACGTGATACCGGTTGAGGAGGTGGAGCCGAGACCAGATCATCCTATGAGGAAGAGCCGATCTGATTTCGAACGTGATGTGAAGATGCTACGCAGAAATCGCCTCTAGTCAAAGTATTATGGCGTAACCATGGATCGGAGGAAGCTTCGTGGGAACCAGAGGAAGCAATGCGACAGCAATACCCTCACTTATTCTAGCCAGGTAAATTTCGAGGCTGAAATTTATTTTAAAGGGGGTAGAACTGTGTGTAACCCTACACTAAACTCCCGATAGTTTAATAATAATAATGTTAAGCATGTGTTAATGAAGTGACAAATAAACATGGCTAAGGGTACCATTCAATGGTACAGTGTATTCAGGTACGTTACCCTTAATACTTGTTAATAATGTTTAAATAACAGGGATGTGAAAATATGTGGAATTCCGTTATGATTTTGGGGGGTAAGGTAAATTGCATGATAATTGTATGTTTTGAATGTTGCATGGGCATATGGGTGATTATGTTAAAGGGGAAGTGATTTGGTGGTTTCTACCACATTATCTGGTGACTTATGTCACATATTATGAATCTGGTGACTCTGTCACATTATCTGGTGGCTATGCCACAATTATAAGGGCAATGTGCAGTTGACTGCAGCGACTGCCTTCGATGGTGTGTAGCGGATGGAGGGTCGATTTAGTAATCGCCACGGTGTGATCGGTAGGTACGGGTGATGTGTAGAGGTTGGATCTAGGTGGTTTGGGTTGCATCATTGTTTACAATTATTTTATGTGATTTAATATGCCTTGATTGTTTTGGGAGTCGTGTTGGTAGTTATACATCGAGTCATTGACTCACCCTCGTGGGCTAACATTTTGCAGATGGCACTCAAGAATGGACCGGTCGGCAGAACTTAGTGGTGGCCATGCACATTTCGCTTTTTCGGTTTTTCTTATCAAGTTTATTTTGATTTATTTTGGGTTATGTTTTGATGTAATAAGGCCATTATCACTTAACTGCTTTTATTTATGCGTTTTAAATTTTTATTATGATGCTAACAATATCGAATGTAACGATTAAACAATTTTCAGAAACAACATCAATTGTTTTGAAACCCAAACACCTACGGTTTCCAAGTTAATAATAAACTCTAAAATTTGGCATCTTTTTTAACTTGTAACTTTTTAAATATGAAAATATCATTTTAGCACAAATTTAAATTACAATACGGTTTTTAACTTGAGAACAATCCGAAGATATTTTCCTCAAAACCACTAAGATTTCCAAAATGTCATTTCTAGACTTAACTACGTTTTACTCAAGGAGCATGCCAGATCCGGTCAGGGCTTGTGGGTCGGGTTTGGGGTGTTTCAAATCGAGAGTTTGGGACTTTGGTAGTCCTTCAGCCGAAGTGTGATGAGCAACCATAGAAAGATCAGAGAAAACTCTTGAGCCCTTTTATCGGCTTAATCTTCAAAATCATTTTTTTTTCAGATTTTGGCACCAACTGTTGCCTTCTTCCGCCTTCATAGTAGCCCAGAACATCCTAAAATTTCTCCCAAATATTCTTTATAATAACTTCTTTTATTCTTTTTCTTGTGAACCACCAGAATATCACAAATCTAATAAAGCAATCCACTATTTCCTTCTTCGTGGCGTCCTCCATTGGCCCAACTTCTGGCCATATCCAAAACTCTCTTTTTTCTATTTTTGTTCTATTTTTGCTTTAGATTTCGGTAACAGTTGGATAATGCTGAAATTTTGTTTGGAAATTAATGAAATCTTGAAAGGTATTTTGGGAATATATCATCTTTGATAGCGTTGAATGGCTATTTTTTGGGTGGAGGTCGGAATACAAATCGTTGAATAGAGCCTAAATTCTATTCCATTGAATAACAGATCCCATGAACCAAATGAAGGAATAAGAAATATAGCTGACCATGTGCTATTCGGTTGCCTATTACAGCGAACCAAACAAACTGTAACATTTTCGTTGAACTTATTTTATATTGGAGGCTTTTTCTATTTCCTTTTCCTTTTAACATTTCAATATTCTCCAAACTTGTATATTAATTTTTTTATGCTTGTCTTATCTCATCATACACAATTATCATTTTATCCTCTTATATATAATTATTAAAATAATAAAATGCATTATAAAAAAACCTAATTTTTTTTACATTTTTCCCTTTAACTACAATTTTTAAAAATAATTTTTTTAAGAACTACATCTAAGTATTTGTTTACTTTTAAAAAGATAAAAATATTATAAATAATTATCAAGAATTAAACCGAGATGGAAAGGACAAAGATAGATATATCTAATAATTATGGAGATAGTAGTGATTTTCGATGTTACACATCCATAGTAGAGTACGATGGGGTAGAGAAAAACATGTCAACTGTAAAACGGTGATAGATTTGATAATATTTGTCCCACTTGACTCCACTGTCATCCCTTGGTCTATGTCTGATAATATATGTAGCTTTCTTGGGCAGTTTTTGTTGGAGTATTGATAACCTTTTTCCTGTCTATTACTCTTCTTTTTAAGTCTAAGTTGTCCATGTTGGCAACTGAAATGTATATGATGGGCTCTACGAGATTTCTGCTTCGATGATCTCCATTGCCTCCACGGTTGTTGTGAAGTATGAGGAGAAGGATGATTTTTCGCCATCGCGTTAGTTCTTGTAATGTTTTGGTGGTCGATTCCTTCATGAGAAAGTGGTGATAGTCTTGTTTCATGCCTTGTTGGTATTCTCCATGGTAGCTATTAGTGGCATTTTTTGTAGGACTCTTTGGGAGCACTATCTGTCCTGATAAAAGGCCAACATTTATTAATTTTCCTTGATTTAATGTAGTTGACTTTAGTAGCTTGCATCTTTTGATAAACCTAGGAGTTGCTTGTAATATTTCTTTCATTCTTTAAAAGAAGTTATGACTTACAAACTTGGGTTATTGATTCTCCCATTTAAAGCATCCTTTCTCAAATCACAAATTATGAGCATGGTTTTTTAGGGATGAAGTCAAAAATGCTGATAAGGGAGTTGCAAAATTTTGGGATAGTCTTAGGTATCAAAATTAACATTTAGTCAAGACAAAATAAGTTAAATGCTAAATACTAAAAATGGAAGTTAAATTCTCAGTTTGTAGGTATTGGAATTATTTAATTTTATGATTTAGGTTCTGATCATATTTGCTTTTTTAACACAATGTTTTACTGCCCATTGCCCTTCCCAACCTATAAATAGGAGGATAATGTGCTTTAACGCATTCAAATCCATGTCCTCCTGTATTGGCAACAATATCCATGCCAATCAAACTAAAACTCAATCTACTTACCAAATTAAGAAACTATTTTGTATTAATTTACCAAATTAAACTATAAATTTTATAATGAAAATTTACATATCTATTTATAATATATATATATATTGTCGAAACTATTTTAAAGATTAATTTAAAAACTGGGGATCGACTAAAAAAAATGAAAACGGGAGTCGCTACCAATCCCTTTTTACCTAGGTGGGATTGGATCATCTTATAAGATGTTTTATTTCAAAACATTGATTTTTGGTCCACAAAATACCAGAAAACGGGTTCGAGAGTTGGTTACGAACGAGGAAGGATTAGCACCCTCGTAACGCCCAAAAATTGGTACCTAATCAATTAATTAATGTCCTTATGTCGAGAATTTGAAAAGATTTTAAAATACAATTCCTTTTAAAGAGTATTTGTATGACCTGTTTTTGAATATTAAGACTCGTTTATTCCAAAAGGATAAAATATCACATCCAGTACGTTAGGGTGCGACTTTAACCCCTGAAACTAAGATCATCCCTTAACTTCCAAAAATCTGAATTCAAAAGGATATTTAGTTATTTGTACGAACGAAAAACTAAAACCCAGCATGTTAGGGCACAATTTTTTGAACTTCCAAACACGAAACATTGCCTTGTTTTCAGAAGCCCTACCTCGAGATAACATAATGTCACATCCAGCACGTTAGGACACGACATTTTTGAATTCCTGAAAATAATTTTTTATTTAACTTTTAAAAGGAAAGTAATAAGTTCTTTGAACTCGAAGAAGAAAATCACAACCCAATAAGTTAGGGTACGATTTCTTTCAAACCCTAGAACGCAGAGTGTTTGCTTATTTCAAAACCAAATTTTGATACATCAAAGAAAATATAATATGATTGTAATAAAATGAAAAATAAATCATAATGTCAACATGCTCAACTAATAAAAGTGTGGGTAATAATATACATAATAATAATGAAGGCAATAATAATAAAATATAATAAAAAATAATAGTAAATAAATAAACAAATAAGTAAATAAAAGGAAAGAAAATAATAACAAAAATAAAACTAATATCAAATTCACAAATAGATAAATAATATGTATAAAATAATAATAATTATAGTAAAAAATAATAAAATAGAAATATGTTAATAAATAAATAGTAATGAAAATAATATTAATAATTATAAATAAAACAATAATGAAAATAATGATAAGAATAATAGCAAAAATAAAATAGTATTAATAATAATAAAATAATGCAAGGATATTAAAATAATAATAATAATAATAATAATAATAAATATAATAATAATATAGCTATAGTAATAATAATATATAAAAATAATGGTTAATAAAAATAATAATAATACAAATGAATATAATGATAATTACAAAGTTAAAAATAAAATTATAGTAATAATAATACTAAAGTAATAATTATAACAAACAAATAATAATAGTGTTAATAATGATAAAAAATTTAATAATGAAATAACAAGAATTATAAAAGAGAATAAAAAAGATGAAATTGAACTTGAAATAAAAATTTGAGGAGAAATCAAAATAAAATTAAAAGGGGACCGATTAGAACACGCTAGTAACCAGGAGGGGCTAAAAGGAAAATATCCTTCTCTCCAAAACGCTATGATTAGTGTAGGATTAAATTGAAATCGAATTAAAATATAGGGCTAAATTAAAGAATAAAAGAAACTTAATTACAAATTATTAAAAATGCGGAAAGGCTAAAAGTGCAATTAGCCCTTCCGTAAAAACACGCAAATCCTGAGGGCTGGGTCGAGTCGAGGTGCGGGTCAGCCCCCAAAACGACGTCGTTTTAGGCGTAAAGGGGACTGCCCAAAACGGTGCCATTTTGATAGGCTATAAAAGCCAAATTTCTTGGAAAAAATTTCATTTGCGTTCATTCCAAAAAAAAAAAAAAGAGGGAGCTCTCCCTTTGGGGCGATTTCTGGCCATCCTCTCAGGTGATCACCGCCTTCCGTCGTCATTATCGTCACGGCCACCACCATACCAGTGGCTGTAATTTTTAAAAATGTAAGTTTTTCCCCCTTTTTTATATTTGTATATTATAAATATTATCTGTGTGGTTTCAAAAATAAAAAAAATAAAACAAAATAAAATAAAATATAACAGTGTTCGGAAAGGAAAAGAGAAAATAAAAATAACCTTGTTGATTTTGTATTGGCTCTAAATATTTTATGTGTATATTTCTGTATTTCGACCCTCTGTGTATGTATCTCTCTGTGTTTGTGTATTGTCCTATGTTTACAGATTTGATGGGTTTTGATAACCCTCGAAATGAAAAATAAAAGGAAAACAAAAATCCTGTCCATATTTTGCTGCTGTTTTTCCTTGTTTGTGCAAGCGAGGAAGCGGAGATCTCGTCTGCGCGTTGATGGCGGCACGACCAAAGGTGGGCGCGAGACAGGGGCTGCGGCATAAGGGTTCCCTAGAAACCCTAAGTTTCTGCTGGCTTCGCCTAAATATTGGGCCGTTTGTGTCTGGGCTAAAGTTGAGCTTAAAGTGTAACAGGCTTTGGGTAATTAATTTTAGGTATTTGGGTTAGTGGGTCTAATTGGGTTATGTAATTTGTTTTGGGTTTTGGATTTGGGCTTTAAGCCCGTTTTATTGTAAATGGACTGTAAACATGAACAATTATTTTTTATTTCTTTTTCTTTTAATTCTGGTTTGTTTAAGCCGGGTAAAATGGGCTATTACATATATGAAAGCTCGAATTTGGAGAAACTTTTGAACTAATGAGAATAACATTTATTTTTCATCATATTACTAAATTTATATTTAAAAATAATTATAATTTAATTTAAAATTATTATTTAAAAGTTTACATAAAATAAAAGTTGTGATAATTATATATTTAAAAAGAATTATAATTTTATAGAATTTTATAATTATAAATTTAAAAATAATTATAATTTAACTTACAATCATTAATTAAAAATTTGCCATAAAAGTTGTGCTAATTTAAAATAAAGTTATTAGTATAGAAAAATTTTGTGTTATAATTACAATTATAAATTACAATTAGTTGTAAAAAAGTTGTTTTAATTTTATTGATGTCTTGAATAAAACTTTAAGCATCTTAAATATCATTTAATTAATATTAGAGTTATATACCAATTAAATTTTAAGTTGAGATTTATGAATAACATCTAATAGTTAGACATATTCAATTAAATAACATCTAAGAGAAATTAGCGATTAAAAATTTTATTAGCATTAATAAGTTAGAATTATATAAAAAAGAATAGAGTATTAAAATAATAGTATTTCAAGAGACAATGTTGAATCATATTTGAACAACAACGGCCAAAGATATATTGAAGATTATGAGGTAATATAATATTATGGTATTATTATTTTTAATATTTTGTAAGTTGTTTATAATGTGCCAAGTACACATTCTTCAAACTACTTTTTATATATCAATTATTTATTTGACGTCGATAAAAAATACTTTGTAGATTTGTTTTGGAGAGAAAGTCAAATTTCAAGCCATAATTTTAATCATTATTATTAAATGTATTTATTAAGTTAGTGTAATTTGTCATGAACTATTATTATAATTGATGCATGTTGTTTTACTATTTTATTTTTATATTATAATTTAATTTCTTATATAGTTCCAAAATTATGTATTATTTTTAATATATTTATGTATTAATCCAATGGTTAATTGATTTTTAATTAAATATTAATTTTATGTTTGATTGGAATGATTTTATCTAATTACTTGGTTATTAAATTAAAATTAGTAAAAAATTATATATAACATATTTAATGTAAACAATTACTAAAATAAAGTAATATTTTATAACTAATAGTAGAATATTATAAAATGTTATTTTGTACAATGTTTAAAAGAACATATTGTAGACTCTTCATTCCTTATTGTTCCGATCATTGCAAAACCGATAATAAATTAGTTATATTATAAATGCACTTAATAATAATAAATGTTGTATATCTACTTTTCTTCTAATAACACCTTCTTAAATATCACATATTTTGTGTATGTTTTTTTTTCCTTTCTCTTCTTGTTCGACTTTATTAAATTTTTTATGAAGACATTGAAACCCCTCTAAATAATGCAACATGCAGTTGTCCACAAAAGAAAATCTGTTGTGGCAAATACACTCCTATTATGAGTATTGTTTGGTCTTGCACTTTATTAATAGTCATATCAAAACAAAGACATATTAGGAATTGCTTTTGCTTATTCTGAGAAGGATATCCTTATTTTCTTCATGTTCTTAGTAAAAGGACTTGTTTTTCCAACATGTTGACTAATTGTTATCTCATCATGTATTACCTTATTATCGAAACTTTTGCGCACCATTCTTGTTTCATTGCATAATCCATTTGATAGATCCAAATTTCTTAAATGTATTATTAGAAAATTGACTTTTAAGACCAATTTGTGTGGAGGTAACCCATTTGGTAGAAGTGTATTCAAGAGTTTTTCGGATAATTAGTATTTGTATCATCCATGACTTGATCGTAACTATTGAATGTTTTACTTCACCTATGAACATGTTCATCATCTTCTTCTTCTAGATAGTAAGTATTTGTATCATCCACATCTTGATCTAACTATTGAATGTTTTACTCCACCGTGAACATGTTCATCATCTTCTCATTAATTTTATCCACATAGTCATTTGTTGTTGCCAAACCGCACAACTCACCATGTATTATGCTAAAATTGAATTTTCATTCAATTGTGGAAAAATGATAGGTCCTAAAAATAACATGTTTTAATCTCGCTCTTAATAAGTTTTTGGGTGATTATTTTATGTAAATTGTGAATTTTATGCTCCTAATCCTTTAAATTCATGTTTTTATACTTATGAGAAAATTTAGGAGCAAAAGAAGCGAAAATCAGAAAATCAAAGCGAGTTACAGGAGCCACACGGGCTTGGACCATTCCACACGATCGTGTGAGCCACACGAACTGCCACACAGTCATGTGGCAAGTCATGTCATTTACATAGGATTGCACACTAAACTTTGCAAAAACACATTTTTTAGGTTTTTCGGGCATTCTAAGATGTATATATGACAAAAATAAGAAGATATAAATAAGCCGTCATAGAATATTCAAGAAAACAACTCGAAAAACACCATTGAAGCTGATATTAAGATTGAAGATTCCTAGTTAATTTCTTAGGAGATTATCATGAGTTCCTTTATTTTTTTTTTTTTGTTATATTGTCTCTAAGATGTTTTTATTTACAAGCATGAACTAATTTTCTAAATACCTAGGGGAAATGAACCCTATGATGATTTTTGTCTTTTAATTTTTATTTTACACAATAATACTTAGATCTTGTGTCTTATTAATGATTAATATGACCACTGTCAACAAATGATCGTGATAAATTACTTATTCGAGAACAAGCAACCCATGGCCACGTTTCATATTTATCAATCCACACAATGCCAATGAGAGGATATCATTAACTCATTAATTGTGCTATGAATTCCATTATTGCTAGTAAAGCCATGCCATACACAAGTCATGTACCCAACATACCGGCTATGGGCTTGATAATATTTAGAGCATAAGCCTACATTTATATCAAAGCACATGAGTTGCAAGTGCATGGTCAGTGACTAACTCAAGATTTAGGTAAATCACACCATGAACATCACAAGTGAATTAATTCACAAACGAATTCAAAATTAATTCATCTTGGGTCCAGTCCAATGTATCATTCTACCAATGAATACATCTATGTGTCTATCCTGGAGTCAACTGTTCCGATAGCCAAGACTATACATCTCCCCAATCAGAATTGTAACACCCCTAACTCGTATCCGTCGCCAAATTAGAGTTATAGAGCATTATCGTATAATCGAAAACATTCAAACTTAACTTCATTCAAAAACATAAACTAATTATATACATACCTTCCCTAAATCGAGCCCTCGAGGCCCTAAAAATACCTTAGAAATGATTCAAGACCAATTCAAAATCATTTGGAAAGTTTAGGAAAAAGTCATAAAATTTTGGAAACAGGGGTCACATGGTCGTGTACCTCACACGACTGAGACACACACCCGTGTCTCAGGCTATGTAACCTTCAAACTAGGGACACATGGCCAGCCCATGTCCTCACCCGTGTAACTCTCTGAGTACACGGCCTTGTCATATGCCCATGTGTGAGGCTGGAGTTGCCCCACACACCGGTGTGCCAGGCCGTGTGTTAGGCTGTGTAACTCACTAACTTGCAACCTAAGGAATTCACCAGATGACACACGGTCGTGTTGCCAGGCTGTGTGTCTCAGACGGCTGATTCATACGCCCATGTCTCAGGCCGTGTGGACCTAAATTTTACCTAAAATCAAGCCATTCCAAATCCATTCCATGTATGTACCTTTAAACCAAATATGCACACTTTCAAAGCACCAAAACCTCACCTAAACACACATATATTTTCCATTTCAAGAAATCCTAATTCAACTAACCAATATGTCATTCAAAGGCACCTCAAATGCATTTAACAACACTTACCTAAACATGTAAATTTTACCACATTTCAATCATCAAATTCTAGTTCAAAACTTACCAAATCATGCCACAAACTTGACTACTATCATACCATTTAAAATATACCATAGGAGTAATTCAAAACATGCATCATAAGATAACCAAAATGACACAAGGTAACATGGCATAAAATGGTACCAACCAAGTTAAGTTCCACAACTTATACAAGCCAAACAGCAACTAAACATCCCACAAAATGTCATTACAATTCATCCTATACATGCCATTATAACTTTAGCCAAAACATTCAAAAATTATCGATATATTTGCTGGATAGTGTGATAGATCTCTGACAAGCTTCCAACCAAATCAAGCTTCCGATAATCTATAAAACATAGGAATGAAACTACGTAAGCAATTAATGCTTAGTAAGCTCATATAAACTTAAACACAACTTACCATTTCATTTACATAATGTATATAGCATAAGTGTAATACCAACTAAAACCATAAGCTTGGCATAATGCCTATACAACATCATCAAATTCACAAGTTAGTACTTTTGTTCATGGTTCAAATGAATTCATCCATAAACAAGCAATTTACACATGTATTCACATCATTTAGATCACAATTCCTTTTCATAAGTTCATACTTGATTCTATTTTATTACTTACCTTTTAAATCCCTTTTCTTGCCCGTTGAACCATCTAGAATTTCATCGGATACTCGAGAAAGCTAACATAAAGCATGTCTTTACATATAACCATAACTTTTCCTTTACATCATTGCCCACACGAGCTGTGAAATGGGCCTGCTTACACGAGCTGTGGATCGGAATGCAAGCTACACGATGCTACTCATATGATTTGTGGAGTATCCGCAACAAATGTAGGGCCTCAGCCATCTGGAGGACAATCAAGACCAACACCCGAAGCATGAAATCCCTAATGACATGTCATTTTGTATCCTACAAATTCCTAAGGTTCAACTAGGACTCGATAATCGTCATACCATTGATTTGTTTATACATCGCTCAATTAACATTATAAATAACACAATAACATACAATTCAAATAGCATTAATATGATAATCGTTCATACAAACTTACCTCGATGACTAGGGGCGTAAAAGTTAAATCGAGCTAATCCGAAGCTTTTATTTTGCCTCGACCTAAGCCCGTACATGGTTTATCTTGATCTAAATAAAAAATTTCAATCGATTTAATACTTCTAGTATTCAATTTAATCCACATTCCATATTTATACAAAATTATAATTTTCCCCCTAACATTTTAACTTTTCTCAATTTAGTCCTTAACCTTATAACTTAAAATCTAACCATTTTAATCTCAATCCATGTCGACCAAATATGCAAGAGACCTTGAAACAACCCATGTTTATCATCATTTCACATTAAAACCCTAGAATTCATACCTTTAACAATTTAGTCCTTAATTTCCAAAATTCATCATAAATCACTTTACAAAACTTGTTTAGTTTTCCACCAAGATTCATAATCTATCATTTAACATCAAAAAAAAAAAATTCAAGAACATTCATGGAATAACCCTCAACCTTTAATATTTTTACAAATTAACCCCCAAGCTAGCTAGATTAAGTTAAAACAACCTCAAAAACATAGAAATCAATAAAAATAGGGTTGAAATCACTCACCATGCACTATAAAGAGCCTAGACAAATGAAGCGTTCATCCATGGAGGTTTTCTTCCTTAGGATAGATTTAGGAATACCAAAAAGAAAAGACGATACCTTGTTATTTTGTTTTAAGTTTAATTACCTAATTACCAGATTACCCTTTTAAATTCATTAAAATTTCAATAAAACCATGTCATGCACATCCACTAATTCACTAAATGGACTATTTACCATTCAAGTACTTAAGTTTAAAGTTTCATAGCCATTTGACCCTTTTAACTAATAGAACTCAACTTTTACCCTTTTTACAATTTAGTCCTTTTCACTTAATTAACCATTTAAACATTAAAATTTCTTAATGAAATTTTAATACTATCTTAATAAAATCTTGTAAATATTAAAATAATAATAAAATAATAATTTACTCATCAAATTTGTGGTCCCGAAACCACTATTCCAATATCACTGAAAATGGGTTGTTACAGGAATTGTAGACGACATACTAATCCTTTTCAAGATTTGAATCAAATGTTCACTTTGATTCTTTTACGTGATTATGAACTTATTTAAATTATCTATCAAGTAAGTTGTCTTTCTCGTAATGTAAACGTTCTTAGAATGTCATTTATCTTCAATTTGAGCTTAGACAATCAATGAGCTAATATTTGCTTGTCACAATTTTGCTATGCATGCAAAATATAAAAGACAAAAATACAAAATACATAATAGTGAAATGTGAAATTAACTTTATTTATTTATTCATCGTTCAAATAAATATACAACAGTTACATGTTTAATATAATATGGGCACATTTCCTGACAAAGTGGGGTCACTAACCAGAGTCCGTTTGAGATAGTGACGGGCCAACAACCACTCACACCCAATGTTTTTGTGACTCGTTACAAAAGACCAAATCCAGCAGCTTACTGGTTTGCTAAAGATTGGCAAAAGTAAGAGGGTCTTTAACATACTTTTTGAATTATTCAAGCAATTTTTAGGTAAAATTAACATTAATCCAAAAAAGGATCGTATTTTAAACTCTTTTCGAGTTTTCAACTTTCGACATTAAGACATTAATTAATCAATTAGGTACCAATTTTGAGTGTTATGAGGGTGCTAATCCTTTCTCGTGTGTAACCAACTCCTAAACCCATTTTCTAAATTCGTAGACCAAAAATAATATTTTTTTAGTAAATCAAACCTTTTATTAAAACGATCAAACTACGAGGTGATCCGATCCAACCTCAAAAAAAGGATTGGTGGGGACTCTATTTTCGTTTTTAAAATAAAAAGTTGATTTCAAAACAATGGTTTTTACAGCTTGGCGACTCCATTGGGGAGAAAATAAGAGAGTCAAGCCACAAGTTCATTACTTTTGGTCTTTTCGTCGAAAATTGATAATTTGGTTTAAATTTACGATCGTTTTGTTACATTTCATCCTTTATGTTTTGATATGTTGAGTTGTATAGCGATCTAGTAAATATATTTTACTGGCTTGAAAGTTTTTTTTTTTGTGTTTTTTGCATATTGCATTGCATAACCAAAGCTATTCCTTCGTGAGGTCTTCACCTCCGTATAGGATAATGGATCGCTTTCGAGATACATCTGTACCTATGTCTTCATGAGATCTTAATCTCCATATAGCCAAAGGGAAATGTATTTCCCTGAACTAAACTCAGTCGATATGAGCCTATAATGGGTGAGGATCGAGGAATCTATCGGTTCAGGTGCCCTTACTTTAGAACCAAACCGCGTATAATTAGCCCTAAGAACCTACCTTAGATAGAACCATGTCGAACCCCTAGTGGTCACCCAAATAGGTGCTTAATTTATTATTTCTTGCTCGCTTTAAATTTTAGCTTTGTATAAGGTGTATTGACTTGTTTTGTTTTGCTTTGACTATGATTGCATGACATTTTCATCATAGAAAAGGGTGTTGATTCACTTTCAGTTGCTAAATAGAGAGCTTGTCATGGAAAATAGGTTTCTTGATAAAGTGGAAGACAACATGGCCGTGCAAATATGGTCTGAGAAAAGGCAACAAGAGAAAGGTGACAACTTCGAGGGCGGTCGAGATATGGACCACGTTATGAGCAAAACTTTGGTCCGAGTTAGAAGTGTAGACCCCGACCACTTGTAGACCCCAACCATTCAAAGTCTAATAGAATTGAAATCCAATCAAAGTTGGATCGCAATAGAATCCTTTTGTGGCCTTAATCTGGACAACTCGGAGATCGAGACATGGACTAAATGATTTAAACAAGGCTAGTCTTGAAGACAATTTTTTCGTTACCTCACAGACATGTTGTACCACACAACTTGGCTCATCTCAAACTGGATCCTCTAAAGTACATGATAGAGTCGATCGCTTTGAATAGAAGAATGGTCCAATGACAAATTTCGCTTTCCTAATTTGATATAGTGTATGTGAATCAAGTGTTGATGAAGGCTATAAAGGGAGTGTACTACCAAGTTTACGCCAACCCGAGAGAGCTTTAGAAGATTACGAGCCTTTGAACTTTGATTTCCCGAATGAAGATCTGGTGTATGTTGCAACCACTAAAGAAGATGCTGAAGAAGGACATCCTTAGAAACTAAATTTTGACGGAGCTTTAAACGTTATGGGTAACTAAATCAAGGCAGCCCTGGTATCCCCAAATGAAGATCATTATCCCTTTACTAGTAAATTAGATTTTTATTGCACGAACAATATGGCAAAATACGAAGCATGTATCATGGGTGTCCGTGCAGCTATAGAACGCAAGATCAAAGTACTAGAGATACATGGGGATTCTATACTAAGTGATCTATCAACTCAAAGATGAATGGGAGACAAAAGATCCCAAGTTGATTGAGTATAGAAGGCTGGTTTTGGAATTAATTAAAGAGTTTGTTGACATTACCTTCTGCTATCTCCCGCGAGAAGAAAATCAGATGGCTGATGCCCTAGCTACTTTAGCTTCCATGGTTAAGGTGAACAAACAAGAACCTATTCAGATGAGTATTTATGAGGCTCCGGATCATTGTTACGGCATCGAAGAAGGAAAACATGATCACCCTGGTACCATGATATACTATGATATATGAATAATTGTGAGCACCCTAATCAAGCAACCGAGACTGATAAAAGGATGTTGAGAAGACTAGCTAGGGACTATGTCTTGGATGGGGAGATCCTATATAAAAGAAGAAAGGATCAAGTGTTACTAAGATGTGTGGACACTGTTGAGGCTAAGAAAATCTTAGAAGAAGTCCATGAAGGTGTATGCAGAACACATGCTAAAGGTTTTACAATGGCCAGGCAAATCATGATATTCGGGTATTATTAGTCCACCATGGAAGGCGATTGTATCAATAACACCAAGTGATATCATAAGTTCCAAATTTATGGAGACAAAATTCATGTGCCTCATTCACCTCTTCATGTTATGACTTCTCCATGGCCTTTCTCTATGTGGGGTATGGATGTCATTGGGCCAATATCACCAAAAGCTTTCAATGGGCATCGGTTTATCTTTGTAGTCATCAATTACTTCAACAAGTGGGTAGAGGCCACTTCTTACGCCAATGTCACAAAGTCGGTAGTTAGTAAATTCTTGAAGAAAGAGATCCTGTGTCGATATGAAATGCCAGAAAGGATCATATATGACAATGCATTTGTAACACCCCAAACCCGGTCAATACACCATGACCGAATCTGGTATGTTACAGGGAAAAAGGTACTTGGGAGGTTTAGGTTTCCGTTTAAAAGTTTGATGAAAACTCTTTAGTATGTTTCATTTTTGTAGAAAACTTGAGCATGATTGTTTAAAAGCGATAGTGTATTTGAAAACCCGTAAATTTTGAAAACTTAATCGATTCACGTAAGTAAAACAAGTTTACCTCATTTAAACATTTAAGTAACCATTGTTGTTGCTAAAACACATTTTTTCTTTTTAAGTTAATAAGAAATCATATTCAAGTTTGGAAAACAATTGAGTTTCATTTAATTTGAATTCTGACGTGATACCCGATGGTAAAGTTTAAAACATGTCACTTTGTAGTTTTGAAACCTTTATCTTTCCAAGTTTTATCGAATATTACCCAGTAATTTGTTAGGCATATTTGAAATCCAATCTAAGCAAGTAAATAACAAAATATAAGTTTAAAAATTTTTAAAGAGGCCCTTTTTACAATCCCAACATAACCAAATGGAAATAATAAAGTAAGGTACCAAGTTTAAAATCAGTGCAAATCCAACTCTTATTCAAGGCATGAGCACCTCGAGTCCACCCCGGCTCCATGTCCGCGATCTATGTATCACCTGAAATGATAAGGGAGAAGGTGAGTCGCAAGACTCAGTGCATAAATCCCTCTCCCGGTATAACATGCTAACACACATCATAACAAAGTAATGCAAGTAATGCACCCGATCCTAACCATCCATATCACCTTTTCTACCCCGTGTGGTACCAAACCACTGGTGGTGCCAAACCACTGGTGACCCAAAGTCACGATATCCATAGATGTGGTGCCAAACCTTTGGTGACCCAAAGTCACAAAGATCCATTTGTGGGGCCAACCCCGTGTGATACCAAATCATGGCGGCGATCCCATATCTCAAAAGTGGGGCCAACCCACGGTGGCGTTAACCACAGGGACGAGTCGCTATGAGGTGCCAAACCTCTGGTGTCCCAAAGACACAAGTGTGATACCAAATCACTGGTGACCGTAGTCACAATTAAAATGATGGGGCCAACCCATCGTGTGATACCAAATCACTAGCGTCAATCCCGTATAATCAACCGTGGGGCCAACCCACTGTGGTACTAAGCCACTGGGACGAGACGCGGAGGTGCCAAACCTCTGGTGACCCAAAGTCACAATAATCAATCTGTGGTACCAAACCACTGGAGGTGCCAAACCTCTGGTGTCCCAAAGACACGGATATCATATCCCCCCTCCTCTCATATCACCCAACAACATGTCATACTAATGCAAAGTCGTGCAATCATGCTATCATGCTCACATGCTTAATATAACATCTCAAAATACATACACCAATAAATCATGATATCACATATCATCACATATCTCATAATGAAACGGACTTACCCGAATCCGTATCCATACCTCATTGGGTATTCAATCAGTCAACCACACTGTTTCACTTACACAATCAGGTTATTACATTACTCAATTAAGAAGGTGTGTTAGTTTACACACCTGTTAGAACGCACGCTCAAAAAGAAGAACCGATCTAAGACCCCCGATTACCTTGCTCCAATAATCGGCCAAATAGGGTTAGTAACTTATACCATTCGACCAGAATAGATAACCCCAAAGAGGTTAGCGTTAGAACCCTTACCTTCGAAATGGTTGGTTTCCTACCAAACCCGAACCAACAATGGTTCCCTCAGATATTCGGTCACACCCTAGAAATGAAAACGGTTAATCTTATAATAACTTGGCTTAAAGAAACTAAATGAAACCGACTAAAAGAACTCGTTCTTACCACCACTTACCGATTGCTTAACAGAGAATGAAGACTCGTCCTGATTGCATTCGAAATCCAAAGGCCCTAAACGAAAAGTTTAAACAACCAAGTTAACTCCATCCAACCAACCAACATCGGTTTAACCAACCTAGAATCAACAACAAACAAGGGAAAAAGATGACCTTTCGGCCAAAGCTTACCTTTCTCAACCCGATTGAACCACCAACCGATATTATCACCACCCACAAGAACCGGCCACAAGACCACTACTAGGTGAGGAGAGATTCGGCCAAGATGCAAAACTTAATAAGAAAAGGGAAGCTTCGACAACACTAGAAAGAGATTCGGCTAGCACCTAAACAAGAAGAAATAGGATTCAGCCAAGGTGTTTAACACACCTATGTACGTCTTTGTGTGGGAAGAAAAAGAAAGAGTAGAAAGAGAAGGAAAAGAAGTTACGGCAATGGGGTTAGAGAGAAGGAACAAGAGGCTTGAAGGGACAAGTTGAGAGGGTTTCGGCTTGAGAGGAATGGGAAGAACAAATGGTGACAAACGGCTAACAAGTTTTAGAGAAGAAAGAAAATAAGAAGTGAAGAGAGGGATGGTGCTTTCGGTTTGTATGAAGAAGAAATGGAGAAAGCGAATGGGGCATTTGATTGGCAACACAAAGTGTAGAAGAATAAAAGTGCAAAGTTTGGCAAATAAAGTTGCTTGGGGTTTCGGTTTCAAGAAGCAAAATGGAAGGGTTTTTCGGCTTAGGCTATTGGCAAGTGAAGAGAGCTTTGGCTTACCACTCTTTGACTGAAAATGCACCAAAATGCCAAGTGCATTTCGGCACACTCCTACTACACCAAAACCGGCCACTCACTCCCCCAAAATCTCTCCAAAATTCGGCCAAACTCCCCCAAACACTCCTAAGCCACCAATTTAAATTAGTTGAACTAGTCTCCCTCCTAACTTCACTCTCCACCCATCATTTGAAGTTTTGACTTGGTCCAAGGTAGAGTTTGAACTGCCTACAACTCCTCCCCTCCATGCCGTCAAAATGGAAGCCAAAATGGAGCATTTCGCAGCTTGAACACAGGACCTCTCCCCCCTTGCAATTGACGCCAAGCCAAGCTCCTAGTGGCGCCTTACTTGCCACTCCACCAAGGCTCCTCTTGTGCTAAAAATTTACTTAAAATATTTATAAACCCCCAGCTCCTTCAGCTCCTCTCACCTAAGCCCAAAAACAAAAATTTTTCCTACCACTCAGGCTTACACCTAGCTTATAACTAAGCCCCAACAACATCAAAATAACAACATATCACACCATGCACATGCAACAAAGCCAAAAATAAAATAGCCCTTAACCCGGGATATTACAGTTTTACCCCCTTAAAAATAATTTCGACCTCAAAATTACCTGGTCAGAAGAGTTGCGGGTATTGCTGTCTCATCATATCCTCGGGTTCCCACGTAGCTTCTTCCACGCCATGATTCCGTCACAGTACCTTAACCAAAGGCACAAACTTCCTACGCAGAACCTTCACATCCCGATCTAAAATCTGTACAGGCTCTTCCTCCATAGTCAAATCTGGGTTTACCTCGATCTCTTCCACTGCCACCACGTGTGATGGATCTGAGCGATACCATCTAAGCATCAAAACGTGAAATACGTCGTGAATCTAACTTAGCTCCGCTGGCAACTCGAGCTGGTATGCTACTGGTCCCACTCGTCTCAGAGTACCTTATACGGCCCAATAAACCTCGGACTTAGCTTGCCTTTCCTTAGAACCTTAACACTTTCTTCCACGGTGAGACCTTGGAAAAACTTGATCTCCACAAGCAAATTCAATATCTCTCCGCTTAAGATCGGTATAAGACTTCGCGGTCCAAGCTTCCTTCAATCGGGCTGAATCAACTTAACCTTGCCTTCGGTCTCAAAGAACCAACTCTAGTCCCAACAAGCGGCGTTCACCTAACTCGCCCAACAAGTAGGTGAGCGACACTTCCTACCGCAGCGCCTCGTATGGTGCCATCTTGATGCTTGCTTGGTAACTATTGTTGTGGCGAACTCACTAATGGTAGATACTCCTCCCAACTACCCTCAAGTCCAATACACAACCTCGTAACATATCCTCCAAGATCTGTATAACCCTTTCCGACTGCCCGTCAGTCTGCGGATGAAATGCCGTGCTGAAATCCAACCGTGTACCCAGAGCCTGATGCAACGCTTTCCAGAACCTTGACGTAAATCTGGGATCCCTATCCGAGATGATCGATACTTGCACCCCGTGCAGTCTCACTATCTCTGACACATATAGCTTCGCCAACCTCTGAAGTGAGTAATCCACCCTCACCGGGATAAAGTGAGCTGATTTAGTCAGTCGATCCACAATTACCCAAACTGAATCCTTCTTGCTAGGCGTAAGAGGTAATCCACTGATGAAATCCATAGTTATCCTTTCCCACTTCCACTGTGGAATCTTCACTGGCTGAAGTAACCCTGACGGTAACTGATGCTCAACCTTGACCTGCTGACATGTCAGACACTTCCCTACAAACTCTGTCACTTCCTTTTTCAAACCCGACCACCAGAACTGTTCTCTGAGATCCCTATACATTTTGCTACCTCCAGGATGCATAGCGTAGGGGCTACTATGTGCATCCTGAAGAATCTTCTGCCTTAACTCAGTGTCTCTCGGCATACAAGCTCTCCCCCGAAAATACAGCACTCCATCACCAGACAAACTGTAACCCTCCAAACCATCATTCTGCACTTGTGTCCTCTGCGACTCAAAACCTCATCCATCAACTATTTTTCTCGATCCGCTCAACCCAAGTAGGCTTAACTCAGCTCGCCAAAATACTCCGTCGTCATACAAACTCAAGTGGGCAAACATCGCTCTTAGATCCGAAACAACCTTACGGCTCAACGCGCGCCTGGCGTTAGCCTTGCGGATGATACTCGATCGAGCAGTCGTAGTCTTTCAAACAACTCAATCCATCTGCTACTGTCTCGATTCAAGTCTTTACGGGTGGAAGGTACTTGAGACTCTTATGATCCGTGTAGACTACCGATTTCTCTCCGTACAAGTAATGCCTCCATATCTTCAAGGCAAAGACTACACCGCAAGCTCCGGATCGTCGTTGGATAATTGACCTCATGTGGCCTCATTTGCCGAGATGCGTAAGCCACAACCTTCCCTTCCTGCATCAGCACACAACCCAAACCTGTATGTGATGCATCGCAATAAACTATGAATTCCTTCCCACCTCAGGTTGAATTAGAACCGGAGCTTCGGTCAAAATCTTCTTCAACTTGTCGAAGCTCTCCTGCGCTTCTCGGTCAAATGAGCGGAACCACTTTTCTTAATAATTTGGTCATCGGCGCTGCGATCAACGAAAACCCCTCTACAAATCTTCGGTAGTATCCTGCCAAACCCAGAAAACTCCGAATCTCAGCTACTGACCTAGGCGGCTTCCAACCCAAAACCGCCTCAATCTTTTGAGGATCCACTCTAATCCCCTCAGCCGATACTACATGACCCAAGAACGTCACCTCTCTAAGCCAGAACTCGCATTTACTAAACTTCGCATAAAGCTGTTTCTCCCTCAGAATCTGCAATACCACCCGCAAATGCGCATCATGTTCCTCCTCAGTCCTTCAATATACCAAGATGTCGTCGATAAAAACCACTATGAACTGATCTAAATACTGCTGGAACACCCTATTCATCATATCCATGAAAGCTGCCGGTGCGTTAGTCAACCCAAACGGCATAACTAAGAACTCAAAGTGCCCATACCGAGTACGAAATGCCGTCTTGCAGATATCCGCCTCCTTCACCTTTAACTGGTGATACCCAGACCTTAAATCAATCTTCGAGAAAATCGACGCACCCTTGGTGATCAAACAAGTCATCTATCCAAGCGTGAGATACTTGTTTTGATCGTCGACTTATTCGGTTAGCGGTAGTCTATACACATCCGCATAATACCGTCTTTCTTCTTGACAAAAGTAGCAAGCGCTCTCCATGGCGAAACACTTGGCTTTGATGAAGCCTCGGTCCAACAACTCTGGATTTGAGCCTTAAGCTCCACTAACTCTTTAGGTGCCATCACATGCGGAACAATAGATACGGTAGCGATTTAGAATGATCTATCCGAACTCTACCTCACGATCGGTGGCAAACCGGAAGCTCCTCGGGAAACACATAAACAAATTCCCTAACGTCCGAACCGCTCCACAAAGCAGACTCTTTAGCCTCCAAGGCATACACATGAACCACATATGCTTCGTGCCCTTTCGACCATCTTCTCGGCTTTGAGGCGGATACCACATTAGACGGATAATTTCTTCTATTACCGATCGAACTACCTCATCACCCTTAGTTGTTTTTAGAACCATGCGCTTAGCAGCGCAATCCAAGTTCGCACGGTACTTAACCGGCCGGTCCATCCGAGAATCGGATCGAACTCCCCAAGCGGTAGTTCCATCGGATCGACCACAAACACTACCCTTAGAGTTCTAGAGGTGCGTCTCTATCTGACTTATCTACAACTACTGAGTGACCTAGAGGGCTTATTACGGTCATCGCCTAGAAGATATCTCGAGTCTAAATCCATGGTCTTCACTATGCTACTTGCAACATATGAATCGTCAAACCCACATCAATCAAAGCGGTAAATGGAGAACCAAAGATTAAAAACGTCTGGGTTATGGCGTGCGGTGCGTCGCCCTCCTCTCGGTGCCTCACTGCATACACTAGCCCCGACTGTCTGGCCTCAGCACTACCTGCACCTCTGCCCGGTGCTCCACGGCCCCGACCAGAACCATTACCTCCTCTGCCATTACCTCGGCCCCTCTGCGGTGGTGGTCCATTATTCTGTCTTGATGCAATACGACTCTCGGGTGAATCCTAGCCAACTTGCGGACGGTCCCCTCACGGTGGTCCAGTGAGCCACACTCAAAACAACCTCTACCACCAGTCCAACATCCTCCCCAATGAGCTTTCCCACAACGGTTACACTGCGGCGGTCCCTGACTAGCAGCAACAAACCTACCAGACTGATTTGGCCCACTCGGTCTAGCCCTTTTCTGCGGATTACCTGACGACCCAGAAGATCCAAAACTCCTCTTGTGTCGGTTCCTATCCATGCCTTGCCTCATAGACTCCTTAATACCCTCGGCTACCTTTGCCTTTTCAACCAGAACAGCAAATTCACGCTCCTGCTGAGGCGTAATCAACAACCTTAATTCGTCTCGCAGGCCATCCTCGAAACGAACACACCTCTCGTGTTTAGTAGCCACCATACCCCTGGCATACCGACTTAGCCTCAGAAACTCTGCCTCGTACTCTAACACAGATTTACTCCCCTGTACTAACCTCAGAAATACTTTTTGTTGCTCATTAATGTAGTTAGCTCCAACGTACATTTTTACGATAGCGACCACGAAATAGTCCCAAGTCGGATCTTTCATCAGAAGGCCGTTCCGAACCGTGAGCCACCCTGGTATGACTCATCTCGAGAAGTGATACTATCCCTTTAACTTTTCTTCAGCGATCGAGTCCAGATCGTCCATGATCCGCTCGGTCGCTTGTACCAATATTCGGCGATCTTTGGGAGCAACACCGAGACACCTCGAAAAACTTTAGCCCGTTTGCCGAAGTCGTTCAGACCACGATTTTCTAGCTCCTGCGCCTCCACCTACTCAACTACCCTTTCCGAACTCGCGGCATCGCTTTGTGACCTGCGTCATCCCGATCATTCACGAAACTCACCACCTCCAACTGGTGGCGGTACAGGTATCTCGTTCTCTGACCCCTGACCAGAACCTACGGGTTTAAACTGTCATCCTACCTCGACCACGTCTACGACCACGTCCACCTCTGGTACTCATGACTAAAAATCTCGTCTGATTTAAAGAATTTTATGTATCAGTAATTATTCCACTGTTTAAAAGCAAAGTCTTATGAATATTAAAGAAGCTTTGTTTTCGCGAGTCCACTGAGTCCTATCAGTTTCAGTCTCTAAGGTAGTCTTACTATCACTAGCCATCCAATCACATCTCATCATTATCACAAACAATAGTAAGGGGTACTTACCTGGATGGATTGGTGCCGGAGACTCGGTGCCATGCCTTTCAAACCATACTTTTTAAAACATAACACTTAAAAACCAGAATTTAAAACATTTTGGACCCCGGGCCCACGGCCGAGCCTTTGAACTTAGCTCTGATACCACAATTGTAACACCCCAAACCCGGTCAATACACCATGATCGAATCTAGTATGTTACAGGGAAAAAGGTACTTGGGAGGTTTAGGTTTCCGTTTAAAAGTTTGATGAAAACTCTTTAGTATGTTTCGTTTTTGTAGAAAACTTGAGCATGATTGTTTAAAAGCGATAGTGTATTTGAAAACCCAGAAATTTTGAAAACTTAATCAGTTACGTAAGTAAAACAAGTTTACCTCATTTAAACATTTAAGTAACCATTGTTGTTGCTAAAACACATTTTTTCTTTTTAAGTTAATAAGAAATCATATTCAAGTTTGGAAAACAATTGAGTTTCATTTAATTTGAATTTCTGATGTGATACCCGATGGTAAAGTTTAAAACATGTCGCTTTGTAGTTTTGAAACCTTTATCTTTCCAAGTTTTATCGAATATTACCCAGTAATTTGTTAGGCATATTTGAAATCCAATCTAAGCAAGTAAATAACAAAATATAAGTTTAAAATTTTAAAGAGGCCCTTTTACAATCCCAACATAACCAAATGGAAATAATAAAGTAAGGTACCAAGTTTAAAATCAGTGCAAATCCAACTCTTATTCAAGGCATGAGCACCTCGAGTCCACCCCGGCTCTATGTCCGCGATCTATGTATCACCTGAAATGATAAGGGAGAAGGTGAGTTGCAAGACTCAGTGCATAAATCCCTCTCCCGATATAACATGCTAACACACATCATAACAAAGTAATGCAAGTAATGCACCCGATCCTAACCATCCATATCACATTTTCTACCCCGTGTGGTACCAAACCACTGGTGGTGCCAAACCACTGGTGACCCAAAGTCACGATATCTATAGATGTGGTGCCAAACCACTGGTGACCCAAAGTCACGAAAGATCCATTTGTGGGGCCAACCCACGTGTGATACCAAATCACTGGCGACGATCCCATATCTCAAAAGTGGGGCCAACCCACGGTGGCATTAACCATAGGGACGAGTCGCTATGAGGTGCCAAACCTCTGGTGTCCCAAAAACACAAGTGTGATACCAAATCACTTTGGTGACCGTAGTCACAATTAAAATGATGGGGCCAACCCATCGTGTGATACCAAATCACTAGCGTCAATCCCGTATAATCAACCGTGGGGCCAACCCTTTGTGGTACTAAGCCTTTGGGACGAGGCGGAGGTGCCAAACCTCGTGACCCAAAGTCACAATAATCAATCGTGGTACCAAACCTTTGGAGGTGCCAAACCTCTGGTGTCCCAAAGACACGGATATCATATCCCCCTCCTCTCATATCACCCAACAACATGTCATACTAATGCAAAATCGTGCAATCATGCTATCATGCTCACATGCTTAATATAACATCTCAAAATACATACACCAATAAATCATGATATCACATATCATCACATATCTCATAATGAAACGGACTTACCCGAATCCGTATCCATACCTCATTGGGTATTCAATCAGTCAACCACACTGTTTCACTTACACAATCAGGTTATTACATTACTCAATTAAGAAGGTGTGTTAGTTTACACACCTGTTAGAACGCACGCTCAAACCGAAGAACCGATCTAAGACCCCCGATTACCTTGCTCCTATAATCGGCCAAATAGGGTTAGTCACTTATACCATTCGGCCAGAACAGATAACCCCAAAGAGGTTAGCGTTAGAACCCTTACCTTCGCAAATGGTTTGGTTTCCTACCAAACCCGAACCAACAATGGTTCCCTCAGATATTCGGTCACACCCTAGAAATGAAAACGGTTAATCTTATAATAACTTGGCTTAAAGAAACTAAACGAAACCGACTAAAAGAACTCGTTCTTACCACCACTTACCGATTGCTTAACAGAGAATGAAGACTAAATCACGCTTGCATCCGAAATCCAAAGGCCCTAAACGAAAAGTTTAAACAACCAAG
The DNA here is from genome assembly GCA_025506655.1 of Gossypium rotundifolium. Taxonomy (NCBI): domain Eukaryota; kingdom Viridiplantae; phylum Streptophyta; class Magnoliopsida; order Malvales; family Malvaceae; genus Gossypium; species Gossypium rotundifolium. The sequence continues at coordinate 146,126,592 of CP106724.1, read as the reverse complement.
TTAACTCCATCCAACCAACCAACATCGGTTTAACCAACCCAGAATCAACAACAAACAAGGGAAAAAGATGACCTTTCGGCCAAAGCTTACCTTTCTCAACCCGATTGAACCACCAACCGATATTATCACCACCCACAAGAATCGGCCACAAGACCACTACTAGGTGAGGAGAGATTCGGCCAAGATGCAAAACTTAATAAGAAAAGGGAAGCTTCGGCAACACTAAAAAGAGATTCGGCTAGCACCTAAACAAGAAGAAATAGGATTCGGCCAAGGTGTTTAACACACCTATGTACGTCTTTGTGTGGGAAGAAAAAGGAAGAGTAGAAAGAGAAGGAAAAGAAGTTGCGGCAATGGGGTTAGAGAGAAGGAACAAGAGGCTTGAAGGGACAAGTTGAGAGGGTTTCGGCTTGAGAGGGATGGAAAGAACAAATGGTAACAAACGGCTAACAAGTTTTGGAGAAGAAAGAAAATAAGAAGTGAAGAGAGGGATGGTGCTTTCGGTTTGAATGAAGAAGAAATGGAGAAAGCGAATGGGGCATTTGATTGGCAACACAAAGTGTAGAAGAATAAAAGTGCAAAGTTTGGCAAATAAAGTTGCTTGGGGTTTCGGTTTCAAGAAGCAAAATGGAAGGGTTTTTCGGCTTAGGCTATTGGCAAGTGAAGAGAGCTTTGGCTTACCACTCTTTGACCGAAAATGCACCAAAATTCCAAGTGCATTTTGGCACACTCCTACTACACCAAAACCGGCCACTCACTCCCCCAAAATCTCTCCAAAATCCGGCCAAACTCCCCCAAACACTCCCAAGCCACCAATTCAAATTAGTTGAACTAGTCTCCCTCCTAACTTCACTCTCCACCCATCATTTGAAGTTTTGACTTGGTCCAAGGCAGAGTTTGAACTGCCTACAACTCCTTCCCTCCATGTCGTCAAAATGGAAGCCAAAATGGAGCATTTCGCAGCTTGAACACAGGACCTCTCCCCCCTTGCAATTGATGCCAAGCCAAGCTCCTAGTGGCGCCTTACTTGCCACTCCACCAAGGCTCCTCTTGTGCTAAAAATTTACTTAAAATATTTATAAACCCCCAGCTCCTTCAGCTCCTCTCACCTAATCCCAAAAACAAAAATTTTTCCTACCACTCAGGCTTACACCTAGCTTATAACTAAGCCCCAACAACATCAAAATAACAACATATCACACCATGCACATGCAACAAAGCCAAAAATAAAATAGCCCTTAACCCGGGATATTACAGCATTGAATTTAAAAAATAGCACGATATCAAAAGTCTGCGATCAGTTTAAAATCAAACACCACAACTCATCACCATATCGCCCAAAAATGAATAGTACGATGGAAGAAGCCAATAAGAACATCAAGAAGATCATGGGGAAAATGACTGAGACTTACAAAGATTGGCATGAGAAGTTAACATTTGCTCTATATGCTTATCGGACATCTACCAGGACTTCAACCAGGGCAACACATTTATCTTTGGTTTATGGAATGGAGGCAATTTTACCCATTGAAGTCGAGATTCCTTCTCTCTGAGTTTTGGTAGAATTGAAGTTGGATGAAGCAGAATGGATCCAATCCCGATATGATCAGCTAAATTTGATTGAAGAGAAAAGGTTGAAAGACATCTTTCATGGTCAGATGTACCAAAAGCAAATGATGCGAGCTTACAATAAAAAGGTTCATCCCATAGAATTCCATGAGGGGGACCTAGTATTGAAAAAGATCCTGCCCATACAAAAGGACTTCAGAGGAAAGTGGATGCCAAACTAGGAAGGACCTTTTGTGGTAAAGAAGGTCTTTTCTGGAGGAAGGTTGATTTGGACTGAAATGGATGGTAAAAATCTGCCTAATCTTGTGAATTCAGATTTAGTCAAGAAATACTTCACCTAAAAAAAAATTGGTGATGCCAAGGCGAAAACTTACAAAAGGCACCTTGAGACGAAAAAGGTTTTGAGTTGAAAACCTAGAAAAAGGCAACTCAAATTTTGATCGAAGATAAGGCATGTGGTAGTCTTGTCCTCTCAAAAATAAAAATGAGGAGAAAATTTGACATCTTGAGGAATCAACAAAGTATTCTAGGTCTTCTAAACACATACCAAGTTCAAAAGGTCCTTGATGAGTTTGCACGGATAAGCTCATGCTACGATATTTGGGGCACGTGTTTTCATCTTATTCATTTTGTATTTTAGAAAATTTGCTATTTTTATTAATCTATTCATTTCAAGCTTTGCTTCCAATAAATTTCAAACTTGTCCACCACGATCTTTCTCAAGCATTTTCATTAAAATAACAATTAATAGACTAGTAATATTCAAACAACAACCTTTTTTTTTTTTTTGCATGTTGCTCTGATAGGCTTCAAAATAGTATAAGGACCTGAAACAAGATCACTAGTCAAAACTAACCAAACTTAAGGGTTGGAGACATTTGAGAAAGAATGATCTAAATTATGATTATTTCTTTGGATTTCTTGTCAAAAATACCAGCTGAACAAGAAGGCAAGGTAACACATCAGTGATAAAACCTCGATAAGCAACGAGCAATGTCAACCTAAGCACTAAAAGGGGATCATTCTCAAAAAATGACATTTTGCCTTCATACAAATATCATTCATATAAATCTAGCTAGAAGCATTTGATTCATTCTGATCATAACATCCTAAGGGCTTGGCATAAACATAGGCATATGAAACAGATTCTACAGGTTATGTTCCCTAAAGAATGGTGTAACAAACCAGTGACACCACAAATCTTATACCCCTGAAGTTACAGTGGGATGGATTGAAGTTATCGTGACAAATTTTATCTCGCTGAAGTTGCAGTAGAGAAAATCAAAGCCACAAACCTTATCCCCCTGAAGTTGCAGTGGGATGAATTGAAGTCATTGTGATGAATCTTATCTCCCTGAAGTTGCAGTGGAATAGATTGAAGTTAGCAAATCTTATCTCCCTAAAGTTGCAGTGGAGAATATTGAAGCCACTAACCTTATCTCCCTAAAGTTATAGTGGAACAGGTTGAAAATAACGAATCTTATTTCCCTGAAGTTGCAGTGGAACAAATTAAAGCTACAAATTACAAATCTTATCTCCCTGAAGTTACAGTGGAGCATATTGAAATTAAAAATCTTATCTCTCTGAAGTTGCAGTAAAGTAGATCGAAGATAACAGATCTTATCTCCCTGAAGTTACAGTGGAGCAGATAGAAGATGTGATCTTATTTCCCTGAAGTTGGAGTGGAATAGATTAAAGCTACAAATTACAAATCTTCTCTCCCTAAAGTTGCGAGAGAAGCGATTGAAATTCTGATCTTATCTTCCTGAAGTTGTAGTGGAGTAGATCGAAGATAGCAGATCTTATCTCCCTGAAGTTATAGTTGAGCAGATTGAAGATGCAAATCTTATTTCCCTGAAGTTGCAGTGGAATGGATTAATGCTACAAGTTACAAATCTTATCTCCTTGAAGTTGCAATGGAGACAGATTTAAGATAGTAAATCTTATCTCTCTGAAATTGCAGTCAAGCAGATTAAAGATATAAACCTTATCTCCCTAAAGTTGCAGTGAGCAGGTTAAAATTACAAGTCGTATCTCCCTAAAGTTACAGTAGAGCAGATTGAAGCCACAAATCTTATCTCCCTAAAGTTGCAACGGAGTAGATTGAAGATAGCAAATCTTATTCCCCTGAAGTTGCAGTGGGACAAGTTGAAGCTATCATGGCAGATCTTATCTCCCCAAAGTTGCAGTGGAGTAGATTGAAGTCACTAATCTTATCTCCTTGATGTAGCGATGGAGCAGATTGAAGATACTAAATCTCATCTCTCTGAAGTTGCAGTAGAGCAGATTAAAGCTATAAACCTTATCTCCCTGAAGTTGTAGTGGAGCAGGTTGAAGTTACAAGTCCTATCTCTCTGAAGTTATAGTGGAGCAGATTGAAGATAGTGAATCTTATCTCCCCGAAGTTGTAGGGAAGCAGGTTGAAGCTACTAATCTTATCTCTCTAAAGTTGCAGTGGAGTAGATTGAAGTGACAAATTCTATACCTATGAAGTTGCAGTGGGTTAGAAAGAGACTACTTGAAGAAAATAAGCACCAAAAAGTCAAGATTCGGCGAGGTCCGGCAAAGTTGGTCATTCTTAAAAGTCTTTGCTCTATTCTCGTTGGAACATGCCGGTTTTGGTAGGGGTGAGTATTCGATCGAGTCGAGTCGAATCGAGTCAAAAAATTTCGAGTTAGTCGAGTTGACGAATCTTATTTTAGCAACCGAATTCAATTTAAAATTTTTTCAAATCGAGTCGAATCGAGTCAAAAAATTTCGAGTCGAGTCGAGTCGAGTTAACGAATCCTATTATTTATACTCAATATTATATTTACATGAACCGATTATTTAGCTAGTAAACGAAGAACAATATTATTTAACTACATGAACAATATATACTAAATAATTACATGTAAAGAACTATTTTAGGCATGCAAAATAATTATATATAACATTGCAAGATGATGATTGTGTGGCCATAATTTGAGTTAACTACATAAGTTATTACACCACATGCATAATTATATTTACATAGTGCATAATAATGCATCAAAAACTATCTTATATACAAGATAACAAAATGATATACCAAAAGCATGATATAGGGATACATGTCACTACTATACAAAATATGATATAACAAAATGATACACCAAAAGTATGATATAGATGATTATGGTGTGACGCTCCAAGATTCGAATTCAACAAAATAAATTCAAGCTTTCTACACAACAAAATCCAAAGTTTAACCAATTGTTTTGACCAAATCATAGCAAATGCAAAGTTGAAGTTTTCATAAGGATTAACAAAATATCTATTCCAAAAAAAGTTAAAATCAAACTATCTTCAAGCTTCATCTTCTTCGAACACTGTAGATAGTACCGACAAATCTGTAACAAAAATAAAAATGTATTCTTAAATTATGAAAATCTTTACTAGAAAAAATTAAAAATAAACATTCAATTTTGTGAGTTGTAGTTAAGTATGTTACCATCTTCATGTTCCGATAACTTTGACAATTCTAATAAATATCAAAATAGAAAAAAGTTAGTTAAATTGTGAGAATATTTATAAAAATAAATAAAATAAGCAATTAACATTTTGGATTAAAGTTAGTCCCTTACCATCATCTATATTTTGAAGTTCCTCCACATACTCCTCAAGGTTGATAGGATCTTTTGACCTTCGAAGCCAATCTTGTGTGCAAACCAAAGCCTCAACCATAGAAGGAGTCAAAGAACTTCTAAAATTATCTAGAACACGTCCACTTGTGCTAAAAGCACTTTCGGATGCAACGGTTGAAATAGGAACGGATAACACATCTCGAGCCATTTACGCAACAATTGGGAATCTTGGACTATTAACTTTCCACCACAATAACAAATCAAATGAATCGAATCATTTTCACAATCTTCTCCCAAATATCTATCCAACTCAGATTTACTTTCCAAGCCAACACGTTGCTTTTTCTTCATATATTGTTGCATGACTAAGCCTATATTTGGTTTTACTTGATTTATTTCATTTTCACTTGAACCTGGAGCTTTAGTAGGAAAATTACTTTCAACTTCAAACTTCAGGTGATGATTTCCCTCAACAATTGCAGAATATTCATCAAACAAATAATACAATTCTCTATTGACCATCCTTATAATGTCATCTGCAATAGTAGGAAAAAGCAAGTTGACTCCAAATGCAAGAAAATCAATTTTGCATCGTGGGTCAAAGATAACTGCTAGATAAATAAGCAAGTTCATCACTTTTGAATCACCCCAGTACTTCTTGTACTTGTCATTCATTTTTGAAGCCATAGACATTATGTTTAAATCCCACAATGTTTCCACCCATCGAGATGACAATGCACATCATTACTACTTCAAAAAAGTATTAGAGGTGACATGTAATGATCCGAACACCTTCAATGTAAGTTCATGAAAAGGCTCAAGCACTTTCGTAACTCTTGAACATTTTCCCAATCATCACATGTGGGGACTCCATATCCAGCACTAAGGTCTAGAAAAAAATTATGATCATCATGAACATAAGCTTCAAACACACATTCATATTTTTCAGCCACATTTAACATCATATAAGTTGAATTCCATCTAGTAGGCACATCTAGACATAAATGAGCCTTAGTACCTACCATTTCTTCTTTTGCCCGATGGTTGAATTTAGATAACCTTGATGGTGATGCTCTAATATATCTCACAGCTCCTCTAACTCGATCCACAGATATAGAAGCATCCTTAACCCCTTCTTGAACAATGAGGTTAATAATGTGTGCCGCACATCTCATATGTATATATTTACCATTCGCAACACAAGCTTTTCGATGAACCAACTTCTTTCTCAAATAATCAACAGCAACATTGTTAGAAGATGCGTTATCAATAGTAATTGCAAAGACATTCTCAATCCCCCAATCCCGAAGGCATTTCTCAAGGGCTTGACCAATGCTCTCACCTCTATGAGCAGAAATTGGGCAAAAGTTTATAATTCTCTTTTGTAACTTCCACTCATCATCTATCCAATGAGCTGTTAGAACCATATAGGATATCCTTTGCAATGGCGTCCAAGTGTGCGTAGTCAAACAAATTCTACTTGTGTCTTTTTGAAAAGATTGCTTTAATGTATTCTTCATGGAATTAAACAAATCAAGACAACCTTTTCTAATTGTCCAACGAGATGGAAGATGAAACCTTGGGCATGCTATAGAAATAAAGGACCTAAAACCCTCCCCTTCCACAAATTTAAAAGGCAATTCATCCACAATGATCATATTAATCAATGCATTTTTAATATCATCTTGATTAAACACCCAAGTTGACAAATCTACATTTTCTTGGCTAGATTTTGTAAATGCAAGCTCTGTTTGCTTAAGATCAGAGGTATTACCTCGGGGTTTTCTTGAGCAAGTCTTCAAATGGTTATTTAGATTGGTGGTAGAAGCCGGTTTCCATTGTGTAAGTGGCATCATAATAATTACACTTTGCCCTATTCTCCCCATCTTACATTGAGTATTTGCTAAAATGTTGCCAACAAGGTGCCCTTGGTTTGACCTTTCTTTGAGTATTTCCTTCTTTGTTATGGGAACAACTTTAGTAGGAGAAGTAGGTGTAGCTTCTTGTAATGTTTTTTGCTTTGGGACTTTTGGGAAGATGTTGAGTCATTCATCTACAAAAATAAATATAATCAATTAAAATTATAAAATAGTCAAAGGTAATAATTCCATCAAAGTTTAGTACTAATAGTTATGTTCCACACAAATATCCATCAATAATTCAAATTAAAGCGTTCAAAATTAACTCAAAACAAAAACAATAGAGTAACTTAATTATAAAATATACTAATTTAACTTATCGAATATATTAACGAAACATATAATTGAGCAAGCGTACCAAAAGTTTAAAAAAAAGAGAATAAAAACCAAAATTTTAAAACTCTTATTTGAAGAGTTGTGGTTCACATAAATAAAAAAATAAAGTTTACAATAAATAATATAAAATAAATCAATAGTCAAATATGAAAGAAGCCATATGTCCATAACACTTCTTTTGGGAGATTAAAGTGAGATTTCTAATTATTTCAACTAAAATTTATAATGGATAGAAACAACTTCCTTTAGCCTAAAAATCATTCTCATCCACATGTTTAGGAATAGAGATTGAATGAACTAAAATTTCATCACGTTTGTTAATTGTCACATAATATTTAAATAAATGTAATAAACATAACATTATTATACTTTATTAGGCATAATAAGTTAAAGGTATGTTTCTTTTGCTTTTGCAAAATTAATTTATTTAAAGAGTTGATTAATTTAATTTGAATTGGTTTTTTTATATATATATATATATATATATATATATATACTAAATGCATGCTTTAAATGAAACAAAACGCATGCTTTAAATGAAACAAAAAACAAGTATGTATATGTATTGTTATATATTTGGCATGACTTAAATTAAACAATTTAATTAAGCTGCAGGTATATATATTGTTCAAGCAAAACAATTTAATTAAAGCAAAAGCAGTATGTATATTAATATCGATATATGTATTGTTATATATAGTAAGCGATCTTGAGTATATATATGCATTAATATATATATATATATATATATATGCTTGACTTAAATGAAGCTAAACTTGCTAATTAATAATGGTATATATATGCATGAACTAAATGAAACTAATCTTGTTAATAATGGTTAATTTAATTAACACGGAATAATGAGAAAGAATAACAAAAACATGGAAACTTTGATTAATAAAAACAGACCCTCTTAAATCAAACAATTGTTAAATCACATAGACCCTTAAGATTTCAGGAAAAAAAACCAAACATTAAAAGTGAGTTAACATTAAAAAAACAAATAATTAGTATTTCTAAAATCTTAAGAATATTTATTTAGTATTTCTCATTGGCAATATTTATTTATTTTTTAATTAACAGCATAGAGCTTTGTAACAGATTACATGCATTCCTTCTTGAATGCCCACCTTCCAGCCCTTCACCATATTCGTGAAGATTAATTTTGACAAGCTTTTGCGAATTGGACTTTCAACATACAAATTTTTCATCATCATTATCACGTATACAACAGATAAATCCATTTCCTAAATGAAACATTAACTTTCCTCACTACATTTTAACATAGTATATTTTCATCAAAAAAAAAAAAAAAGAAGAAGAAGAAGAAGGAAAAAGGCACAATTTAAATTAACCTTCAAGGATATTAAAGGTCATTCCTAGACATATAAATTAAACAAATGATCATCTTGGAGATTAACAAATAGGGAAGAGGAACTTAAGCCAGAAGCCCAGAACCACTAGCAACAACTGAGAAAAACCACAAGCAACAATACAAGCACACCCTGTAACACCCCAAACCCGGTCTATGCGTTGAGACTAGATTTGGTTTGCTACGTGATTCGAACTATTCTTAATTCTTTAATGAGTTGAAAACTACAATATTGTTTCTGAGTTTAAAATTTGAAGAGTATTAGATTTTGATAAATATTTAAAAACATTAGTTGAAAATCATTGTATTATCAAAAACCGTTAGGAGATTTGTTAAAGAGTTAACAATAAAAGAATTATTTATAAAAGAATTCCATATACTTTGAAAACCCAAATTTATTTTAGTAAAGCATCATAAAATCACACCCATGATTTAAAAGTCCAAAATAAAGTTTAAATTCCAAACACATAAAATCCATAAGTTATCTATAGAGGCCATTTATTACAACATCCCAAAATAGTAAAAATAATTATTAAAAGTTCGAGTTTTAAATAACCCATATTTAGCGATATGGCCTCCACGAAGTCATCCTCATTAAGTCCACATCGGTTTCCATTACGAGATGGAAAGAAATTAAAGGGTGAGTTACTTAGAACTCGATGTGTAACTCACTTACCACCATTATTGGGCAGATTATCAAGATATTAAGTCGGGCTTGAGCCCAATTCGAACTCAACAATATATCATAAATTTAAAATAATTAATAATGCATGAAAATGTAATTCCCAACCCAAACCTAGTATCCATCCGCTATCACCCCGTACCAACCATCACACTGTGGGGATCAAGTCAACCCACCCGCCATCACACCAATCGTAGGCAATAAGCCTTTTTATAATTGTGGCATAGCCGAACTAGAGCAATAAGCGATATTGTGGCGAAACCACAGAACTAGAGCAATAAGCGATATTGTGGCGAAACCACCGAACTAGAGCAATAAGCCGATATTGTGGCGAAACCACCGAACTAGAGGCAATAAGCGATATTGTGGCAAAGCCAGAACTAGAGCAATAAGCGATATTGTGGCAATGGCCATTCTTCTCTTCATATATCCCACCCATGCAATTATACATGTACTTTTAAAATATAAAATTTATTAACAATACATAACATGGTGGGTTTATCAATAACATTTCATTTGGCCCTTAATTAAAGCAATTTGTCCATTTAGCAATTTAGTGGGCTTTGGCCCATTTACCAACTAGAGTATTTTGGCTAAATTTTAACGAACTAGAGTGTTTTGGCCGATTTATCGAACTAGAGTATTCTGGCCCATTTTCACGAACTAGAGTATTTACGGCCCATTTTCACGAACTAGAGTATTTCGGCCCATTTTCACGAACTAGAGTTTTACGGCCCATTTTCACGAACTAGAGTATTTGAATAACAATTAATATCTCGAGGCGTTTTCGTAATTTTCACGATTTTGTCATTTTACGTATTTTGTCAAATATCATTTTTTACGTTTTACCGATCTAATCGTTTTACGATTTACTTCCATCTGAAATTTGACATCCAACCAAAAATAATGAGTGTGAAAATTACACACCTCGATCTAGTGAGTACTAACCCTTCTCGCTCCTCGGCACCTAAAACATATTTTGATTCGTTAGTCAACTAACTTCGTAAAAATAAATCTTAATCGATAATGGATCCAAAATCTTACCCTCTTGATTTTGAATCACTTGATTTTCGGTTTTGCCTCGCTAATCGATTCACTAGCCATGAGAATCCACCAGCGAATAACGGCTCGAGGTTCGTACTACTTGAATAATGGACTTCTTTGGAAGATGGCCCACAACCGGTGGAAAATCCGATTGCCAAACCGCTCTTCGTTTGAATGGGGTTCTGAGATCCACCCTCTTACGATAACTAAACACCGCCCTTTTCTTCCCTATCTTGGCGGTCTTCAAGATCCAAAGGAATTTAGTTAGATCTAAAATAATATCAATGTTACTAGAGATTTAAAGAGATTTGATTTCCTTACCAAAATAAAGCGTCTCCAACGTTTCTCCCGACCTCTTGAGTTCGATCTCGTTATTGCACTAAATAATAACGAAAAAAGCGTTATTAATATGAATGCTATATCAATCCAAAAGACCTTCAATAATCTAATGATATTCGCCATAATATCACTTATTAAAATGAAAATGGAAAGAAAAACCCTTACCTATGATCCACAATTGAAAAGAAAAGGATGGAGAATGGTGTCTAAATGATGAAGGATTTACTAAGTATATTCAAGGAAAAGAAAAAATATTTGGTTTATAGGCACAATAGCATTGGCCAAGAGAGTGAAGATGGAAGAATTTTCGATTGAAAAGAAATAGTATAAAACGAAAGGATGATGGTGATGTTGTTTTGATTTCAAGGAGATTAGAAGAAAAGAAAAGAAAAATATGAACTTTAGGTCTTTGGTATATTCGGCCATGGCAAAAGAAAAGAAAAAGATGTTTCTTTTTGGTATAGATGATTTCGGCACAAGAAGAAAAGGCACAAAGAATTGGCTATCAAGATAAGCAAAAGGAATGACCAAATGGTCACAAAATTTTGGCTTTACCAAATGCAAAAATCGGCCAAGAGGGATGTTGAAAAGGAGAGGAATAAAATTCGCACAAAGTGCAAAGAACAACCAAAGAGAGAAAAGAATTTTTCAGCCAAAACTAACTAAAATTTAGGCTCCCTCCTATACCAAATTGCCGTCCAGCACATGGTCAATTGGCCATTATTTCTTTCAAAATTTTCCCTTGATAAGTGCCTTATGTTCCCCTATCTTTCCTTAAACCTTTGATTCCATACCATATGTTAGTTGTTACCTTAATCCATTGATACACTAACCAAAAATACATGGTCAACACCTTCCTTATATGTCCCCTTGCCGACACTTCCTAGCCATGAGCGGAAAATTAAAACAAAAATTTTATCTAGGTGCTATACAAGGGATTGAACCTCTTCCTCTTACTAGAACCCATCGCCAACTCCACCATGCCAAATGCTCATTTTATGACACTTTTTAGCACATAATTTAGCTTAAGTCTTAATCACCTTTGTTTCACTTCCATAAATCTCAATTTAATAAATTTTATTTCTTCTTCAAATTATGCTTTACCCTCTCAAAGACTTCAATAAGCACCAAATTAAAATAAAAGATTTTTCCTTTAAAATCTAAACACCAAAATCATGCAAATTTAAATACTCGATTTTTAGGGTGTTACAACTCTACCCTCCTTAAAGAAAATTTCGTCCTCGAAATTTACAGTTGAAAAAGGTGAGGTATTGTTGCCGAATTGCATCCTCTGGCTCCACGTAGCTTCTTCCACTCGTGGTTCGCCATAGAACTTTGACCAACAGCACAGTTTTCTTCCTCAATACCTTGACATCTCGGTCTAGGATTTCCCTTGGTTCTTCTTCAAAAGACAAATCGAATTCAGCTCCAATTCTTCTACGGTATAATGTGCGAAGGATCCGATCTATAACGCCTCAACATGGAAACATGAAAGACATTGTGAATTTGATCTAACTCGGAGGTAACTCAATCGATATGCCTTTGGACCAACACGCTTGACACGATAAGGTCCAATATATCTAGGACTTAGCTTGCCCTTCCTTAGAATCGAAGATCTTTTTCCAAGGAGATACCTTCAAGAAAACCCGATCTCCCACACTATACTCGATGTCCCTTCGCTTCGGATCTGCGTCGACTTACATCTATCGAGGCTTCTTTCAACCGTGCTCGAATAACTTTTACCATATCCTCGGTCTCAGATATCATCTCGGGACCTAACATCATCTTTCGCCCAACTCGGTCCAACAAATAGGAGAGCGACACTTACGACCATACAATGCCTCGTAAGGTGCCATCTGAATGCTAGGCGATAGGCTGTTGTTATATCATAAATTTCGCGATGGTAGATAATCCTCCCAACTACCCACGAAGTCGATTACACATCCTCTTAACATATCTTCCAATATCTGAATTACTCTTTCCGTGACCATCGGTGAGGATGAAAAGCCGTCTTGAAATTCAACTTTGTCCCCAAGGCTTCATGCGAGCTTTCGAATCGTGATGTGAACCTAGGGTCCCTATCGATATAATAATCTGGTACCCCATGTAACCTCACAATTTCGGATCGTAAAGTTTCGCCAATTTACGCAATGAATAATCCGTCTGGCGGCAAGAAATGGCGGTCTTCGTCAACCGATCAACAATTACCCAAGCGAATTTTTCTTAGCGGTGTTAACGGTAACCCACTAACAAAATCCATAGTTATCCTCTCCCATTTCCAAAGAGGAATCTTTATCGGTTGTAACAATCCAGGCGGTAATTGATGTTACGCCTTCACTTGCGACAAGTCAAACATTTTCCCACGAACTCTGTAATCTCACGCTTCAACCACAGCCACCAATATCATTCACGGAGATCTCGATACATCTTATTTCCTCCGGATGCATAGCATAAGGGCTACTATCGCCTCCGTAGAATCGGTTGCCTCAAATCTAGATCCCTAGGCATGCATACTCTCCTCGAAAGCACAACACACCCTCCGTGTTTACTCCAAAATCCCCAATTTCACCATTTTCAACTTGCAAGTAAAGGTCCCAACTTCTCATCGATGTCATTTTCCTTGATTTGTTCCACCACAGTGGCTTCACGAGTTACGCTAACAAGCGCCATCCTCGTCTGAGACTCAAATGGGCAAGCAGAGCTCTTAATTGAGATACCGCCTTACGACTTAACGCGTCGGCTACCACGTTAGCCTTTCGGGATGGTATTCGATGGAGAAATCGTAATCTTTTAACAATTCTACCCATCTTCTTTGTCTTAAATTCAACTCCTACGGGTAAGGAGGTATTTAAGACTCTTGTGATCCGTGTAGATTATGGACTTCTCACTATAGAGATAGTGCCTCCAAATCTTTAGAGCAAAGACAACGGCTAACTCCAAATCATGAGTAGGGTAGTTTACTTCGTGTGGTCTCAATTGACGAAGCATAGGCCACCACCTTTCCATTTGCATCAACACACAACCCAAGCCCGTGTGAGGCGCATCGCAATAAGCAGTGAATTCTTTTCCGACCTCGGGTTGAATTAAAGCTGGAGCTTACATCGGGATCTTCTTCAATTTCTCAAAACTCTCTTCTGCTTTTCGGTCCGGATATCACGGAGCTCCCTTCGCATAGCAGTTTAGTTAGGGTGCGACAATCAATGAAAACCCCTACAAAGCGTCTATAGTATCCGGTAAGCCTAAGAAACTCGAATTTCACTCTCGATGTTGGTGGCTTCCAATCGAGAATAGCCTCAATTTTCGAGGATCCACCCTTATTCCTTGGTGATACTACATGACCAAGGAAAGTCACCTCCTTTAGCCAAAATTCGCATTTACCAAATTTGGCATACAATTGCTTATCACGAAGTAATTGTAATACTATCATAAATCTTTGGTCATGTTCCTCCTCATTTCTCGAATAAACCAATATATCATCTATGAACACTACCACAAACCGGTCTAAATATGGTTGGAAGACTCGGTTCATCATGTCCATAAATGCATTTGGTGCATTGGTTAATCAAGCGGCATCACTACAAACTCATAGTGTGTAAAATAGCGTGTCCGAAATGCCGTCTTATAAATGTCCGCTTCTTTTACCTTAAGTGGTGATAACCCGACCTTAAATCAATTTTGAGAAAAGCTGAAGCTCCTTCAATTGATCAAGCAGTCGTCAATTCTCGGCGAGAGGATACCGATTCTTGATCGTCAATTTATTCAATATGCGTAGTCAATGCACATACGCATCGATCCATCCTTCTTCTTGACGAACAAGGTGGTGCTCCCCGGAGACACACTTGGTCGAATGAATCCCGATCCGGCAATTCTTGAATTTGAGCTTTGAGCTCACCAACTCCTTGGCGCCATTCTATAGGGAGCAATGGACCTTTGGAGCCGTCGAGCAAAAGCTCAATGCCAAATTCTACTTCCGATCTGAGGTATACCGGGAAGTTCTTGAAATACATCGGAAATTCCTTCACCGTCCTCACATCATTCACGGATAATTCTTTGGCATCCAAAGCACGAGATAAAGGCTAGGAATGCCCGTACCCTTTCGCACCAACTTCTCGCTTTTAATGCAGATACCACATTTGCGAGATAGTTCTTTCGTTCACCAATCATTATGATTTCCTTATCATCAAGGTCCCATCGACATTCGTTTTTCAGCACAATCCAATTGCGCCGATGGTTAACCAACCGATCCATGCCGAATGAGATCGAACTTCGCGAAAGGTAGTTCCATCAAATTTGCTAAGAATACTTCCTCTTGAATTTTTAAGGCACGTCTTTAAATATTTTATTAATGATTATTGGTGTCCTAAAGGGTGATTCATCATCATCTCATTTCCGTAATTTGATTCTAGATTGATTTCCGGATATGGCACTAGATACATATGAATGAGTAGAGCCAATATCTATTAAGGCAATAACAGTACATCAAAAATGAAGAACGTGCAGTTATCACATCAGTGCATTGCCGTCTTTGGCGTCTAACCGCATAGACCGGTCCGGTATCTTGCATCGCATTTCCTCTATTACCATTGCCTCGACCGGTGCTCCTTGACCACGACCAGCCCCATTACCACCACGACACGGTCCACGACCTCTCGGTGGTCTTGATTACCCCGACCGTTGTGCATCATTATTACGGACTTCTGAGTCGTATCCATTCGTCGAGGACAACTTTTGTCTTGATGTTCCATTGAACCGCATTTGTAGCATGCACCGTTTTCCTCAACATTCCCAAAATGCCTTTTCCCACACTCGATTGCAATCTCGACTTGATTATTTATTCTGGGGTTACGCCTTGGCGATTCATCATTAGGGGTTTCTTACGGAATCTCTTGGAAGAACAGGACTCTTGTGTCTCTCTCTTGTTTGGGATCTTTCTCGGTTTTGCTGTTCGAGTTTTTAGCCTCTTGACTATTTTGGCCTTCTCCACGAGTGAAAAATCTCTAACTTCTGCGGAGCAATCGGAACCCTCACTCATCATTAAGTCCATCCTCGAAGCGTACACAGCGTTCATGATCTGTTGCTACAATTGTCGGGCATAACGGCTCGGGCGTAAAACTTCGACTTCATATCTTGCCACGGTCTTGCTTCCTTGGACAAGATTGAAATTCCTTCCTTGACGTCTACATAGCTCGTTTCACGTACTTTCCTTGGAAGGCGGTTTTAAAGAATTCCAGTTAATCGATGCGGCTTGTGCCTTCTCGAGCGGTGAGCCACCAGCGATCGCCTCATCTCTCAATAAGGATCTGAGCTCCTCTCGGTTTTGCTCGGCCGTGCATTCCATATCATCCATGATCCGTTCCACGACTTCAAGCGATATTCACCACATTCGAGGCTACAGAGAGACTCCTCGAAAACTTCGCATTATTTGCTTTAAGTCGCTCTGAAATTGACCCACGAGTTGTTGGCCCAATTCTAGTTCGGTGACCCTTTCCAAGACTCGTAGCATTGCTTGAGTCAATGCATGATCTTCTTCCATGTGATCGCGTGATCCGGTCTCACTTTCAATTGGCGCAGGTCGTCTACTTACAGCATATGATTTGGTGCTTGGTAGTAGCACCTCGGCCTCTACGGCCACGTCTACTGGCGTCCACGACCACGTCCTCTTGTACTCATGATTGCTTGTTCGTTTATCGATTACAAGTTTTATGAATCGAAATTTTGTTTGGTGTTTATTAACGATATTTTATGAGATTTGAGATATAAAGTTGTTTTTATAGCGTGTCCTATAGTCTCAATCTCTACGATTTTCACATCTAAAACTAGAAGTTCTAGAGTGTTCCTATGATCATATCATAGTAATCATTAAGCAATAATACTTACTTGACTTGTCATGGGATGCTTGTGGTGCCATCTTGATCTTTAAAATATCATTGAGCATTTTCATACGAAATTATTTTTGAACCCAAACCACGGTAGAGTTTTTGGCTGGGCTCGATACCACTAAGTGTAACACCCCAAACCCGGTCTATCGTTGAGACTAGATTTGGTTTGCTACGTGATTCGAACTATTCTTAAATCTTTAATGAGTTGAAAACTACAATATTGTTTCTGAGTTTAAAATTTGAAGAGTATTAGATTTTGATAAATATTTAAAAACATTAGTTGAAAATCATTGTATTATCAAAAACCGTTAGGAGATTTGTTAAAGAGTTAACAATAAAAAGAATTATTTATAAAAGAATTCCATATACTTTGAAAACCAAATTTATTTTAGTAAAGCATCATAAAATCACACCCATGATTTAAAAGTCCAAAATAAAGTTTAAATTCCAAACACACATAAAATCCATAAGTTATCTATAGAGGCCATTTATTACAACATCCCAAAATAGTAAAAATAATTATTAAAAGTTCGAGTTTTAAATAACCCATATTTAGCGATATGGCCTCCACGAAGTCATCCTCATTAAGTCCACATCGGTTTCCATTACGAGATGGAAAGAAATTAAAGGGTGAGTTACTTAGAACTCGATGTGTAACTCACTTACCACCATTATTGGGCAGATTATCAAGATATTAAAGTGGGCTTGAGCCCAATTCGAACTCAACAATATATCATAAATTTAAAATAATTAATAATGCATGAAAATGTAATTCCCAACCCAAACCTAGTATCCATCCGCTATCACCCCGTACCAACCATCACACTGTGGGGATCAAGTCAACCCACCCGCCATCACACCAATCGTAGGCAATAAGCCTTTTTATAATTGTGGCATAGCCACCGAACTAGAAGCAATAAGCCGATATTATTATGGCGAAGCCATAGAACTAGAGGCAATAAGCCGATATTGTGGCGAAACCACCGAACTAGAGGCAATAAGCCGATATTGTGGCGAAACCACCGAACTAGAGGCAATAAGCCGATATTGTGGCAAAACCACCGAACTAGAGGCAATAAGCGATATTGTGTAAAATGGCCATTCTTCTCTTCATATATCCCACCCATGCAATTATACATGTACTTTTAAAATATAAAATTTATTAACAATACATAACATGGTGGGTTTATCAATA
The DNA here is from genome assembly GCA_025506655.1 of Gossypium rotundifolium. Lineage (NCBI taxonomy): Eukaryota > Viridiplantae > Streptophyta > Magnoliopsida > Malvales > Malvaceae > Gossypium > Gossypium rotundifolium. The sequence continues at coordinate 146,108,652 of CP106724.1, read as the reverse complement.
ACATTTCATTTGGCCCTTAATTAAAGCAATTTGTCCATTTAGCAATTTAGTGGGCTTTGGCCCATTTACCAACTAGAGTATTTTGGCTAAATTTTAACGAACTAGAGTGTTTTGGCCGATTTATCGAACTAGAGTATTTACGGCCCATTTTCACGAACTAGAGTATTTACGGCCCATTTTCACGAACTAGAGTTTTTACGGCCCATTTTCACGAACTAGAGTATTTACGGAATAACAATTAATATCTCGAGGCGTTTCGTAATTTTCACGATTTTGTCATTTTACGTATTTTGTCAAATATCATTTTTTTACGTTTTTACCGATCTAATCGTTTTACGATTTACTTCCATCTGAAATTTGACATCCAACCAAAAATAATGAGTGTGAAAATTACACACCTCGATACCGTGAGTACTAACCCTTCTCGCTCCTCGGCACCTAAAACATATTTTGATTCGTTAGTCAACTAACTCGTAAAAATAAATCTTAATCGATAATGGATCCAAAATCTTACCCTCTTGATTTTGAATCACTTCGATTTTCGGTTTTGCCTCGCTAATCGATTCACTAGCCGCCGAGAATCCACCAACGAATAACGGCTCCGAGGTTCGTACTACTTCGAATAATGGACTTCTTTCGGAAGATGGCCCACAACCCGGTGGAAAATCCCGGACTGCCGAAACCGCTCTTCGTTTGAATGGGGATTCTGAGATCCACCCTCTTACGATAACTAAACACCGCCCTTTTCTTCCTATCTTGTGATCTTCAAGATCTAAAGGAATTTAGTTAGATCTAAAATAATATCAATGTTACTAGAGATTTAAAGAGATTTGATTTCCTTACCAAAATAAAACGTCTCCAACGTTTCTCCCGACCTCTTGAGTTCCGATCTCGTTATTGCACTAAATAATAACGAAAAAAGCGTTATTAATATGAATGCTATATCAATCCAAAAGACCTTCAATAATCTAATGATATTCGCCATAATATCACTTATTAAAATGAAAATGGAAAAGAAAAACCCTTACCTATGATCCACAATCGAAAAGAAAAGGATGGAGAATGGTGTCTAAATGATGAAGGATTGGCTAAGTATATTCAAGGAAAAGAAAAATATTTGGTTTATAGGCACAATAGCATTGGCCAAGAGAGTGAAGATGGAGAGAATTTTCGATTGAAAAGAAATAGTATAAAACGAAAGGATGATGGTGATGTTGTTTTGATTTCAAGGAGATTAGAAGAAAAGAAAAGAAAAATATGAACTTTAGGTCTTTGGTATATTCAGCCATGGCAAAAGAAAAGAAAAAGATGTTTCTTTTTGGTATAGATGATTTCGGCACAAGAAGAAAAGGCACAAAGAATTGGCTATCAAGATAAGCAAAAGGAATGACCAAATGGTCACAAAATTTTGGCTTTACCAAATGCAAAAATCGGCCAAGAGGGATGTTGAAAAGGAGAGAAATAAAATTCGCACAAAGTGCAAAGAACAACCAAAGAGAGAAAAGAATTTTTCAGCCAAAACTAACTAAAATTTAGGCTCCTCCTATACCAAATTGCCGTCCAGCACATGGTCAATTGGCCATTATTTCTTTCAAAATTTTCCCTTGATAAGTGCCTTATGTTCCCCTATCTTTCCTTAAACCTTTGATTCCATACCATATGTTAGTTGTTACCTTAATCCATTGATACACTAACCAAAAATACATGGTCAACACCTTCCTTATATGTCCCTTGCAGACACTTCCTAGCCATGAGTAGAAAATTAAAACAAAAATTTTATCTAGGTGCTATACAAGGGATTGAACCTCTTCCTCTTACTAGAACCCATGCGCCAACTCCACCATGCCAAATGCTCATTTTATGACACTTTTTAGCACATAATTTAGCTTAAGTCTTAATCACCTTTGTTTCACTTCCATAAATCTCAATTTAATAAATTTTATTTCTTCTTCAAATTATGCTTTACCCTCTCAAAGACTTCAATAAGCACCAAATTAAAATAAAAGATTTTTCCTTTAAAATCTAAACACCAAAATCATGCAAATTTAAATACTCAGATTTTTAGGGTGTTACACACCCAAACCAATGAAATAAGTAATGGCACATATATGAATGGTATAGTGGAACTTTCGCGAAAGCCCCACTGCGAGGGATAGATTTATTGACGGCAAACAGTAACATAGCTCTAACAAAGTTGTCTTGGTGACAAGTCCGAAAGAAACCTCGTAGACAAAAGAAAACAAAGTTGTGGCTGTGGAACCTTGGTTGTGGCCCTTTGTGGACGATGGAGCGTATGAAAGGGGTATGGAAGGGGGACAAGGTGCGGGGAACTGGAAGGAAAGGCTGATGAAACGACAGAAATGAAAAAGGGGGAAGCGGAGGGCGGGGGTGGGAATTTGAAACGACAGAAAGAAAAGAAAGTAAAGTTAACTGTTACTGTTAAGTGTTAACTGTTAAGGATAAGGCCTTAAAGGTTAAGGCTGGTGAAAAAAATTTTAAATTTAAAAATTAAAATTTATCAAAACGACGTAGTTTTGTCATTTCTTATTCGGATTTTCGAATAACTCGAATTATGTAATTCATATCTGAGTTAAACCGAAAAATTTAAATTTTTTTTCGAGTTGATCCGAATAACTCGAATAACTCGAATAACTCGAACTATTTAATTCATAATTTGAAATTTTTATCGAATTTTTCGAGTCGAGTCGGATTTTGCTCACCCCTAGGTTTTGGGCCTAGTTGGAATAGTAGTTTTGAAACAACAAATCTGACACAAAAAAGTTCATTTTTATTATATTTTATGGTCTATAGTTTCACAAAATGATTTTGTGAAAATTTCGTTCGAAAATTTTGATGTTTGGGCACTCAATTTAGTCAAAAGGACTAAATTGTAAAAAGTGCAAAAGTTGAGTTCTACATGTTAGACGTGTCAAATTACTATGGGATTTTAAATTAGGGGTCCTTATATGATAATTAGAACATTTCTTAAGATAGTGGACAAAAATGGACATGGTGAGATAAAATTTTAAAGTTTGGAAAAAAGGGCGTTTTGGTAATTTGGTTAATAAAAGAATAAAAAGGGAAAATAAAGCCAAAATTTTTTCCATCTTCTTCAACCTTGGCTGAATTTTATAAGACACCATAGCTAGGGTTTTCTTCAACTTCCAAGCTTGATTGTAAGTACATCCTAGCCCTATTTTTAATGCTCTTTACGTTTTTAAAGTCGTATTCACCCGATCTTTCTATTTCTACCATTATTTTGAAGTAAGGTTCATATTTGAAATTTAACCCATGCATGACATGAATTTTTTTTTTTTTTTTGATGTTATATGGTAGAAAATGAAAGTTTGATGTGTAATAAACAACTTTTACTAAGTGATTTTTCATGAAAATACCTAAAAAGAACTTATTTGTAAAAAGTTGTAAAATGGGTAGTAAAAATCTGATTTGATGAAAAATGTGGGTTGATATGAGCATGTATATGGTTCAGCTAGGCTTGGGTAATAAAGAAATTAAATGCATTTCGATTTATGAGCCAAGGGACTAAATTGTAAAAATGTGAAACTTTAGGGGCAAAAAGGTAATTTTTCCATAATGAGATGTGTGGAATGATTTGAGTAATGTAAATATTAAATAAGCTAAATTTTCTATTATAGATCAAGAAAAATGAAGTTCGGACCTTGATCAGGGAAAGAATAATATGTTTGACGATTAAATTATTTCCTACTATTTTTGTACCGAGGTAAGTTCGTATGTAAATAATGCATCATTATTTATGCTTTAATTGCTTTAGTATTGCATGAATTGTGATTTACTCTTTTAATGTAATTCGACAAAGTTTCGACAAATGAGAAATATCTCGGTTGAACCTTAGGAATTGTTAGGATACAAATGTCATGACATTAGGGTTAGTTGAGATTACATGTAAGACCATATCTGGGATATGGCATCGATATGAGATTTCATGTAATACCATAGCTGGGCTATTGGCATCGATATGAGATCCCATGTAAGACCATATCTAGGATATGGCATTGGTATGGTACTACATGTGTGAGATTTCCCGAGTATCCTTTAGTATTCCAAGTGGTTCTACGGGAAACTTAACGGCAATGTTAAATTTAGGGAAGGCTATGGTATGTTGTGAAAGATTATGGTAAGTTACAAGTTGGTACAGGTATGTACATAAAACTCATGCTTAATGAGCTCGATATGTGATGAACCCTCGGTATAGTTTGATTGAGTAAGTTATGATGTTAAGGTTGTAATATTATCTATGCTAAGCTTGATTATGAAATTTAAAATGACATTTATGTTAATTTACTTCATGTTAAATATATGTTAAAGTGTGTTTATGATGCCTATTATTTACATAGGAACTTACTAAGCTTTAAATCATACTCCTTTTCTCTTTCTCTTGACTTATAGTGTTACCAAGCCAACTCGGGGATCGAAGACCGTCGGAGATTCATTCACACTATAAAATTATCATTTTGGGTACTTATGATTTCAATATTTTGAGTTATGGCATGTATAGGGACTTGATCTTTTGTTATGTGTCATAATTGATTTGGCCAGAAGTGATGGCTTCAATAGTTGATAATTCATTTTGTAAATGGCCATTTGATATTGGCTAATATTGGTTAAGTATATATACATATGATGATGTTTTCATGAATGTGGAAAATTGCATGGTTTGAGATACTAAGTATGTGATGTTTGTATGTGATAAATGATAGCATGTAAATGATATGTGGATGCCTTGTGTATGGCTGATTGGGTTGAAAGTATATGCTTAGATTGGTGCTATGTTTTGTTGTGTAGGTTGGTGCATGGAAGGGCAGCAAAAAGGATTGGTAAATAGCCTTATATTTGTCCATACGGATAGACACACGGGCATATGTCTAGGCTGTGTCCGACACACGGTCTGCCCCATGGGCATGTGTTTCAGCCGAATGTCCCCGACACCTTAATTGTTGTAAAATAGAATACTCAGTAATGAGCACACGGGTAGAGACACGGGCGTGTGTCTCAACTGTGTAGACGGCACGACCTCGAACACGGGCGTGTGCCCTGGCAGTGTGAAGTTTGCACCTATTTTTTAAAAATTTCATCGATCACACGGCCTAAACACACGGGCGCGTGACTTGGCCGTGTGATCTCAATTTGATGATGATGTCATAAATAGAATGATCCCTAATTTGAACACGACTGAACATGGGCGTGTCATAGGAATCCTACGGACATGTCTCGAACTCATACAGGCGTGTGACCCTTTTTATGAAATTTTTAAGTTTTTAAAAGTTTCCAAAGTTCTCGGTTTAGTCTCTAACCACTTAGATGCATGTTTTTGGCCTCATGAGCTTCGTTTTAGGGGCGATATGAATGTTTTTGAATTTTTTTTAAATTTGAGTGGAAATTCATGTCTCGGTTTTGAATGTTTACATGTGAATAAGTCTGGTAATGCCTCGTACCCTATTCCAGCGTCGGATATGGGTAAGGGGTGTTACACTCTTTACATGACAACGAGCAAAGAGGAGCAGTTGTAGTAAGCCCAATTTGTCCAACCCACTAAATCAAATAAACCCCGAAATAAAAAAAATTTAAAAATCCAGTTACAAAAATGTTAGGCCCAAGTTTATAAGCCCAAAACAAACAGTAACCCTAAAGCCCATGACCCAAAAATTTTAGAAAAACTAAAAAACCCTAATCCTCCTCTACGCCACTCCTCCTTTTGCACGCACACCACTCGAGGTGCCTCGTCTCGAGGCCTGACGTTCCGCTGCCACTCTTGCACCAAAATGGCAAAGCTAAGGGCCTCTGTCCCACAGTTGATCGTGCACTGTTACCTACAAAAAGAAAGAACGAAAGGACATCAAACGCAGAAACAGCAAAAGCAAACAGTAAAAAAACAAAAAAGAGAGGATAAACGATGTTGTAAATCGGCTATAAAAGCCTTAATAACCACAATGTAATATTTTACAAACAAAAAAAAAAAAGCAACCAAAAGAAATCAGATTCAAACATAAAGAAAAGGTGACTTAGCTGTTTATTTTATTTTGATTCGCGAAGTAAAAAAATATTAATAGAAATAAAGTTAGTTACACCTTGATCGTATTGTGTCACCGTGGAGGTCTCCTCCAACCCATGAAACCATCGAACCCATCGAGTATCGTTCGAGCTTCGCCAAAATGGGGATCTGAGAAGACAAATTGGCGAAAAGGGCAAAAGCGAATCTTTTTCGTTCCTTTTTCCTTCTTTAGGTGTTTGCATGTGGATCTAAAACCTAGTTCTTTTTTAAAAAAGAAAAAAGGGGTCAAAAATGAATTTTGGGTTCTCCAACCACCGTGTAAGGTACGCCGTCGCCGGCGATCGGAACTAAGACCGGAGAAAGTGAGAGCTAGAGAGGGTTTGAGAGCATTTTTGGATTTTTTTTTTTTTGAAACAAGGATGGAATGATTTATTTGGAAATTTTTTGGTTTAAATAAGGTTTGGAAACGACGTCGTTTTGGCCTATTCCCTTCAGCCCTAAAATGGCGTCGTATTGAAGCGGAGCCCAACAACTCGACCCAAACCGCATGGGATCAGCGCGTTTTTAACCTAAGGGGTCTATTTGCGTGGTCAGTCCTTTCGCTTTTTCACCCGTTTTCAATCTAATCCTATTCCTTTTTTTACTTTTAATTTTACCCCATAATTTTTGTATTGTTTCATTTCAGTCCTCTGTGGAACGGTGCGCATATGGACAAAGGGGATTATTGCCTAATCGGTCCCTGTTCTTCCTTCGCGCATCCGATTTTAATCCCTTAACCCATTTTATTGTTAATTTGTTCATTTTCTTATGATTTTTACCTTAAATTTTGCTCAGATTCTGATTTAGTCCTTTGCTTTCGATCTTTTATAATTTATTTTCTTTGTATTTATTTGTTTATTATATTTATACATTTATTTTCTTTTCTTTTTATGTTTTTCCTTTTTGTCTCATTGTTATTATTATTATTTTATCTATTATTATTTATTTATATGTTTTATTACATATTGTACCTTTAATTTCATTTATATTTTAATTTGATTCTTTACTTTCAATATTTTATAAACTCTTTTCCCTTATATTTATATATTTATGTATTTATTTATTTATTTATTTGTTATTATTATTGTCGAAACCATTTTTTTAATCGGGTTTTGAAAAACGGGATCGACTTTAAAAATATGGAGTCGCCACCAATCCTTTTTGTTTAGATGTGATCGGGTCACCCTTAAAATAAATTTTAGTCTGCGAATTTCCAGAAGAAAATAGGTTCGGGAGTTGGTTATGCACGAGGAAAGATTAGCACCCTCGTAACACCCAAAATTGGTACCAAATTGATTAATTAATGTCTTAATGTCGAAAATTTGAAAAGATTCTAGATTACGATCCATTTATTTAATATATATATGTATTTAGACAAAATCGTATTGGATGCCAAGGCTCCCTATTTCGGAGAAATAAAATGCCGTACTCAGTAAGTTAGGGCACAACATCTTATATTCTCGAAGTTAGATTTATCCTTCGACATTCAATACTCATACATTTAAAAATGAGAAGGATATTCAATTATTTGGGTCAAATGAAAAATCACAACCCAGTAAGTTAGGGCACTTGTAACAGACCGAATTTGACCCTAATCGGAACGGTGGTTTTGGGACCAAGAATCCGAGTCTGAGAAATATTTTAATATTTTATTTTGTGCTTATTATGTGTGAATTAAAATGTGTGAAAGTTTCGTAGAAATATTTTATCGTTTGGGTGTTTAATTTGACAAAAAGGACTTAATCGCGTAAATTTTAAAAGTCTCAAACTATAGCGTAAAGTGCCTATTTGATGATGGCTTTTTAAAGTGGAGCATTAAAAGGGTAAATAACCCATTTTTGGAGTTAGTGGGTGGCTTATGTCAAAAATAACCTTAGTATATATGTTAGTTTTATTTTATATTAAAGGTTATATTAGTAATTTAATAATTACTTTATTATATGTTAAAATAACATAAACAAAAGCCACCATCTTTTCATTCTCTCATGGTCGAATATTGAGAAAGAAAAAAGGGGTTTTGTTCTTTGAATTTCGACACTTGGAGGCTTGATTTCAAGGTTAGTTTGATTTGGTTTTGTTAATTTTACGTTTTGAGATCGTTGCTTGAACCAGTAGAGACCCATGTTGTAATTTTTAAATTTGAGCATGTCTAAGGTTCGACCATTAACATTTTATATGATAATTGGTGTTTGATGAATTTAAATTTAAGATAGGACTAAGATTGATAAGTTTTGTATTGAAGTTTTAGTGAAAATTGAGTAAATAGGACTAATTTTAAAATAAAAATTTGAGAGGGCTTAAAGGCAAAATAAATGAAAGAAATGGACTTATATAGTCCTTATACATATTCAGCCCTTGAGTGTTGTATTGAAATAATGTGTATTTTGTGTTTTGTGCAATTAGGACTAGATTGTAAAAATTTGAAATAGTAGGGTAAAATGGTAAATTACCTATTTATGTGCTTAGGGACTAAATTGAGATGAAATGTACTTGAATGAGCTAAATTTGAATGTGTTTTAGATCAAGAGCAAAGAAAAATAGATTTAGATCGGGGAAAGAGCGAAGGTTCTTGAATAATGGATTTGCGGTCTATCGACAACAACCGAGGTAAGTCCTTAGCGAACATATGTTAAAAGTTTATTTATAAATCTAATGTATGATGAAATTGGTATAATTATAGTAGTATGTCATGAGTTGGCGAATATGATGTTAATAAATTGGAGTGGTTGAAATTTTATTTAATGTGATTTTGGTTTGCTATATGATTTAAAATATATGAAATATAAGTGGTGGTGAATTTAGCACTATGAAATGTGAAATGAAAGATTAACTATGATTTATTTCGGGCTTTAATGCCTAGCAGGCTTCGTGTCGGTGATTTACTTCGGGCTTTAAATGCCTAGCGAGCTTCGTCTTGGTGATTTATTTGGGCTTTAATGCTGCTTGAGCTTCGTCTTGGTGATTTATTTGGGCTTAAATACCTAGCGAGCTTTGTTAGGTGATTTATTTCGGGCTTTAAATGCCTAGCAGGCTTTATGCCGGTGATATGCTATAAATGGAGATTCTGAGAATCAAACAAGGTGAGATATATATATATATATATATATATAGTGTTATGTGCTAAAAGTTCGGGTAAGAATTAGCCTACCATATTAGTAAGGAATGAAGTGAACTAAAATTCTTATTGTTTAGTTAAAGATCAGTGATGAATGAGACAAAAGCGTTTGTTCTTGTGTATAAGGAGAAATAGAAGATCGATGCCTAGATTGGTTCATGTGATTTGATAATGTACAAGTTCACGATGTCATAGCAACGATATTTAAATTAAGAGCATTACTAGTATTCAGCTATGTACATTTTACATAATGAAATATTTATGTTCCATACTATAAGCTTGGATATTAACATGTTTAAATGTATGCTCATTACGTTTATATTTGCTTGAGACTTACTAAGCTAGTAAGCTTCTTGTGTGTGTGTCTTTGTCTACCTACATTTTATAGATTTTGATTCAAACTACGGACTCGAAGGATCATCTGTGAAGTCAACCACACTATCGACTTTCTTTTGGTATTGAAAAACTTAGTTTGGTATTTAAAAGGGCATGTATAGGTTAGACTAAGCAATTATAACTAATGTTTTGTAATCGTGTAAATATGCTAGCCATGCGAAAATGGCTATCTATTTTGAATAACTTGTTTCGTGTTTTGATGATATAGTTTGCTCATGCCATGAATTATCATTTATGCTTGAATATGGTTTAATCATGCGTGAGAGTGGTACTATTATCTGTTCATGTTAGGTTATGACATGAATGACTTATAAATTAGTTCATGTTGATGAGCTTAATATATGGTATATACATTTATAATGTTTGGATATATGATTGACAATGAATAATGGTAAGCATGGTGTAATATTTGGTTTAGGCAATAAAGTAAATGATGGATGCATGTTTAAGTTATAGTATGTGATATATATTTGTTAAATAATGTTTATGACATGTGTGTGTATTTGATTTGGTCACTTACTAGATAAAATTAAGTTCAATAATGTATGATTATATTTGGCTATTTTGATTCGGTTTGTGTAAGTGAGTATATACATATATTATTCTTAGATAGTTGGTTATTAGGTTCAAATTTTTATTTAGTTTCTTGAATGTTAGATTGAATGATGTTTAGACATGATATGTTTGATATGTGATCACCTATATGAGTTTTTGATAGACCTTTTCATATGTGAATAAGTGTGGTAGTTTAGTAAGTTGGATTAAGACTCAGTGTATATTATTTAGATGTGTAATTTGGAAGCATGAGTTAGCCTTGTAAACTTTGTATTCGGTAATAGGGGATACTAATGAACATGTACTTGAATGGCAAATCCGGGTATGAAAGTCATAGGTATATGAGTATCAAATGTGTTTTATGTGAATCAGTAATGAGATAGCCAAATGAGGGAAATATGGTCTTGATGGCATTCGGCCATATGCTTGAATATTGTATAATTTCAAAGTGGTAATATGTGTATGTATGTGATGATAGATAGATTAATTTTTTTTGAGTCTATTATGCCATGTATTACATTTACTAAATTAAGATTTTAGAAGTTGATCTTATTATGCTTATCTAGACAAAAGAGATTGCATATGGAAAATTAGTATATGCTTGAATGGTATGCAAATTAGGTACAGTTAGTGCATGCAAAAGTAATGAATAAGTTGTATAAATATATGTGGCTAAATTATGTGCATGTTAACAAATTTTAGGTGTGCATTGGATCGATTGAGTATTGGTTCTATTTGATTTAGGTATGAGAGATGTAATGTGATCTCCTATATGTTTATTTAAATGTCATGACTATTACATAGTTAAAACCGATTATCTTGTATATGACTTAAGTGATTGATCAAAAGTTGTGATATAACTAGTAATGCCCGTAACCTAATCCGTGACGAATCTTTGGTTAGGGGTGTTACATTATTGGTATCGAGCTACGGTTTAGTCGATTCTAGGACTACCGTAATACGTAAGAGTCTAGCTATACATGCCTTTAAATTTTCATATGTGATAGTGTGGTGACTTGACAATTTCAATTATATTTTATATAGTAAATGGATTAGATCTGATAGAGCGATGGTGATGATGTGGAGAGTGTTGCGCTGGTCTCGCACATGGATCGGCGCCATTAGACTCTCAACCGATTCACGGGTAACCATGAGGAAAGGCTAAACAAGCCTTCTACCAAATGATGAATGAATGGTTTACCCAGTTTGTTCAAAATAATCCCATTGTACAACAACCTCCACCCCGAATAATCCAACTCCGATACCTTGACAGACCAGATGATAGATCCAATGAGATCTAGTAGGCCTCCATTGATAAAATCAGAAATTTGGGGCGAAGAATTCAAGGCTAATGATGATGATGATGCAGAGCGAGCTAAAATGTGGCTTGATAACACTATTCGGGTACTTGATGAGCTATCCTGCACTCCAGACGAATGTTTGAAATGTGCTATATCTTTGCTTTGGGACACTGCCTATCACTGGTGGAATACACTAGTATCAGTGGTTCCAAAAGAAAAAGTGACATGGGATTTCTTCCAGAATGAATTCCACAAGAAATATATCAGCCAGAGGTTCATCGACCAGAAACGTAAAGAATTTCTTGAACTAAAACAGGGGCAAATGACCGTGACTGAATATGAGCGAAAATTTGTCAGATTGAGTCGATATGCTCGGGAGTGTGTATCAACTGAAGCCATTATGTGCAAAAGGTTTGAAGATGGTTTGAATGAAGAATTAAAGTTGCTTGTTGGAATTCTTGAAATCGAAGAGTTTGTGACACTCGTCGAGCGAGCTTGCAAAGATGAAGAGCTCGGGAAGGAGAAAAGAAAGGCTGAGACAGAAGCTAGAGACACCCGTAAGAGACCGTCGGGTAAGAATTTCCATTCCACATCTAAGAAGTTTAGAGATGACTTCAGTCGATACAAAGCTACTTTAGATTCATTTAGACGTGATCGACCTCCAGTGGGCTCCCGAACTACCTCGATGGCCAGTGTTGGTAGCGTTCCACAAAATCGAGTTGAATGCAAACATTGTGAAAAATGGCATTCTGGGAGTTGTAGAGTTTGTGATCGGTCCTGCTTTAAATGTGGATCCTCAGACCATTTTATTCGAGAGTGCCCGATGTTAGTTGAGCGAGAATCTGACCTGAGAACTCTAGACCGAGTAGTGCATCGCCGCAGGCGGACCACCGGGCATTACGGCAATGTAGGTGGTAGTCGAGAGGGACAAAGAACACAACAGATTCGATCGAGGCTAGAGCTCGACTAAAGCTTATGTTACTCGAGCTAGGGAGGATCTTGCTTCTCGGATGTCATTACGGTACTTTCACCCTTTATGATACTCTGTGATTACATTGATTGATCCTGGTTCAACCCATTCATATGTATGTGACACTCTGGTATTCGGTAAGACTCTTCGAGTTGAGTCTACTGAGTTTGTGATCCGCGTATCCAACCCTTTGGGAGATGTGTGTTTGTTAATAAAGTGTGTAAAGGTTGCCCATTGATGATTCGGGATTTTTGCTTCCCAGTCGATTTAATGCTGTTGCCTTTCGATGAGTTTGATATAATTTTAGGAATGGGCTGGTTAACTTCGCATGATGCAGTGGTGAATTGTAAAAGAAAGCTTATTGATTTGAGACATCAGAACGGTGAGATCATTAGAATTGAATCCAGTGATTTAGGCGGGTTTCCTCTGTTATATCACGGATGTTAGCCGGAAGTATGTGAGAAAGGGTGCGAAGCTTATTTGGCTTATGTCTTGGATAATAAATTGTGCGAGAAATAGATTGAATCTGTCTCGATTGTATGTGAATACCGGATGTGTTTCTGAAGAACTACGGGTTTACCCCGAGACGAGAGATTGAGTTTGGCATTGAATTAGCTCAGGAGCGACTCGATCTCAATAGCTCCATATCGGATGGCACCTCTTGAGCTAAAAGAGTTGAAAGCACGATTACAAGAGTTAACAGATAGGGGCTTTGCGTGTAACACCCAAACCCGGCCCATTCGCTATGACCGAATTTGAAATGCCCCTGCGATAAGCGTTTGAAAAACTTTTGACTTAGAATTAAAAACATAAAATTTTGTTGTCTTTACTAAAACATTGTGTAATTAAAATTTCAAGTAAAACTAAGTTGTTTAAAATAAAACATTTTCAAATAATAATATAATCGACAAACCAACTTAAAACATAATAAAAGTCCTTAAATACTTAAAATGGCCCTTATTACAAAAATTAAATACTTAAAATACTGAAACATAAATTGTATAAAGAGAATCCATTTCTGCATGGGCCACCTCGTATCCACTCCAACCCGGTCCAAGCTTTATGCATCACCTGAAAGGTTTGAGAAAAATTGGGTGAGTCAAACAGACTCAGTGCATAGTTATTACACATGCCTCCACGTATGGGCTTGGCCCATATCCACACATCAATCACATATCAAATGATAAGGCATTATATCCACATAATTCCACATGTTGGGCTTGGCCCATATCCACATTGATCCACATAAATAGTCATGCAAAATGCATAAATATGTAACATGAAGCCCAACCCAACCTAGAGTCCATCCGTTACTCCTACCTTAGCAGACTCCCTGCCCAAGGCCGTGGCTAATCCACCGATCACATAGTGATCCACATATCTTACCTTGGCAGACTTGCTGCCCAAGGCCGTGGCTAAGCCACCGATCACATAGTGATCCACATATCTGTATCCACGAGGTGACTCGAGGTCATCCTCAATCTACGGTGATGCACACAGCTATCATCCACCGAGATGGGCACTTAGCCAACACCTCCCTTGATGGAGCACATAGCCACCATCAAGTGCCAATGTAGCACAAGGCTAACATCAGACCACGTACATAATGTACACCCTTTCCTTCGATAGTCACATCCCAAGTCCCATGCAAATATGTATATCATGGCAACATATCACTTGAACAATAATGCATCACATGCCATCACATTTCATATATTCATCAATGATCATTTAATATCGTAAATCAACGACCGAGTATTCGATCATCCACCACGGTATTCACAATCTTAGCCCTTAATTTGGCTACCATTAACATCATATCACATATACATAAATATAACACATACACACAATCAAGAGACGGGTCGATAACTACGCACCTTTTTGGTACAGATCGGCTAAATCTCAAGACCCGATCTACCACACTAGATCACCTTGTCTTACATTCGGCCAAACCACAACACTTTAATCAAGACCATTCGCCAACATCAAATCTTAATCCCAATAGCCTTAGGCTTTCTCAACCAACTTAAAGAATATTGAATCCTTATCACTTGACTTACCAACCGATTGCTAATGGAATGGGCTTAGATCGATTGTTTAGAAATCCCAATGAGACTAAGAGAATAATCGAATCCAAAAAATGGTTAGAACCTTGCAAAACAATGCCCAAAGGTTGGCCTTTGTCCACAAGAAACATCATAGAAGCGAGAGAGTAAAAAAAGAAGAAAACGTCCATGAACACTTACCCTTTTTATCCAAAATCGATGAAGAAACCCAAGGAGAGTCTACCCTTGAATATTCGGCCAAAACAAGGACTAAAAGAGAGGAAGAAGGTTGGCTATGGTTGATTGTATTAACAACAAGGATTCAATTAAAGTTGAGAAAGAGAAAGGAAAAACAAAAGAAGAAAATGGAAGAGATTTCAATGGAAAAGAAATGTTTATGGCTTAAAATAAAAGAAAGTAAAGAGAGATGGAGAGATGGAAATTTTGGCCAAGAGAGTGTAGGAGAAAAGTGATTTGAACAATATTGAAAGAAAGAAAAGGAGAGAGTTGTGGAAGAGATTGACCAAGCACTATTTTGCCAAAAAGAAAGTGCACAAAAATGCACAAGTTAAATTGTAGTTTTGGTTTCAAAAGGGCAAATGAAAGGAAGTAAAATGATGTGATTTGGTTCAAAAAAAGAGGCTAAAATCAAAAGCAAAATGCACCAAAATGCACAAGACATATTCGGCCAAAGAGGAGAGCTTTGGGGAGGAAAAGAAAAATGCCAAAGATGCACAAAAATGCTAAAATGACCAACCAATGCCCCCCAAACTACCTATCAAAATTCGGCCACCCCCTAGCCTTACATGCCTTCCACATTCAACCACTAAAGGCCATCAAAGAGTTTCCAAAACGTTCTCCAACATTCAAGCCTCTTGACAACAATTTTGAATTAAACATACTCTTAATTTTCTCCCTATTTCCTCCTATTCACTCACAACACTTAAGCCAACCCCCATAGTCCATGAAACCGTCCACATTCATGGAAAAATAGCCATTAAAAAAAAGCTTCCAAAAACCTTACCTTAAACTAAGCCTTATATCCCCTATCTTTCCTTAATCCATAGGATTCTTTACCCAAAGTTCAAGCTTTCCTAAATTTCTATTCAACTTACCAAAAGAAATAGTCCAACCTATCATAAATAAGTTTGACCGTCCATCAATGCAAGGATTCAAAAATAAACCTTCAAAATGCTAAACATGCTACTCGAACCTTTAACCTCAAGCCACCTTTCAAGCTCCTTAACCAACTTGCCACTTACTCCTCTTATGCTTTAAATGAACACTTAATTAACTTAAGTGTCAAGCTCATAATCCTACTTCATTAAATAAGCCATACTAAAATTTATTCTAGCTTCCTAAATAAAAACAAGCCTTCACAAGACTATGCTAACACATAAGATTCATACAGAGCCAACACAAATAATACTCAAATTTCCTAAGGCTCAAGGCCCAATCCTACTAGGCCCAATTTAGGGATGTTACAGTTCTACCCTCCTTAAAGAAATTTCGTCCTCAAAATTTCCAACTAACTAACAATCGTACAATCCTACTCATCACACTACGCTTATCTGCTGCACAAGACTGATCTTAATAAAACTAATATACTTTCTATGAAGCGGTCCCAAAGTTCACACTCAAGGTTCTAGATACTTCACTAGCAATACAAATCTGAACTACCTCTATAACAAACAAGACAATAAAGGGTATTCCGGACATAAAAACTTACCCGTTGTCACATCGGCACATCATTATCCTCCTCCGACGAAGCGCATACACGGACACAGGTGTCTTGCCTCGGTGTTACCATTACCTCTACACGATGCTCCACGATCTCGGTGAAACCATTTCCTCCATGGTTCGAGACCACGACCCTCGTAAACTTCGACCACCTCTACCCATTGTTCAAAACCTTGGCCTCTTGTCAAGAGCCCTTCTCGGATCCTAGAGGCGATCTTTAATCAAATGAGACTTGGATTTACACCTAAAACACTCCGGTCCGATTCAAGACTCGCCAACATGATACCTTCCACATCGAGCACACGAGCGGTCCGATTTCTAGCGGTTGGCATAGAAACACAAGCGAAATTCTCGATCCTTGATCTTTTGAAGACTCCGATGATGATTCGACGGTCCAAAACTCTTCTTATCTCGGTTCCTATCCTTTTCTCATTACGCCTCATAGAATCCTTAATTCCTTTGGCCACCTTAGCCTTCTCCACTAATACGGCAAACTCTCGTTCTGTTTGTGGAGCTATCAATAATCTCAGTCATCCCTTAGTCCATCCTCAAATCGGACACATCGCTCATACTCTGTAGCCACTACTCCTCGAGCATATCAACTTAACCGTAAAAATTTCGCTTCGTACTCTGCCACGGACTTGTTCCTTGAACCAGACCCGTAAACGCCTTCCTTGCGCATCAATATAGTGAGTACCAATATACTTCTTACGATATCTTTGCCTTAACGTACTCCCAAGTGAGATCTTCTTTTGTGGCCCCATCCGAGCTGTGAGCCACCATTGATCGCTTCATCGCGTAGCAGCGCCACCATTTCTTTCACTTTCTCCTCGGGGTCGGATCCAACTCATCCATAATTCGCTCGGTCGCCTCCAACCAACACAATTTGTCTTTGGTGCCACCCAGATACTCCACGAAACACCTCAGCCCCATTGGCTCGGAGTCGCTCAGGTACGGACTTCCTAGCTCTCATATTTCCACCGGCTCCAGCCACCATCTCAAGAACTCGCATCATGACCTGACTGCGATACAGCATCATCCCCAGCCTGAGCTTGCTGCTCCACACCAACAAATGGTGGGGTACCACATTGTCGACCTTGACCCGACCTAACGGGTTGAAACACGACCATTACGCTCTCTGGCGTCCTCGCACATTACGACCACGCCCCTAGAGCTCATGTATAACGTCGCGATTTAATCTATTTAAAGAGTTTTATACATTAGTACTTTTGTTCTACTTGTTTATCTGTGAACAATTTTATGAAACAAAGTTTTGAAGTTGTTCTTCGATCAATCAAAATTTCTAGTTCAAGATCACTATTTAATTAGAGAATCGCACATTCACATCAATAGAGACACATTCACTCTTCCACAACATTTATCAAGCTACTATGGGCATTCTTGACCATTCCCAACCCGTGGGTAATTTCGTCATTTTTCCCTACGAGGTATTTTGGTAATAAACGGGGTAAATTCAAAATCACCAAAAGTTATTTGAAATTTTCCAAACTCATGGATATTTTTGATGAAAGATTTTCCAATCAAGATATTAAAAAAATTTAAAATTCGGGGGTTATTTAGGTAATTTGGAAGTTAGGGGCATTTTAGTAAATTTTCCCAAATCGAGGTATCTTACTATTTTGTAAAATAGAAGTTTTGGTATTTTATAAAGTAAGAATGTTTTTTTTAAAGTCGAGGGTAGTATGGTAATTTTATAAACCAAGGTCATTTTGGTAATTTTTTCAACACGAGGGTATTTGGGTAATTTTGTAAATCAAAATTTTTGAAAAGAGAGAAAAATTTTCCAACTATAAAATGGTTTTACAATTCAAAGGAGTAATTTTTTTGAAAACTTAAGGTTTTATAAAGCAAGTATGGCTAGTCCCTTTCGGGTTTTAATTATCGAGTTTAGCAGTGAATAAGTCCTCTTGGTTAGGGTGAACCGTAGCTACGCACTGGTAGGATTCGAGTAAAGAGGAGGTGAGTCTCTAGGACTGCTTAAATACCAAGCTCTTCTTGAATCCACTCCTAGACATGCGCATAATGGTTGCCACACCATAACCTCGTGACTTACTTCATAGGTTTGTTCGGTTGTTCTTTAAGTCTTATGCATCTTGTGTTGGAGTAAGCTAATCCTAAAGTTCGATAACTTAATATACTAATCTACGTTCCCATCATACCCACATACCAATCATATAATAATTCACACAACAATTAAAGGTACTTACGGTGGACTTGAATTGAGATCTGGTGCCATGCGAATAATCTGAAAAATTTATGAAAGCCCAAATCTTTGAAAAGCCAACCTTAAGAAAAATGTTTTTGGGCCCAAAACCCTCAAAGTCGAGTTTTGAACCGAGCTCTGATACCAATTTGTAATACCCCAAACCCGGCCCATTCGCTATGACCGAATTTGAAATGCCACTGCGATAAACGTTTGAAAAACTTTTGACTTAGAATTAAAAACATAAAATTTTGTTGTCTTTACTAAAACATTATGTAATTAAAATTTCAAGTAAAACTAAGTTGTTTAAAATAAAACATTTTCAAATAATAATATAATCGACAAACCAACTTAAAACATAATAAAAGTCCTTAAATACTTAAAATGGCCCTTATTACAAAAATTAAATACTTAAAATTTGAAACATAAATTGTATAAAGAGAATCCATTTCTGCATGGGCCACCTCGTATCCACTCCAACCCGGTCCAAGCTTTATGCATCACCTGAAAGGTTTGAGAAAAATTGGGTGAGTCAAATAGACTCAGTGCATAGTTATTACACATGCCTCCACGTATGGGCTTGGCCCATATCCACACATCAATCACATATCAAATGATAAGGCATTATATCCACATAATTCCACATGTTGGGCTTGGCCCATATCCACATTGATCCACATAAATAGTCATGCAAAATGCATAAATATGTAACATGAAGCCCAACCCAACCTAGAGTCCATTCGTTACTCCTACCTTAGCAGACTCCACCCAAGGTAGTGGCTAATCCACCGATCACATAGTGATCCACATATCTTACCTTGGCAGACTTGCTGCCAAGGCCGTGGCTAAGCCACCGATCACATAGTGATCCACATATCTGTATCCACGAGGTGACTCGAGGTCATCCTCAATCTATGGTGATGCACACAGCTATCATCCGCCGAGATGGGCACCTAGCCAACACCTCCCTTGATGGAGCACATAGCCACCATCAAGCGCCAATGTAGCACAAGGCTAACATCAGACCACGTACATAATGTACACCCTTTCCTTCGATAGTGACATCCCAAGTCCCATGCAAATATGTATATCATGGCAACATATCACTTGAACAATAATGCATCACATGCCATCACATTTCATATATTCATCAATGATCATTTAATATCGTAAATCAACGACACAGTATTCGATCACCCACCACGGTATTCACAATCTTAGCCCTTAATTGGCTACCATTAACATCATATCACATATACATAAATATAACACATACACACAATCAAGAGATAGTGCAATAACTACGCACCTTTTTGGCACAGACGGCTAAATCCCGAAGACCCGATCTACCACACTAGATCACCTTGTCCTACATTCGGCCAAACCACAACACTTTAATCAAGACCATTCAGCCAACATCAAATCTTAATCCCAATAGCCTTAGGCTTTCTCAACCAACTTAAAGAATATTGAATCCTTACCACTT
Source organism: Gossypium rotundifolium (assembly GCA_025506655.1). Classification (NCBI taxonomy): domain Eukaryota; kingdom Viridiplantae; phylum Streptophyta; class Magnoliopsida; order Malvales; family Malvaceae; genus Gossypium; species Gossypium rotundifolium. The sequence goes on along the minus strand of CP106724.1, from coordinate 146,088,747 downwards.
GACTTACCAACCGATTGCTAATGGAATGGGCTTAGATCGATTGTTTCGAAATCCCAATGAGCTTAAGAGAATAATCAAATCCAAAAAATGGTTAGAACCTTACAAAACAATGCCTAAAGGTTCGGCCTTTGTCCACAAGAAACATCATAGAAACGAGAGAATAAAAGAAGAAAAACGTCCATGAACACTTACCCCTTTTTATCCAAAATCGATAGAAGAAACCCAAGGAGAGTCTACCCTTGAATATTCGGCCAAAATAAGGACTAAAAGAGAGGAAGAAGGTTGGCTATGGTTGATTGTATTAACAACAAGGATTCAATTAAAGTTGAGAAGAGAAAGGAAAAACAAAAGAAGAAAATGGAAAAGATTTCAATGGAAAAAAATGTTTATGGCTTAAAATAAAAGAAAGTAAAGAGAGATGGAGAGATGGAAATTTCAGCCAAGAGAGTGTAGGAGAAAAGTGATTTGAACAATATTGAAATAAAGAAAAGGAGAGAGTTGTGGAAGAGATTCGGCCAAGCACTACTTTGCCAAAAAGAAAGTACACAAAAATGCACAAGTTAGATTGTAGTTTCGGTTTCAAAAGGGAAAATGAAAGGAAGTAAAATGATGTGATTTGATTCAACAAAAAGAGGCTAAAATCAAAAGCAAAATGCACCAAAATGCACAAGACATATTTGGCCAAAGAGGAGAGCTTTGGGGAGGAAAAGAAAAATGCCAAAGATGCACAAAATGCTAAAATGACCAACCAATGCCCCCAAACTACCTATCAAAATTAATTACACCCCTAGCCTTACATGCCTTCCACATTCAACCACTAAAGGCCATCAAAGAGTTTCCAAAACGTTCTCCAACATTCAAGCCTCTTGACAACAATTTTGAATTAAACATACTCTTAATTTTCTCCTATTTCCTCCTATTCACTCACAACACTTAAGCCAACCCCATAGTCCATGAAACCGTCCACATTCATGGAAAAATAGCCATTAAAAAAAGCTTCCAAAACCTTACCTTAAATTAAGCCTTATGTCCCTATCTTTCCTTAATCCATAGGATTCCTTACCCAAAGTTCAAGCTTTCCTAAATTTCTATTCAACTTACCAAAAGAAATAGTCCAACCTATCATAAATAAGTTTGACCGTCCATCAATGCAAGGATTCAAAAATAAACCTTCAAAATGCTAAACATGCTACTCGAACCTTTAACCTCAAGCCACCTTTCAAGCTCCTTAACCAACTTGCCACTTACTCCTCTTATGCTTTAAATGAACACTTAATTAACTTAAGTGTCAAGCTCACTCAATCCTACTTCATTAAATAAGCCATACTAAAATTTATTCTAGCTTCCTAAATAAAAACAAGCCTTCACAATACTATGCTAACACACAAGATTCATACCCGAGCCAACACAAATAATACTCAAATTTCCTAAGGCTCAAGGCCCAATCCTACTAGGCCCAATTTTAGGATGTTACAGCACGACCAAGTTTCTCTTCTTGGGGTGCACCAGTTCTTTTTGTGAGAAAGAATGATGGAACGATACGAATGTGTATTGATTATTGGCAACTGAATAAGGTAACTATAAAGAATAAGTACCGTTACCTCGGATTGATGATTTGTTTGATCGGTTGAAAGGGCTTGATATTTTGAAGATAGATTTGAGATCGGGTTATTATCGATTCTTGAGTCGAGATACAAATGTGCCAAAGGCGCATTCGGACGAGGTACGGACATTTTGAGTTTTTGGTTATGCCTTTTGGGCTTACTAATGCACTCTTTGTTTTATGGATTTGATGAATTGGGTTTTAGGCGGTTTTGGATCGATTTGTGGTAGTGTTTATTGATGATATATTGATTTACTCCAAAGATGAAATCGAGCATCTTTGAGCATTTGAGATTAGTGCTACAAACTTTGAAATCAGCGGTTGTATACGAAGTTTAGTAAGTGTGAGTTACGGATGAAAGAGGTAAGCTTTTTAGGACATGTTGTTTGACATCGGGCATTCGAGTTGATCCAGAACAAAATATCGGCTATACTTGATTGGAAGCCACCGAAAAATGTTTCTGAGATTCAAAGTTTTCTGGGACTTACGGGTTACTATCGATGATTTGTGTAAGATTTTTCTATGATAGCTACCCCGTTGACAAAGTTATTGCAGAAAGATGTCATGTTCGAGTGGTCAGAAAAGTGTCAGAAAAGTTTTGATCAGCTGAAAGCCCTTTTGACAGAAGCTCTAGTGTTAGTTCAGCCTGAATCGGGTAAAGAATTTGTTGTTTATTCTAATGCTTCTTTGAATGGTTTGGGCTGCGTTTTGATGCAGGAAGGCAAAGTCATAGCCTACACTTCAAGACAACTGAAGCCGCATGAAAGAAATTACCCGACGCATGACTTAGAACTTGCAGCTATTGTGTTCGCACTGAAAATTTGGCGTCATTATTTATTTGGCGAGAAATGCCATGTTTACTCGGATCACAAAAGTCTTAAGTATTTGATGACTCAAAAAGAGTTGAACTTGAGACAACGTAGATGGTTAGAACTGTTGAAAGACTATGAGTTAGTGATTGACTACCATCCGGGGAAAGCTAACGTTGTTGCAGATGCATTAAGTCGAAAATCATTACTTGCTCTTCGTGCATTGAACACACATATGGTTATATCAGGTGATAGTTCAATCATAGCCGAGTTAAAAGCAAGACCGATGTTTATTCAACAAATTTGTGATGCACAAAAGGTAGAGAGATATATTTATCAAACAAGCTTAGTGTGGAAATAATGCAGTCGAATTTCAAATTGATGATAATGACCTTGAAATACAAAGGCCGAATGTGTGTCTTGAGGGCGTGGATTTGATTCGGATGTTATTGAAAGAAGCTCATAATAGTCGGATGTCGATACATCCGGTGTACGAAAATCTATAACGACTTGAAGTAGTTCTCTTGGTGGCTGGTATGAAACGAGATATATCGAATTTGTTTCAAAGTGCTTAATTTGTCGACAAGTAAAAGCCGAGCATCAAGTGCTTTCTAGGTTGCTTGATAGATCATGATACCGAATGGAAATGGGATAGAATTACAATGGATTTTGTATCCGGTCTTCCTATGACAGAGTAAGAAAGATGCCGTCGGGTTATAGTTGATAGGTGACTAAATTAGCTCATTTTGTGCGGTTAGTATAGACTTTTCACTCGATAAACTTGCTGAATTATATGTATCATGATTGTAAGATTGCATGGTGTATCGAGTTCCATTGTGTCAGACAGAGACTCGAGATTTACATTGCGGTTTTGGAAGAAGTTGCAAGATGCTTTAGGTACTAAACTACATTTTAGTACGACCTTTCATCCATGAAGAGGGCGGTCGATCTGAGTGAACTATTCAGATACTTGAGGACATGTTGAGATGTTGCGTTCTCGAGTTTGAAGGTACGTGGGAACGATACCTATCTTTGATTGAATTTGAATATAATAATAGCTTTCAATCTAGTATCAAAATGGTGCCCTATGAAGCCTTGTATGGGCGAAGGTGTCGAACGCCATTATACTGGACTGAGCTTAGTGAGAATAAGATACACGGGGTTGATTTGATTAAAGAAACCGAACAGAAAATAGCTATTATTAGAGACAATTTGAAAGCTGCCTCGGATCGTCAAAAATCCTATCGACTTGAAGCGTAAAGACATTGAATTTCAAGTTGAAGATCGAGTATTCTTGAAAGTTTCTCCATGGAAAAAGGTACTCCAATTTGGTCGGAAGGCAAACTTAGTCCGAGATTCATCGGACCTTATGAAATCTTGAGCGTATTGGGCACGCCGCTTATAGGTTGAAATTGCCTTCGAGTTAGAAAAGATACATGGCGTATTTCATGTTTCGATGCTTCATAATCTGATCAGATCCGTCTCATGTGATCACACCATCGAGATTGAAATCGCCTCGATATGACGTATGAGGAAGAACCGATCCGTATTTTAGCTCGGGAGAGAAAGAGTTAAGAAACAAGAAAATTCCATTAGTGAAATCTTGTGGAAAAGGCACGGAGTTGAAGAGGCTACGTGGGAGCTGAAGATTCAATAAGGCAACAATATCAAGCGTTGTTTAATGGTAAGATTTTCGGGACGAAAATCCTTAAGGGGAGAGTTATATGAGATCGAATTTGACCCTAATCGAACAATGGCTTGGGATCACGAATCAAGTTTGAGAAATATTTTAATATTTTATTTTGTGCTTATTATGTGTGAATTAAAATGTGTGAAAGTTTCGTAGAAAAATTTTATCGTTTGGGTGTTTAATTTGACAAAAAGGACTTAATCGCGTAAATTTTAAAAGTCTCAAACTATAGTGTAAAGTGCCTATTTGATGATGGCTTTTTAAAGTGGAGCATTAAAAGGGTAAATAACCCATTTTTTGAGTTAGTGGGTGGCTTATGTCAAAAATAACCTTAGTATATATGTTAGTTTTATTTTATATTAAAGGTTATATTAGTAATTTAATAATTACTTTATTATATGTTAAAATAACATAAACAAAAGCCACCATCTTTTTCATTCTCTCATGGCCGAATATTGAGAAAGAAAAAAAGGGGGTTTTGTTCTTTGAATTTTGGCACTTGGAGGCTTGATTTCAAGGTTAGTTTGATTTCGATTTTTGTTAATTTTTACGTTTTTGAGATCGTTGCTTCGAACCGTAGCCGACCCATGTTGTAATTTTTAAATTTGAGCATGTCTAAGGTTCGACCATTAACATTGTTATATGATAATTGGTGTTTGATGAATTTAAATTTAAGATAGGACTAAGATTGATAAGTTTTGTATTGAAGTTTTAGTGAAAATTGAGTAAATAGGACTAATTTGTAAAAATAAAAATTTGAAAGGGCTTAAAGGCAAAATAAATGAAAGAAATGGACTTATATAGTCCTTATACATATTTGGCCCTTGAGTGTTGTATTGAAATAATGTGTATTTTGTGTTTTGTGCAATTAGGACTAGATTGTAAAAATTTGACATAGTAGGGGTAAAATGGTAAATTGCCTATTTATGTGCTTAAGGACTAAATTGAGATGAAATGTACTTGAATGAGCTAAATTTGAATGTGTTTTAGATCAAGAGCAAAGAAAAACAAATTTAGATCGGGGAAAGACGAAGGTTCTCAAATAGTCGATTTGCACGGTCTATCGACAACCGAGGTAAGTCCTTAAGCGAACATATGTTAAAAGTTTATTTATAAATCTAATGTATGATGAAATTGGTATAATTATAGTAGTATGTCATGAGTTGGCCGAATGTGATGTTAATAAATTGGAGTGGTTGAAATTTTATTTAATGTGATTTTGGTTTGCTATATGATTTAAAATATGTGAAATATAAGTGGTGGTGAATTTAGCACTATGAAATGTGAAATGAAAGATTAACTATGATTTATTTCGGGCTTTAATGCCTAGCAGGCTTCGTGCCGGTGATTTACTTTGAGCTTTAAATGCCTAGCAGGCTTCGTGCCGGTGATTTATTTTGGGCTTTAATGCCTAGTAGGCTTCGTGCTGGTGATTTATTTCGGGCTTAAATGCCTAGTAGGCTTTGTGCCGGTGATTTATTTTGGGCTTTAAATGCCTAGCAGGCTTTATGCCGGTGATATGCTATAAATGGAGATTCTGAGAATCAAACAAGGTGAGATATATATATATAGTGTTATGTGCTAAAAGTTCGGGTAAGAATTAGCCTACCATATTAGTAAGGAATGAAGTGAACTAAAATTCTTATTGTTTAGTTAAAGATCAGTGATGAATGAGACAAAAGCGTTTGTTCTTGTGTATAAGTAGAAATAGAAGATCGATGCCTAGATTGGTTCATGTGATTTGATAATGTACAGGTTCACGATGTCATATAGCGATATTTAAATTAAGAGCATTACTAGTATTTGACTATGTACATTTTACATAATGAAATATTTATGTTCCATACTATAAGCTTGGATATTAGCATGTTTAAATGTATGCTCATTACATTTATATTTGCTTGAGACTTCTAAGCTAGTAAGCTTACTGTGTGTGTGTCTTTGTCTACCTCTATTTTATAGATTTTGATTCAAACTACGGACTCGAAGGATCATCTGTGAAGTCAACCACACTATCGACTTTCTTTTGGTATTGAAAAACTTAGTTTGGTATTTAAAAGGCATGTATAGGTTAGACTAAACAGTATAACTAATGTTTTGTAATCATGTAAATATGCTAGCCATGCGAAAATGGCTATCTATTTTGAATAACTTGTTTCGTGTTTTGATGATATAGTTTGCTCATGCCATGAATTATCATTTATGCTTGAATATGGTTTAATCATGCGTGAGAGTGGTACTATTATCTCATGCATGTTAGGTTATGACATGAATGACTTATAAATTAGTTCATGTTGATGAGCTTAATATATGGTATATACATTTATAATGTTTGGATATATGATTGACAATGAATAATGGTAAGCATGGTGTAATATTCGGTTTAGGCAATAAAGTAAATGATGGATGCATGTTTAAGTTATAGTATGTGATATATATTTGTTAAATAATGTTTATGACATGTGTGTATTTGATTTGGTCACTTACTAGATAAGAATTAAGTTCAATAATGCATGATTATATTTGGCTATTTTGATTAGGTTTGTGTAAGTGAGTATATACATATATTATTCTTAGATAGTTGGTTATTAGGTTCAAATTTTATTTAGTTTCTTGAATGTTAGATTGAATGATGTTTAGACATGATATGTTTGATATGTGATCACCTATATGAGTTTTTGATAGACCTTTTCATATGTGAATAGGTGTGGTAGTTTAGTAAGTTGGATTAAGACTCGGTGTATATTATTTGGATGTGTAATTTGGAAGCATGAGTTAGCCTTGTAAACTTTGTATTCGGTAATAGGGATACTAATGAACATGTACTTGAATGGCAAATCGGGTATGAAAGTCATAGGTATATGAGTATCAAATGTGTTTTATGTGAATCGGTAATGAGATAGCCAAATGAGGAAATATGGTCTTGATGGCATTGACCATATGCTTGAATATTGTATAATTTCAAAGTGGTAATATGTGTATGTATGTGATGATAGATAGATTAATTTTTTTGAGTCTATTATGCCATGTATTACATTTACTAAATTAAGATTTTAGAAGTTGATCTTATTATGCTTATCTAGACAAAAGAGATTGCATATGGAAAATTAGTATATGCTTGGATGGTATGCAAATTAGGTACGGTTAGTGCATGCAAAAGTAATGAATAAGTTGTATAAATATATGTGGCTCAATTATGCGCATGTTAACAAATTTTAGGTGTGCATTGGATCGATTGAGTATTGGTTCTATTTGATTTAGGTATGAGAGATGTAATGTGATCTCCTATATGTTTATTTAAATGTCATGACTATTACATAGTTAAAAGCGATTATCTTTGTATATGACTTAAGTGATTGATCAAAAGTTGTGATATAACTAGTAATGCCCCGTAACCCTAATCCGGCGACGGATACTGGTTAGGGGTGTTACAGCACTATTTCTCGAAATTCCCAAATACGGAATATTGCCTTTGTTCTTTTGAAATTCTTATCTCGAGATGATACAATATCACACCCAGTAGGTTAGGGCGCAATATCTCAACTTCCCAAGAATAAGTTTTTTTATTTATTTAAAATATCGTGCATTTTGATTTAAGAGAGAAAGGATACTCGGTTACTAGGTTTTAAATGAAGAGAATCGGAACTCAGTAAGTTAGAGCACGATTTTCTTAAAACCCCTAAACTCGAGCATTGCCTTGTGATCTTAAAACCGAAATGACATTAAAGCACTACATCTTTCATAACATGCAATAGAGCACTAATATATAAAGTCAATATCACATATTACAAAGATGAGTCACAAATAATTAACGGTCACAACTTAAGAGATATAATACATACAATAACAAATAAACGAACATCTAACACATAAAAAATAGTACGCATCAACTTAAATAATACATGCGTAATAAACTTGATGTAATATAATTGTATATTAAAATAATAGTAATAACAATAATATTAATAACAATCAAAATAATAGTGGCATTAATAAAATAATATTAGTAATATTAATAAAAAGATTAAAAATAACAATATATCAATATAGTTGCAAAAATAAACAAGGAATGACTAAATTGAAATCAAAATAGAATAAAGGGCCTAAAAGAACAATAAATTAAGAGATAAAATAAAAAAGGACTAGAAAATAATACGCTTACAGCCAGAGGGATCATCCAGGAAATTATCCCCTTTCACAAAACGGCATCGTCTACTAGAAGACTAAAGTGAATCAAAGCAAAAATTATAGGGGCAAATCAAAATAAAATAAAACTGAATTAAAACAAATATAAATGCGGGGAGGCTGTTCGCGAAAAATAACCCCAAAACACGAAACACGCAGATCCTTCAACTAACGGGTCAGGTCGCGCGCTGGTGGCTTGAAAGGATGCCGTTTAAGGGCGTCTAATGTTTGGCCCCAAAACGACACCATATGAGGTGTTTATAAAAGCCTAAAATATTTTTTTTGTTTCATTTTCAGCCTTCACCTTTTAAAAAAACAAAAAAACCTTCCTAAAACTCTCTCCCTCTCCGACCTAGGGTTTCCCCATTGCCGTCGCATCGGAGCTACCAAAGGGTCTCCTTTTCGACCGATTACTCCCTCTATAACGCCTTTTTTCCTTTTTTATACCAAGAAGGCCCTTCGAAGATCACAGAAAAGATTGAAAACTTTTCGGCTTCCTCCCTTTCGGCGATCGACGAGGTAAGGCTCCTCTCTCTTTCCCTCTTGATTTTTGAAAGCAAAAATAGAGGCAAGAATGAAAATGTATGAAAAGCAACGAAACGAAACACAACCAATTAGGGACAGTACCGTACGTGTGCTCAGTGTGGAAAGATGCACCTAGGAGAGTGTTGGAAGAAGGCGAGAGGATGTTTTAAGTGTGGGTCAAGGATCACATGATTAGGGACTGTCCTATGAAAATAGACGGGAGCCGATCAGCAAGTCAGGATCTTAATCAGGCTGGAAGAGGTGGACAGCAGCCACCGCTGGGTCATGTTCTGACTGGTAGAGGTAATGGTTCTAGGAGAGGTCGGGGAACACCAGGCAGAGGTGTTGGTAACACGGAGGCGAGATAATAGAGTCTAGTGTATCTGATTAAATCGGAGGGAGGATGGTGGCCTTTTGATGTCATAACGGTATGTTCCTTATCTACGGATTACCCTTTATTGCTTTGATAGATATTGGGTCAACTCATTCATACATTGCTAGTAAGGTGTCGGAACTCGCATGTGAACTACGAGACTATACCTAGGAAGATGACTATACTTAGTCCTTGAGGCAATCAAGAGTATTAGACAAACTATTTAGGCGATTACCTTTGAAAGTTCGGGGCGATTTCGGTGACTTAATGGAGTTGCCATTTGAGGAATTTGACCTAATCTTAGGCATGGATTGGTTAGTGAAGTACCATGCGAATGTGGATTGTGCTGCTAAGCGCATGTCGTTAAGAACTTCGAACGACAAAGGCGAGAGACAGAATTGCTTGTCAAATGTAGTATCTGCCCTTAAGGCAGAGAAGATGGTGAGAAAAGGGTGTAGCTTTTCTAATGTTGATCAGTGCCTTAGAGGCTAAGGAAGCAGCTGTAGGAGGAGTTAGAATAGTAAGGGAATTTGTGGATGTCTTTCCAAAGGAGCTACCTAGGTTACCCCCGGACAGGGAAGTGGAGTTCAAAATTGATTTACTGTCGGGTACAGCTCTTGTGTCAATTGCTCCGTACCGAATGGCACCAAAGGAGTTAGTAAAGCTTAAAGCCCAGATCCAAGAGTTACTCAATCATGGGTTTATTCAACCTAGTGTGTCTCCATGGGGAGTACCAGTCCTATTCGTGAAGAAGAAGGACGGGACTATGCGCATGTGCATAGATTACCGACAGTTAAATAAGTTGACCATCAAGAACAAGTATCCATTGCCAAGAATAGATGACTTGTTCGATCGACAAGGGCGCGATATTTTGAAGGTAGATCTAAGGTCAGGATATCATCAGCTTAAGATGAAGGAGGCAGATATCCATAAGATAGCTTTCCAGACTGGATATGGGCATTATGAGTTCTTGGTAATACCGTTCGAATTGACAAATGCCCCAGCTGTGTTCGTCGATATGATGAACCGAGTTTTTCAACCCTACCTGGATCGGTTCGTCGTTGTGTTCATAGACGATATCCTAGTGTATTCCAAGTCTGAGGAAGAACATGATGAGCATCTTCGGGTTGTGTTGCAAGTGTTAAGGGAAAAGAAGCTATATGCCAAGTTCAGCAAGTGCAAATTTTGGCTGAAAAAATTACATTCTTAGGGCATGTGGTGTCTGCCGAAGGAATAAGGGTGGATCCTCGGAAGATTGAAGCAGTATTAGATTGGAAACCACCTAAGTCTGTGGCTGAGGTCCGTAGTTTCTTGGGGTTAGCAGGCTATTACAGGAGATTTGTAGAAGGGTTCTCGACAATAGTAGCACCTTTGACGAATTGTTAAGAAAGGAGGTATCTTTCGTATGGGAGGATAAGCAGCAGGAGAGTTTTGAGAAGCTTAAGAAAGTATTGACAGAGGCTCGGTTTGATTCGGTATGGAAGCGAGGAAAGACTTTGTGGTGTATTGTGATGCTTCCCATACAGGATTGGGATGTGTCCTTATATAAGACAGGAAAATGGTCGCTTATGCGTCTCGGCAGTTGAGGCCACATGAGGCTAACTATTCGATGCATGATCTGGAATTGGCGGCGGTTGTATTCGCTCTTAAAGTGTGGAGGCACTACTTGTATAGAGAAAGATCAGTGATCTACACGGACCACAAGAGTCTGAAGTATTTGCTGACTCAGAAGGAGCTAAATTTGAGACAGTGAAGGTGGGTGGAGTTGTTGAAAGACTATGATTGCTCAATAGAGTATCATCCGGGCAAGGCAAATGTGGTGGCAGATGCCTTAAGTCAGAAAATGGTGTCAGATTTAAGGGCGATGCTTGCACATTTGAGCCTTTATGACGATGGGAGTTTGCTAGCGGAGTTGCAAGTGAAGCCGACGTGGTTAAGTCAGGTAAAGGAGAAATAGTTGGTAGATGGCGATCTGAGTGCTAAGTTACTACAAGTGCAGAATGAGGAATTGGAAAATTTTGATGTAAACAACGATGGAGTGCTATTTTTTGGGGCAAGGTCTGTATGCCGAAGGATGAGGAGTTAAGGCAGAAAATTCTTCAGGAATCGCATAGTAGCCCTTATGCTATGCATCCTAGAGGAAGTAAGTTATATAGGGATCTACGGGATCAGTTTTGGTGGCCTGGTCTTAAGCGGGAAGTTATAAAATTTGTAGGGAAGTGCTTAACGTGTCAGCAAGTCAAGTCTGAACACCAAGTACCGTCAGGATTGCTTCAGCCAATAAAGATTCCGCAATGGAAGTGGGAGAGAATTACCATGGACTTCATTAGTGGGCTTCCCCTTACGCCTACTAAGAAGGACTCGGTATGGGTGATAGTAGATCGGTTGATGAAGTCTGCACATTTCATACCGGTCTTGGGTTGACTATTCATTCGAAATTGGCAAAGTTGTATGTAGCGAAATTGAGGTGAAATTTGAGGTGTCGGTGTTGATTATCTCGGATAGGGATCCGAGGTTTACATCTCGATTTTGGAAAGCATTACATCAAGCTTTGGGCACCAGATTGGACTTTAGTACGACATTCCATCCACAGTCGGACGACCAATCTGAGCGGGTAATTCAAGTGCTGGAGGATATGTTGAGAGGTTGTGTGATAGACTTCAGAGGGAGTTGGGAGGAGTTCTTGCCTTTAGTGAAATTTGCGTACAATAACAACTATCAAGCAAGTATTCGGATGGCACCGTACGAAGCATTGTATGGACGGAAGTGTCGCACTCTTACATGTTGGACAGAACTGGGGGAACGTCAGGTTTTGGGTCCAGAGATTGTGGCAGAATCAGAAGAAAAGGTTAAAGTAATTAGGACACGGTTGAAGGAGGCATCTGACAGGCAGGAAAAAATCATATGTGGATCTTAAGCGAAAGGAGATAGAGTTTGCTGTGGGGGATCAGGTGTTTCTCAAAGTTTCACCGTGGAAGAAGGTGATGAGATTTGGTCGCAAGGGAAAGCTAAGTCCTAGGTTTATAGGACCTTATCGGATTTTGAAGCGGGTTGGACCAGTAGCGTGCCAATTAGAATTGCCTTCGGAGTTGGAGTAGATACACAATGTGTTTCACGTTTCGATGCTACGTCGTTACCGACCAGATCCATCTCACGTGATACCGATTGAGAAGGTGGAGCTAAGACCAGATCTGTCCTATGAGGAAGAGCCGATTCAGATTCTGGAACGTGATGTGAAGATGCTACGCAGGAAATCAGTTCCTTTAGTCAAAGTATTATGGCGTAACCATGGATCGGAGGAAGCTTCGTGGGAGCTAGAGGAAGCAATGCGACAGCAATACCCTCACTTATTCTAGCCAGGTAAATTTCAAGGCCGAAATTTATTTTAAGGGGGGTAGAACTGTAATATTCTGACTTTGTGGGTCTATGCATTTGATGCGTTGCATGGCTAAATTAGTAGGAGAAGGCTTTGAGGTGCGGATTGGGCTCAAGTTTGAGCTTAAAACCTGGGTTAAATTGCTTATAAATAATGTTAGTGTATAAATTAAAAGTTAAGTGAGTATGTTTAGTAGCAAGTTGGGCTCGTGGCCCAAAGTTGGACGTACCATAAGTGGGTATGTAGGTGGCGTCACAAGGGGGAGAAGTTTGGGCCTAGTATGGCCGCTTGGGGCCCAAGTTAGTGGATCAAATATTCGGCACTTCAAGGGGGAGGGGATGGATGGCACATGAGCCCCATTTTAGGAGCTTTATTTCTTTTAATATTTAGTAATTAAAAGCTGATAATTAAGAGGGAGAAGTTGGATCTAGGTTGGCCTCTTCTAAAGATGAGATAGGGATTGGGTTATCATGCAAGATAAGAGCTATCAGGAGGGAAAGAGTTGGCGAAACTCCAACTCGAGTGTGTGCTGTGTATAGCCGAAATTTGGAAGGAATTATCATATTTTTCATTTGTAAATAAAAACTGCTTTTTGTAGTTCCATTTCCCTTATTTTTAGTTACCACTGGTTAATCTTTTATACCAATGCCAGCCTTTGTATCAAAGCCGGGTTTAAAAAGTTTAGGAATTACACCAGTTAATGGGAATTAACAACCCAAGCCAACTATCAGACTTGCATGTTCTAAAATTTGCTTAATTCGTATTTATACCTAAAACAATTAAACTTTTATCGTTAGTTTACGCATTTTAAATTTCATCATTTGAGGAATTAAAACATTTAAAGGTTTTTTGGGTTAATTTTCCAAAATTTAAGGCAAATAATACTTACATTTTGGAAAGAAAAAATTTTGGTTTGCTTAAAAATTTAAAAAAAAATTTTGTTGGGAAGACCAAAATAAAAAATAATAACCAATCAGGACCTTAATTTACTAATTAACCTAAAAATTGAAATAAGAACCAAATGAAAACCATCTAATCATCAAAACCGTTTAGTCAAACATAAAGTCCAACAAAATCCCAATGATCACCACCCAAAATTATTCTACTCCCAATTTCAAATAATCCAATACTATAATAAAATCCTTCACAATCTTTCCATAAAAGAATTTGATGCCACCAATCTTTTCAATCAATACTATGTGGTACATCACCATCACGATACTTAATAACTCTCCACTAATTTGTCCATAACAATCGTACGATAAGTTAACACATTATTAAGTTACAGCAATTCAATTCATTAGATTTCAACATATTTAGTTTGAGACATCCACATTAAAGATTTGAAAATAACCTATTTCTGGTACAAATCAAACATTGGTAGCAGAATAAACCCTTTTTTGCCCATATTTCAACACATTTATGTAAAAACTTGTTCCAATTTTATTAATTCCTAATTGAAATCAAAGGGTAGAATTTTAAATATTTTTAATTAAATCAGAATCATCAATTTTAATAATATTCATATAATTATTGATATAAATGAATTAGGAATTAATAAACACGTTTGCTTTTAATTGTTGTTGAAAATTTTCTTATTAAATTCATTAAAATTTCAAATTTAAGGTTAATCAACGATTTTAAAGTTTTGAGAACAAAATTGATCTATTTTTATTGAAACCTATTCTTAAACCTTTTCAATTAATAAAACTTTGTAAGACCAATTTCCTGATTTGGAATCAAATTTATCGCATATTCAAATGAACTCAATCTAGGATTTAAAATTGAAACTAAGTATTATTTAGATAATTTGGATTAAATCAATTGGAATCTCCTAGTAGAATACTTGATGGATCTTCAAATTATCCAAGAAATTAATAATCGAAATTATCTCTAAATTTCAAGCCAGATTTATAAAAACTAATACCCTAATAGGATTATTCTAATTGAGTTGATATAACTTAAATTAAATTTAGGTTATTTTTGAAGATAAATTATATTAACTTAAATATGGAATAAAGATATAATGAGAATATTAGAAAATATTAGGGTAAAATAAAAAAAATATTTAAGTAAAATTGGAGGAATGTAATAACAATTTCCTAGATTTCATAGAAAATTATATAACTAATTACTTATCCTTTTTTTAACAAACACTATTACATCATCCACCTCACTATTTTATAAATCACTATTATCTCATTATTCCATATTTATTATAACTTTATCTTATTTATTAATACACTCTTATGTTACCTTATTTAATAGTAATTATTTAAATCTCCTTTTGAACATCTATCTTTACAATAATTTTGAATAATCTTCTTTTCTAAATCACTGCCCAAACCTTCTCTTGGCATCTAAACTCAATTTGAGACTTCTATATGTTTGTAAAAACATTTTATGGCTTTCAATCAGGTGGCGTTTAGACTTTTAAGTTCTTATTAAATTCAATTTTGATATTTTAAGGTATGGTCCATAAAATTCCTAGTCAATTTAATTTTAATTTTCCAAATTCTTAAAATTTGCTCAAATGTTCAGGTTTCCAAAATTCATTTTTAGTTTCCAAAATGTTCTTGATTTTTGGTCCACAAAATACCGTAAAAGCGGGTTCGAGAGTCGATTACTTAACGAGGAAGGATTAGCACCCTCAGAACGCCCAAAAATTGGTACATAATCAATTAATTAATGTCCTTATGTCGAGAATTTGAAAAGATTTTAAAATACAATTCCTTTTAAAGAGTATTTGTATGACCTGTTTTGGAATATTAAGACTCCTTTATTCCAAAAGGATAAAATATCACATCCAGTACGTTAGGGTGCGACTTTAACCCCTGAAACTAAGATCATCCCTTAACTTCCAAAAATCCGAATTCAAAAGGATATTTAGTTATTTGTACGAACAAAAACCAAACCCAAAGACAGAGGGCACAATTTTCGAACTTCCAAACATTTAAACATGAACACCCCACACCCTACCCACGAGCCCGAACCAGGATCTGGTATGTTCCTAAAGTAACCGGTTTTGAAAATTTTCAAGATTTAGAGAAATTTGAAAAAATATTTAAAGAATGTTGTTGTGGATTGGGCTTAGATTGGAAACCCATTTATTAAATTTTGAAAATCCAACTTAAGTGAGGTGACAAAACAATTTTAGGGTTTATTATTTTGAAAGAAAAAATTTTGTTTTTCTTAACTTTAATTAAAATAAATTGTAACACAATCAAACATGAATAAGCGGAAATAAAGAATAATCCACTGGGCCTTATGGCCTTACTACATCAAATAAAACCTAAAAGAAATATAATTAAGGGTACCAAATGTAAATAAAGTCCAAATAAAATAAAATCTCCAAATGTAGCATGGCCACCTCAACGTCTCACCGGTCATTCACTTTGCTCATCACCGAAAATAGTTCCCACAACGGGTGAGTCAATAGACTCAATGTGCACACAATACTATCATTCAATAAATCGTGCATTCATGTTCAAATCATTAAGTCCATACAATAATGAAATTATGATGCAACCCAAACCCAATCCTAATTAGCCATCCACTACACTCCCCTGCACCATCCTCGCACACAGTGGGGACTACTAAGTCAACCTCCATCCGCTACTCTCCATCAAAGGCATTCGCCCATATACGTTGTGTCATTAGACACTATTGTAACCGGTTACCAAAATTTCGCAATGTGACCGTAGTCAACATATTTCACAGGAGACCAAGTCAACACCTTCGTTGGTGAGACCAAGTCAACACCAGATTTCGTTGGTAAGACCAAGTCAACACCTTAGTTGGTGAGACCAAGTCAACACCTATATTTCATTGGTGAGACCAAGTCAACACCTTCGTTGGTGAGACCAAGTCAACACCTATATTTAGTTGGTGAGACCGAAGTCAACACCTTCAAGGAGAGAAGTCAACACCTACTCTTCCCTTTCACATAAATCCCGAATGCCCCAAAAATATATATAATGCATAACTTACTTAATTTCATGTTTATATACATATATTCGCATGTTATAAAATAACATATTTCACAATCCTATCGAAGTAGGAAACGCACTGGTACTTTTGCCACATTTGTGGTACATAGCCACATTCACATTCTTATTCATAATCATATATTAAAATATTTAGCCATAAAATATCGAAGGATAGTAAGGGTACACACCGATTTGCTTATTAGGTTCCTTGAGATCTCGAAAATCTCGATCTAACTTTAGATCTATTAATTCCTATATTCGCCCACCAAATAAAACACATTAATAAACCCTTTTGGCTTAAAACAAAACCAAATCCTAGTAGGATTTGTAGAGAGACTCACCTTTGCCGATTTGGTGTTTACACAAACCAAAACTTTATTTTTCCTTTACCGATATTCGCCAACCTTGAATCTCAATATGGGTTAGTTTCGACTTTTAATAATTAAAGAAATGATCTAGATAATCATACAAGCTTTGGTCAATACTTTTAGGTACTTACCTTGTGGATCTTAAATCCCGAAATTCACCGAATAACTAGGGAACACGTGGCCTATGGTGTACCTTCGAAAAGAATTTCTTCTTCCATGATTCGCTAAGATTAATAATCAAATTAGTCTCTAAATTTCAATAAGTCTAGAATATTAAAGAATGGAAAACTAAACTTGGATCTTACCCTTATTTGAAGGAATCGATTGCACCTTCACTTCAACCTTCAGAGATTCTTAGAGACTTGATGAACAATCGGCTATGATTCCCTTATGTATTTGGTTTCAAAGATGAAAGAAGAGAGGAATAATAGGCTTAGAAGGAAATCGGCTAGGAGGCTAAAAGAAAGAAGAAAAGAATGGATTCTCAAGAAGAATATTTGGCAGAGGAAAGAGAGGAGAATGAATAATGAATGGCCCTAGTCTTATCCTTTTATAGCCGAAATTACTAGGCCAAGAATCCTTAACTTGGCCACCACTCTTCCTTATTTTCCTAATTAAAGAATAATTCTCATTTATCTCTTATTATTCACATATTTATGTGAATAAAACTCCTTTATTTATCTCTTATTATTCACATATTTATGTGAATAAAACTCCTTTATTTATCTCTTATTATTCACATATTTATGTGAATAACACTCCTTTATTTATCTCTTATTATTCACATATTTATGTGAATAAAACTCCTTATTTCTCTCTTATTATTCACATATTTATGTGAATAAAACTCTTCCTTTTCTAGAAACCCATGCCGTCCACCTCAAACCTCCGGAAGCAAAAATAAAGCCTTCATTATTTGCTTCTGGATGACTCAAACTCAGCCCAAAACCTCTTGTATTTGGGCCATTTCCTAAGACCTTAGGTGGCATCTTCAGCCACATTTCCAAGTTCTTTATTGGGGCAAATGTCATGTCTTGTATATATTTTAGGGTCACTTGGCCCTAAGTTCCCTTTGGGCTCTGAAATTCGACATTCCGGTCATTTTAAGTTTCCTAAAATTTTCGCTGCTCAGATTTTCGTGTTTCCAAAATGTTTAGGTCTCCAAAATGTTCGTGTTTCCAAAATGTTCGTGTTTCCAAAATGTTCAAGTTTCCAAAATGTTCGGGTTTTCAAAATGCTCAAGTTTCCAAAATGTTCAAGTTTCCTATTTTGGCTTGGTTTCCAAAATGTTCACTTTCCTAATTTACTTAGGTTTCCAAAATGTTCACTTTCCAAAATGTCTAAGTTTCCAAAAGTGTTCATTTCCATTTCCATTTCCATTTTCATTTCTATCTTCATTTTCATTTCCATTTTCCTTTCCATTTTCATGCATTTCTAGATTTCCAAAAGTATCAAAATTTATTCATAGTACTTGAAACTTGTCATTTCATACAATTAAACCGAAATGCATAGGCCCTATTTAGGATGTTACTGGTTCTACCCTCCTTAAAATAATTTCGTCCTCGAAATTACTTAACGACAACGTACAATCTTTCTCACCGCGACTATGCTTACTGCCATGACTCGATCTTAATAGAACCATCATACTTTCTAGGCACAATCTCTAAGTTCACATCCCTTAGAACTCATTTTCTAACATCGCGATTTAATCTGATTTAAAAGTTTTATACATTAGTACTTGTTTCACTTTATTACTCATGAAGAAATTTTATGAAAAGAGTTTAGGGGTGGTTCTTTCATATTCATACATGCACACAGCCTTTTCATCCATTCATACATCCATCAAACAATTATGAACCTTAGTTCATTCAGAGAAACGTTGTAGTTTTTTCCTTTGTTGTTGTTTTACCACTACCCGGGGTATTTTCGTAATTTGTCCCATGGGTATTTTCATAATTTTTCAAAATAAGGTTCCTTGGTGTTTTGTCACAAATTATTTTGGAAATTTTAAAGTTCTCGGGGTATTTTGGAGAATTTTTGAAACCGAGGGTATTGCGTAAATTTTTGGACCTTGGGGTATTTTGGTAATTTTTCCACAAACGGGTAAATTGTAAAATTTTAATAAATTAGGGATATTTCAGGAGTTGCAAAATTTTGAGGGTTCTTTTGAGAAATTTATTTTCCAAAATGATGAAGTTGCAAAAATTTTGGAAATTAGGTCATTTTGTAATTTTGTAAGTTAGGGTAATTTTGTAATTTTTTCAAAATTACGGTATTTCAAAGATTTTACAAATTAGGGTTTTTGAATGTTTATGAAATCATGAAATTTTGATAATGTTGTTGAGTAGTTGAATCATTTTACAAATCGTATTTTGGTAATTTCTTGCTAAGGGTATTTTTGTAATTTTGCAAATCAAGAGTTTTTCGAAAATGTTGTAAAATAAATTTTCTCGATTTAAGAGAAAGTTTTAGAAGTTTGAAAAAACTAGGGTTTGTTGTTTTGTTCTCTCTTCTCTTTTTTTTTTTTTAAAACATGGCTAGTTCCTTTCTGGGTTTTAGTCATTATGTTTAGCCAATGACCGAGCCCTCTTGGTCGGGGTGAACCAAAGCTACGCACTGTGCAGGATTCGTGTGGAGAGGAGGTGAGTCACGCGACTGCTTAAATACCAAGCTCCCACCAAAACCGCTCCTAGACATGCGTATAAGGGTTACCACACCACTAGCTCATTGACTTAGCCATAGGTTTGTTCAAGACATTAAGTCTTATGTGGTTTATGTTTTGAGTAGTCTAATCCTAGGGTTCAAGTTCCTATCATTCTATTCTATGCTCCATGCCTTTTCTACCCTTAAGCAGTTCACGAATCACACATAAAGTTAGGGTACTTACCGGTGGATCATGGTCTGAGACTTAAGTGCCATGCTGAAGCTTCGCTTATTTTCAAAGAAAATCATTTGGCTCGCTTTGAAAACGTTTGGGCCTTAGCCCACAGGCCGAGAGTTTAAAACTGGCTCGATACAAATTGAAACACCCACACCCGGCCCACGAGCCCGAACAGGATCTGGTATGTTCCTAAAGTAACCTAGGTTTTGAAAATTTTCAGATTTAGAGAAATTTGAAAAAATATTTAAAGAATGTTGTTGTGGATTGGGCTTAGATTGGAAACCCATTTATTAAATTTTGAAAATCCAACTTAAGTGAGGTGACAAAACAATTTTAGGGTTTATTATTTTGAAAGAAATAAATTTTGTTTTTCTTAACTTTAATTAAAAATAAATTGTAACACAATCAAACATGAATAAGCGGAAATAAAGAATAATCCATTGGGCCTTATGGCCTTACTACATCAAATAAAACCTAAAAGAAATATAATTAAGGGTACCAAACGAAATAAAGTCCAAATAAAATAAAATCTCCAAATGTAGCATGGCCACCTCAACGCTCACCGCCCGGTCCGTCACTTTGTTCATCACTGAAAATAGTTCCCACAACGGGTGAGTCAATAGACTCAATGTGCACACAATACTATCATTCAATAAATCGCATTCATGTTCAAATCATTAAGTCCATACAATAATGAAATTATGATGCAACCCAAACCCAATCCTAATTAGCCATCCACTACACTCCCCGCACCATCCTCGCACACCGTGGGGACTACTAAGTCAACCTCCATCCGCTACTCTCCATCAAAGGCATTCGCCCATATACGTTGTGTCATTAGACACTATTGTAACGAAGTTACCAAAATTTCGCAATGTGACCGTAGTCAACATATTTAGTTGGTGAGACCAAGTCAACACCTTCGTTGGTGAGACCAAGTCAACACCGATTTCGTTGGTGAGACCAAGTCAACACCTTCAAGTGAGACCAAGTCAACACCTATATTTCATTGGTGAGACCGAAGTCAACACCTTCAGTTGGTGAGACGAAGTCAACACCTATATTTCGTTGGTGAGACCAAGTCAACACCTTCGTTGGTGAGACCAAGTCAACACCTACTCTTCCCTTTCACATAAATCCCAATGCCCCAAAATATATATAATGCATAACTTACTTAATTTCATGTTTATATACATATATTCGCATGTTATAAAATAACATATTTCACAATCCTATCAGAAGTAGGAAACGTACCTGGGTACTTTTTGCCACATTTGTGGTACATAGCCACATTCACATTCTTATTCATAATCATATATTAAAATATTTAGCCATAAAATATCGAAGGATAGTAAGGGTACACACCTGATTTGCTTATTAAGGTTCCTTGAGATCTCGAAAATCTCGATCTAACTTTAGATCTATTAATTCCTATATTCGGCCCACCAAATAAAACACATTAATAAACCCTTTTGGCTTAAAACAAAACCAAATCCTAGTAGGATTTGTAGAGAGACTCACCTTTGCCGATTTGGTGTTTACACAAATCCCGAAAACTTTATTTTTCCTTTACCTGATATTCGGCCAACCTTGAATCTCAATATGGGTTAGTTTCCGACTTTTTAATAATTAAAGAACTGATCTAGATAATCATACAAGCTTTGGCCGAATACTTTTAGGTACTTACCTTGTGGATCTTAAATCCGAAATTCACCGAATAACTAGGGAACACGTGGCCTATGGTGTACCTTCGAAAAGAATTTCTTCTTCCATGATTCGCCAAGATTAATAATCGAAATTAGTCTCTAAATTTCAATAAGTCTAGAATATTAAAGAATGGAAAACTAAACTTGGATCTTACCCTTATTTGAAGGAATCGATTGCACCTTCACTTCAACCTTCGAGATTCGGCAGAGACTTGATGAACAATGGCTATGATTCCCTTATGTATTTGGTTTCAAAGATGAAAGAAGAGAGGAATAATAGGCTTAGAAGGAAATCGGCTAGGAGGCTAAAAGAAAAGAAGAAAAGAATGGATTCTCAAGAAGAATATTTGGCAGAGGAAAGAGAGGAGAATGAATAATGAATGGCCCTAGTCTTATCCTTTTATAGTCGAAATTACTAGGCCAAGAATCCTTAACTTGGCCACCACTCTTCCTTATTTTCCTAATTAAAGAATAATTCTCATTTATCTCTTATTATTCACATATTTATGTGAATAAAACTCCTTTATTTATCTCTTATTATTCACATATTTATGTGAATAAAACTCCTTTATTTATCTCTTATTATTCACATATTTATGTGAATAACACTCCTTTATTTATCTCTTATTATTCACATATTTATGTGAATAAAACTCCTTTATTTCTCTCTTATTATTCACATATTTATGTGAATAAAACTCTTCCTTTTCTAGAAACCCATGCCGTCCACCTCACCTATACGGAAGCAAAATAAAGCCTTCATTATTTGCTTCTGGATGACTCAAACTCAGCCCAAAACCTCTTGTATTTGGGCCATTTCCTAAGACCTTAGGTGGCATCTTCAGCCACATTTCCAAGTTCTTTATTGGGGCAAATGTCATGTCTTGTATATTTTTAGGGTCACTTGGCCCTAAGTTCCTTTGGGCTCAAATTCGACATTAGGGTCATTTTAAGTTTCCTAAAATTTTCATGGCTCAGATTTTCCAGTTTCCAAAATGTTTAGGTCTCCAAAATGTTCGTGTTTCCAAAATGTTCAGGGTTTCCAAAATGTTCAAGTTTCCAAAATGTTCAGTTTTCAAAATGCTCAAGTTTCCAAAATGTTCAAGTTTCCTATTTTGGCTTGGTTTCCAAAATGTTCACTTTCCTAATTTACTTAGGTTTCCAAAATGTTCACTTTCCAAAATGTCTAAGTTTCCAAAAGTGTTCATTTCCATTTCCATTTCCATTTTCATTTCTATCTTCATTTTCATTTCCATTTTCCTTTCCATTTTCATGCATTTCTAGATTTCCAAAAGTATCAAAAATTTATTCATAGTACTTGAAACTTGTCATTTCATACAATTAAACTGGAAATGCATAGGCCCTATTTAGGATGTTACAGCTTCTACCCTCCTTAAAATAATTTCGTCCTCGAAATTACTTCTTGACAACGTACAATCTTTCTCACCGTGACTATGCTTCTGTGCAAGACTCGATCTTAATAGAACCATCATACTTTCTAGGCACAATCTCTAAGTTCACATCCCTTAGAACTCATTTTCTAACATCGCGATTTAATCGATTTAAAAGTTTTATACATTAGTACTTGTTTCACTTTATTACTCGCAAGAAATTTTATGAAAAAGAGTTTAGGGGTGGTTCTTTCAGATTCATACATGCACATGTCTTTTCATCCATTCATACATCCATCAAACAATTATGAACCTTAGTTCATTCAGAGAAACGTAGTTTTTTCCTTTGTTGTTGTTTTACCACTACCCGGGGTATTTTCGTAATTTGTCCTACTGAGGTATTTTCATAATTTTTCAAAATAAGGTTCCTTGGTGTTTTGTCACAAATTATTTTTGGAAATTTTAAAGTTCTCGGTATTTTGGAGAATTTTTGAAACCGAGGGTATTGCGTAAATTTTTGGACCTTGGGGTATTTTGGTAATTTTTCCACAAACCGGTAAATTGTAAAATTTTAATAAATTAGGATATTTCAGGAGTTGCAAAATTTTGAGGGTTCTTTTGAGAAATTTATTTTCCAAAATGATGAAGTTGCAAAAATTTTGGAAATTAGGGTCATTTTGGTAATTTTGTAAGTTAGGGGTAATTTTGTAATTTTTTTCAAAATTACGGTATTTCAGTATTTTACAAATTAGGGTTTTTGAATGTTTATGAAATCATGAAATTTTGATAATGTTGTTGAGTAGTTGAATCATTTTACAAATCAGGGGCGTTTTGGTAATTTTCTCGCTAAGGTATTTTTGTAATTTTTGCAAATCAAGAGTTTTTCAGAAAATGTTGTAAAAATAAATTTTCTCAGATTTAAGAGAAAGTTTTAGAAGTTTGAAAAAAACTAGGGTTTGTTGTTTTGTTCTCTCTTCTTTTTTTTTTTTTAAAACATGGCTAGTTCCTTTCGGGTTTTAGTCATTATGTTTAGCCAATGACCGAGCCCTCTTGGTCGGGGTGAACCAAAGCTACACACCAGGCAGGATTCGTGTGGAGAGGAGGTGAGTCATGGATCGCTTAAATACCAAGCTCCCACCAAAACCGTTCCTAGACATGCGTAAGGGTTACCACACCACTAGCTCGGTGACTTAGCCATAGGTTTGTTCAAGACATTAAGTCTTATGTGGTTTATGTTTTGAGTAGTCTAATCCTAGGTTCAAGTTCCTATCATTCTATTCTACGCTCCATGCCTTTTCTACCCTTAAACAGTTCACAGAATCACACATAAAGTTAGGGGTACTTACCTGGTGGACTGCGGGTCGGAGACTTAAGTGCCATGCCAGAAGCCTGCTTATTTTCAAAGAAAATCATTTGGCTCGCTTTGAAAACGTTTTGGGCCTTAGCCCACAGGCCGAGAGTTTAAAACTGGGCTCGATACTAAATCGAAACACCCCACACCCTACCACGAGCTGAACGGATCTGGTATGTTCCTAAAGTGTAGGTTTTGAAAATTTTCAAGATTTAGAGAAATTTGAAAAAATATTTAAAGAATGTTGTTGTGGATTGGGCTTAGATTGGAAACCCATTTATTAAATTTTGAAAATCCAACTTAAGTGAGGTGACAAAACAATTTTAGGGTTTATTATTTTGAAAGAAATAAATTTTGTTTTTCTTAACTTTAATTAAAAATAAATTGTAACACAATCAAACATGAATAAGCGGAAATAAAGAATAATCCATCGGGCCTTATGGCCTTACTACATCAAATAAAACCTAAAAGAAATATAATTAAGGGTACCAAATGTAAATAAAGTCCAAATAAAATAAAATCTCCAAATGTAGCATGGCCACCTCAACGCTCTACCGGCCGGTCCATCCTTTATTCATCACCGAAAATAGTTCCCACAACGGGTGAGTCAATAGACTCAATGTGCACACAATACTATCATTCAATAAATCGAGGCATTCATGTTCAAATCATTAAGTCCATACAATAATGAAATTATGATGCAACCCAAACCCAATCCTAATTAGCCATCCACTACACTCCCCGCACCATCCTCGCACACCGTGGGGACTACTAAGTCAACCTCCATCCGCTACTCTCCATCAAAGGCATTCGCCCATATCACGTTGTGTCATTAGACACTATTGTAACCGGTTACCAAAATTTCGCAATGTGACCGTAGTCAACATATTTAGTTGGTGAGACCAAGTCAACACCTTCGTTGGTGAGACCAAGTCAACACCAGATTTTGGTGAGACCAAGTCAACACCTTCGTTGGTGAGACCAAGTCAACACCTATATTTCATTGGTGAGACCAAGTCAACACCTTCGTTGGTGAGACCGAAGTCAACACCTATATTTAGTTGGTGAGACCGAAGTCAACACCTTCGTTGGTGAGACCAAGTCAACACCTACTCTTCCCTTTCACATAAATCCCGAATGCCCCAAAAATATATATAATGCATAACTTACTTAATTTCATGTTTATATACATATATTAGCATGTTATAAAATAACATATTTCACAATCCTATCAAGTAGGAAACGTGCACAGGTACTTTTTGCCACATTTGTGGTACATAGCCACATTCACATTCTTATTCATAATCATATATTAAAATATTTAGCCATAAAATATCGAAGGATAGTAAGGGTACACACCGATTTGCTTATTAAGGTTCCTTGAGATCTCGAAAATCTCGATCTAACTTTAGATCTATTAATTCCTATATTCTACCCACCAAATAAAACACATTAATAAACCCTTTTGGCTTAAACAAAACCAAATCCTAGTAGGATTTGTAGAGACTCACCTTTGCCGATTTGGTGTTTACACAAATCCAAAACTTTATTTTTCCTTTACGATATTCTACCAACCTTGAATCTCAATATGGGTTAGTTTCCGACTTTTTAATAATTAAAGAACTGATCTAGATAATCATACAAGCTTTGGCGAATACTTTAGGTACTTACCTTGTGGATCTTAAATCCCAAATTCACCGAATAACTAGGGAACACGTGGCCTATGGTGTACCTTCGGAAAAGAATTTCTTCTTCCATGATTCTACCAAGATTAATAATCGAAATTAGTCTCTAAATTTCAATAAGTCTAGAATATTAAAGAATGGAAAACTAAACTTGGATCTTACCCTTATTTGAAGGAATCGATTGCACCTTCACTTCAACCTTTGAGATTCGGCTTAGAGACTTGATGAACAATCGGCTATGATTCCCTTATGTATTTGGTTTCAAAGATGAAAGAAGAGAGGAATAATAGGCTTAGAAGGAAATCGGCTAGGAGGCTAAAAGAAAAGAAGAAAAGAATGGATTCTCAAGAAGAATATTTGGCGAGGAAAAGAGAGGAGAATGAATAATGAATGGCCCTAGTCTTATCCTTTTATAGCCGAAATTACTAGGCCAAGAATCCTTAACTTGGCCACCACTCTTCCTTATTTTCCTAATTAAAGAATAATTCTCATTTATCTCTTATTATTCACATATTTATGTGAATAAAACTCCTTTATTTATCTCTTATTATTCACATATTTATGTGAATAAAACTCCTTTATTTATCTCTTATTATTCACATATTTATGTGAATAACACTCCTTTATTTATCTCTTATTATTCACATATTTATGTGAATAAAACTCCTTTATTTCTCTCTTATTATTCACATATTTATGTGAATAAAACTCTTCCTTTCTAGAAACCCATGCCGTCCACCTCACTATACGGAAGCAAAAATAAAGCCTTCATTATTTGCTTCTGGATGACTCAAACTCAGCCCAAAACCTCTTGTATTTGGGCCATTTCCTAAGACCTTAGGTGGCATCTTCAGGCCACATTTCCAAGTTCTTTATTGGGGCAAATGTCATGTACTGTATATTTTTAGGGTCACTTGGCCCTAAGTTCCCTTTGGGCTCTGAAATTCGACATTAGGGGTCATTTTAAGTTTCCTAAAATTTTCATGACTCAGATTTTCCGTGTTTCCAAAATGTTTAGGTCTCCAAAATGTTCAGGTTTCCAAAATGTTCAGGTTTCCAAAATGTTCAAGTTTCCAAAATGTTCAGGTTTTCAAAATGCTCAAGTTTCCAAAATGTTCAAGTTTCCTATTTTGGCTTGGTTTCCAAAATGTTCACTTTCCTAATTTACTTAGGTTTCCAAAATGTTCACTTTCCAAAAATGTCTAAGTTTCCAAAAGTGTTCATTTCCATTTCCATTTCCATTTTCATTTCTATCTTCATTTTCATTTCCATTTTCCTTTCCATTTTCATGCATTTCTAGATTTCCAAAAGTATCAAAAATTTATTCATAGTACTTGAAACTTGTCATTTCATACAATTAAACTGGAAATGCATAGGCCCTATTTAGGATGTTACTGCTTCTACCCTCCTTAAAAATAATTTCGTCCTCGAAATTACTTAATCGACAATCAGACAATCTTTCTCAAGACTATGCTTACGCACAAGACTCGATCTTAATAGAACCATCATACTTTCTAGGCACAATCTCTAAGTTCACATCCCTTAGAACTCATTTTCTAACATCGCGATTTAATCTGATTTAAAAGTTTTATACATTAGTACTTGTTTCACTTTATTACTCATGAAGAAATTTTATGAAAAAGAGTTTAGGGTGGTTCTTCAGATTCATACATGCACACAGTCTTTTCATCCATTCATACATCCATCAAACAATTATGAACCTTAGTTCATTCGGAGAAACGTTGTAGTTTTTTTCCTTTGTTGTTGTTTTACCACTACCCGGGGTATTTTCGTAATTTGTCCCATGTGGGTATTTTCATAATTTTTCAAAATAAGGTTCCTTGGTGTTTTGTCACAAATTATTTTGGAAATTTTAAAGTTCTCGGGTATTTTGGAGAATTTTTGAAACCGAGGGTATTGCAGAAATTTTTTGGACCTTGGGGGTATTTTGGTAATTTTTCCACAAACCGGGGTAAATTGTAAAATTTTAATAAATTAGGGATATTTCAGGAGTTGCAAAATTTTGAGGGTTCTTTTTGAGAAATTTATTTTCCAAAATGATGAAGTTGCAAAAATTTTGGAAATTAGGGTCATTTTGGTAATTTTGTAAGTTAGGGGTAATTTTGTAATTTTTTTCAAAATTACGGTATTTCAGTATTTTACAAATTAGGGTTTTTGAATGTTTATGAAATCATGAAATTTTGATAATGTTGTTGAGTAGTTGAATCATTTTACAAATCAGGGGCGTTTTGGTAATTTTACTGCTAAGGGTATTTTTGTAATTTTTGCAAATCAAGAGTTTTTCAGAAAATGTTGTAAAAATAAATTTTCTCAGATTTAAGAGAAAGTTTTAGAAGTTTGAAAAAAACTAGGGTTTGTTGTTTTGTTCTCTCTTCTCTTTTTTTTTTTTTAAAACATGGCTAGTTCCCTTTCGGGTTTTAGTCATTATGTTTAGCCAATGACCGAGCCCTCTTGGTCAGGGTGAACCAAAGCTACGCACCAGGCAGGATTCGTGTGGAGAGGAGGTGAGTCACGCGGACTGCTTAAATACCAAGCTCCCACCGAAAACCGTTCCTAGACATGCGTACAAGGGTTACCACACCACTAGCTCAGTGACTTAGCCATAGGTTTGTTCAGTACATTAAGTCTTATGTGGTTTATGTTTTGAGTAGTCTAATCCTAGGGTTCAAGTTCCTATCATTCTATTCTACGTTCCATGCCTTTTCTACCCTTAAACAGTTCACAGAATCACACATAAAGTTAGGGGTACTTACCTGGTGGACTGCGGGTCGGAGACTTAAGTGCCATGCCAGAAGCCTGCTTATTTTCAAAGAAAATCATTTGGCTCGCTTTGAAAACGTTTTGGGCCTTAGCCCACAAGCCGAGAGTTTAAAACTGGCTCGATACCAAATGAAACACCACACCCGCCCACGAGCCCTGAACAGGATCTGGTATGTTCCTAAAGTAACCGGTTTTGAAAATTTTCGATCTTAGAGAAATTTGAAAAAAATATTTAAAGAATGTTGTTGTGGATTGGGCTTAGATTGGAAACCCATTTATTAAATTTTGAAAATCCAACTTAAGTGAGGTGACAAAACAATTTTAGGGTTTATTATTTTGAAAGAAATAAATTTTGTTTTTCTTAACTTTAATTAAAAATAAATTGTAACACAATCAAACATGAATAAGCGGAAATAAAGAATAATCCACTGGGCCTTATGGCCTTACTACATCAAATAAAACCTAAAAGAAATATAATTAAGGGTACCAAACAGAAATAAAGTCCAAATAAAATAAAATCTCCAAATGTAGCATGGCCACCTCAACGTCTACCGGCCCGGTCCGTCACTGTTCATCACCTGAAAATAGTTCCCACAACGGGGTGAGTCAATAGACTCAATGTGCACACAATACTATCATTCAATAAATCAGGCATTCATGTTCAAATCATTAAGTCCATACAATAATGAAATTATGATGCAACCCAAACCCAATCCTAATTAGCCATCCACTACACTCCCCCGTACCATCCTGCACACCGTGGGGACTACTAAGTCAACCCTCCATCCGCTACTCTCCATCAAAGGCATTCGCCCATATACGTTGTGTCATTAGACACTATTGTAACCGAAGTTACCAAAATTTCGCAATGTGACCGTAGTCAACATATTTCGTTGGTGAGACCGAAGTCAACACCTTCGTTGGTGAGACCGAAGTCAACACCTGTATTTCGTTGGTGAGACCGAAGTCAACACCTTCGTTGGTGAGACCGAAGTCAACACCTATATTTCATTGGTGAGACCGAAGTCAACACCTTCGTTGGTGAGACCGAAGTCAACACCTATATTTCGTTGGTGAGACCGAAGTCAACACCTTCGTTGGTGAGACCGAAGTCAACACCTACTCTTCCCCTTTCACATAAATCCCGAATGCCCCAAAAATATATATAATGCATAACTTACTTAATTTCATGTTTATATACATATATTCGCATGTTATAAAATAACATATTTCACAATCCTATCGAGTAGGAAACGCACAGGTACTTTTGCCACATTTGTGGTACATAGCCACATTCACATTCTTATTCATAATCATATATTAAAATATTTAGCCATAAAATATCGAAGGATAGTAAGGGTACACACCTGATTTGCTTATTAAGGTTCCTTGAGATCTCGAAAATCTCGATCTAACTTTAGATCTATTAATTCCTATATTCTACCCACCAAATAAAACACATTAATAAACCCTTTGGCTTAAAACAAAACCAAATCCTAGTAGGATTTGTAGAGACTCACCTTTGCCGATTTGGTGTTTACACAAATCCAAAACTTTATTTTTCCTTTACGATATTCGCCAACCTTGAATCTCAATATGGGTTAGTTTCGACTTTTTAATAATTAAAGAACCTGATCTAGATAATCATACAAGCTTTGGCGAATACTTTTAGGTACTTACCTTGTGGATCTTAAATCCGAAATTCACCGAATAACTAGGGAACACGTGGCCTATGGTGTACCTTCGGAAAGAATTTCTTCTTCCATGATTCGCCAAGATTAATAATCGAAATTAGTCTCTAAATTTCAATAAGTCTAGAATATTAAAGAATGGAAAACTAAACTTGGATCTTACCCTTATTTGAAGGAATCGATTGCACCTTCACTTCAACCTTCGTAGATTCGGCTTAGAGACTTGATGAACAATCGGCTATGATTCCCTTATGTATTTGGTTTCAAAGATGAAAGAAGAGAGGAATAATAGGCTTAGAAGGAAATCGGCTAGGAGGCTAAAAGAAAAGAAGAAAAGAATGGATTCTCAAGAAGAATATTTTAAGAGGAAAAGAGAGGAGAATGAATAATGAATGGCCCTAGTCTTATCCTTTTATAGCAGAAATTACTAGGCCAAGAATCCTTAACTTGGCCACCACTCTTCCTTATTTTCCTAATTAAAGAATAATTCTCATTTATCTCTTATTATTCACATATTTATGTGAATAAAACTCCTTTATTTATCTCTTATTATTCACATATTTATGTGAATAAAACTCCTTTATTTATCTCTTATTATTCACATATTTATGTGAATAACACTCTTTATTTATCTCTTATTATTCACATATTTATGTGAATAAAACTCCTTTATTTCTCTCTTATTATTCACATATTTATGTGAATAAAACTCTTCCTTTTCTAGAAACCCATGTCGTCCACCTCATTTTACGGAAGCAAAATAAAGCCTTCATTATTTGCTTCTGGATGACTCAAACTCAGCCCAAAACCTCTTGTATTTGGGCCATTTCCTAAGACCTCGGTGGCATCTTGAGCCACATTTCCAAGTTCGTTATTGGGGCAAATGTCATGTAATTGTATATTTTAGGTCACTTGGCCCTAAGTTCCCTTTAGGCTCAAATTGACATTAGGAGTCATTTTTAAGTTTCCTAAAATTTTCATGGCTCTGTATTTTCCGTGTTTCCAAAATGTTTAGGTCTCCAAAATGTTCAGTTTCCAAAATGTTCAGTTTCCAAAATGTTCAAGTTTCCAAAATGTTCAGTTTTCAAAATGCTCAAGTTTCCAAATGTTCAAGTTTCCTATTTTGGCTTGGTTTCCAAAATGTTCACTTTCCTAATTTACTTAGGTTTCCAAAATGTTCACTTTCCAAAATGTCTAAGTTTCCAAAAGTGTTCATTTCATTTCCATTTCCATTTTCATTTCTATCTTCATTTTCATTTCCATTTTCCTTTCCATTTTCATGCATTTCTAGATTTCCAAAAGTATCAAAATTTATTCATAGTACTTGAAACTTGTCATTTCATACAATTAAACTGGAAATGCATAGGCCCTATTTAGGATGTTACAAAACATTGCCTTGTTTTCAGAAGCCCTACCTCGAGATAACATAATGTCACATCCAGCACGTTAGGACACGACATTTTTGAATTCTCGAGAATAATTTTTTATTTAACTTTTAAAAGGAAAGTAATAAGTTCTTTGAACTCGAAGAAGAAAATCACAACCCAATAAGTTAGGGTACGATTTCTTTCAAACCCTAGAACGCAGAGTGTTTGCTTATTTCAAAACCAAATTTTTGATACATCAAAGAAAATATAATATGATTGTAATAAAATGAAAAAATAAATCATAATGTCAACATGCTCAACGGAATAAAAGTGTGGGTAATAATATACATAATAATAATGAAGGCAATAATAATAAAATATAATAAAAAATAATAGTAAATAAATAAACAAATAAGTAAATAAAAGGAAAGAAAATAATAACAAAATAAAACTAATATCAAATTCACAAATAGATAAATAATATGTATAAAATAATAATAATTATAGTAAAAATAATAAAATAGAAATATGTTAATAAATAAATAGTAATGAAAATAATATTAATAATTATAAATAAAACAATAATGAAAATAATGATAAGAATAATAGCAAAATAAAAATAGTATTAATAATAATAAAATAATGCAAGGATATTAAAATTAATAGTAATAATAATATAGAAATAATAGTAGTAGTACAATAAGAATATATTAATAATAAAATAATAATATATGTTAATATACAAGTAATAGTAAAAAAACAATAATGAAAATAGTAATAATAATGGTAATATTAAAATAATAATAATAATAATAATAATACTAATAAATATAATAATAATAATATAGCTATAGTAATAATAATATATATAAAATAATGGTTAATAAAATAATAATAATACAAATGAATATAATGTTAATTACAAAGTTAAAAATAAAATAATAGTAATAATAATACTAAAGTAATAATTATAACAAACAAATAATAATAGTGTTAATAATGATAAAAAAATTTAATAATGAAATAACAAGAATTATAAAAGAGAATAAAAAAAGATGAAATTGAACTTGAAATAAAAATTTGAGGAGAAATCGAAAATAAAATTAAAAGGGGGACCGATTAGAACACGCTAGTAACCAGGAGGGGCTAAAAGGGAAAATATCCCTTCTCTCCAAAACGTTGCGATTAGTGTAGGATTAAATTGAAATCGAATTAAAATATAGGGCTAAATTAAAGAATAAAAGAAACTTAATTACAAATTATTAAAAATGCGGAAAGGCTAAAAGTGCAATTAGCCCTTCCGTAAAAACACGCAAATCCTGAGGGTTGGGTCGGGTCGAGGCGCGGGTCAGCCCCCAAAACGACATCGTTTTAGGCGTAAAGGTGGCTACCCAAAACAGTGCCGTTTTGATAGGCTATAAAATCCAAATTTCTTGGAAAAAATTCATTTGTGTTCATTCCAGAAAAAAAAAAAAGAGGGAGCTCTCCCTTTGGGGCGATTTTCAGCCATCCTCTGGTGTGATCGTGCACGTCTCTGTCCGTGCGTCGACCATTTGTGCCACCGCCGTACCTGATGGCGAATTTTTAAAAATGTAAGTTTTCCCCCTTTTTTATATTTGTATATTATAAATATTATCTGTGTGGTTTCAAAAATAAAAAAAAATAAAACAAAATAAAATAAAATATAACAGTGTTCGGAAAGGAAAAGAGAAAATAAAAATAACCTTGCTGATTTTGTATTGACTCTAAATATTTTGTGTATATTTCTGTATTTCGACCCTCTATGTATGTATCTCTCTGTGTTTGTGTATTGTCCTCTGTTTACAGATTTAATGGGTTTTGATAACCCTCTAGGAAAACAAAAATCCTGTCCATATTTTGCTGCTGTTTTTCCTTGTTTATGCAAGCGGGGAAGCGGAGATCTCGTCTGCGCGTTGATGGCAGCACGACCAAAGGTGGGCGAGATGGGTCATGCGCTAAGGGTTCCTAGAAACCCTAAGTTTCTGCTGGCTTCGCCTAAACATTGGGCCGTTTGTGTCTAGGCTAAAGTTGAGCTTAAGTTGTAACAGGCTTTGGGTAATTAATTTTAGGTATTTGGGTTAGTGGGTCTAATTGGGTTATGTAATTTGTTTTGGGTTTTGGGTTTGGGCTTTAAGCCCGTTTTATTGTAAATGGACTGTAAACATGGGCAATTATTTTTTATTTCTTTTTCTTTTAATTCTGGTTTGTTTAAGCCGGGTAAAATGGGCTATTACATATATGAAAGCTCAATTTGGAGAAACTTTTGAACTAATGAGAATAACATTTATTTTCATCATATTACTAAATTTATATTTAAAATAATTATAATTTAATTTAAAATTATTATTTAAAAGTTTACATAAAATAAAAGTTGTGATAATTATACATTTAAAAAGAATTATAATTTTATAGAATTTTATAATTACAAATTTAAAATAATTATAATTTAACTTACAATCATTAATTAAAAATTTGCCATAAAAAGTTGTGCTAATTTAAAATAAAGTTATTAGTATAGAAAAATTTTGTGGTATAATTACAATTATAAATTACAATTAGTTGTAAAAAAGTTGTTTTAATTTTATTGATGTCTTGAATAAAGCTTTAAGCATCTTAAATATCATTTAATTAATATTAGAGTTATATACCAATTAAATTTTAAGTTGAGATTTATGAATAACATCTAATAGTTAGACATATTCAATTAAATAACATCTAAGAGAAATTAGCGATTAAAAATTTTATTAGCATTAATAAGTTAGAATTATATAAAAAGAATAGAGTATTAAAATAATAGTATTTCAAGAGACAATGTTGAATCATATTTGAACAACAACGCGTCAAAGATATATTGAAGATTATGAGGTAATATAATATTATGGTATTATTATTTTTAATATTTTGTAAGTTGTTTATAATGTGCCAAGTACACATTCTTCAAACTACTTTTTATATATCAATTATTTATTTGCCTTGATAAAAATACTTTGTAGATTTGTTTTGGAGAGAAAGTCAAATTTCAAGCCATAATTTTAATCATTATTATTAAATGTATTTATTAATTTAGTGTAATTTGTCATGAATTATTATTATAATTGATGCATGTTGTTTTACTATTTTATTTTTATATTATAATTTAATTTCTTATATAGTTACAAAATTATGTATTATTTTTAATATATTTATGTATTAATCCAATGGTTAATTGATTTTTAATTAAATATTAATTTTATGTTTGATTGGAATGATTTTATCTAATTACTTGGTTATTAAATTAAAAATTAGTAAAAAATTATATATAACATATTTAATGTAAACAATTACTAAAATAAAGTAATATTTTGTAACTAATACTAGAATATTATAAAATGTTATTTTGTACAATGTTTAAAAGGACATATTGTAGACTCTTCATTCCTTATTGTTCGATCATTGCAAAACCGATAATAAATTAGTTATATTATAAATGCACTTAAAAATAATAAATGTTGCATATCTACTTTTCTTCTAATAACACCTTCTTAAATATCATATATTTTGTGTATGTTTCTTTTTCCTTTCTCTTCTTGTTCGACTTTATTAAATTTTTTATGAAGACATTGAAACCCCTCTAAATAATGCAACATGCAGTTGTCCATAAAAGAAAATCTGTTGTGGCAAATACACTCCTATTATGAGTATTGTTTGGTCTTGCACTTTATTAATAGTCATATCAAAACAAAGACATATTAGGAATTGCTTTTGCTTATTCTGAGAAGGATATCCTTATTTTCTTCATGTTCTTAGTAAAAGGACTTGTTTTTCCAACATGTTGACTAATTGTTATCTCATCATGTATTACCTTATTATCGAAACTTTTGCAGACCATTCTTGTTTCATTGCATAATCCATTTGATAGATCCAAATTTTTTAAATGTATTATTAGAAAATTGACTTTTAAGACCAATTTGTGTGGAGGTAACCCATTTGGTAGAAGTGTATTCAAGAGTTTTTTTGGATAATTAGTATTTGTATCATCCACAGCTTGATCGGAACTATTGAATGTTTTACTTCACCTATGAACATGTTCATCATCTTCTTCTTCTAGATAGTAAGTATTTGTATCATCCACATCTTGATCGGAACTATTGAAGGTTTTACTCCACCTATGAACATGTTCATCATCTTCTCATTAATTTTATCCACATAGTCATTTGTTGTTGCCAAAGCTGCACAACTCACCATGTATTATGCTAAAATTGAATTTTCATTCAATTGTGGAAAAATGATAGGTCCTAAAAATAACATGTTTTAATCTCGTTCTTAATAAGTTTTTGGGAGATTATTTTATGTAAATTGTGAATTTTATGCTCCTAATCCTTTAAATTCATGTTTTTATACTTATGAGAAAATTTAGGAGCAAAAGAAGCAAAAATCAGAAAATCGAAGCGAGTTATAGGAGCCACACTGGCTTGGACCATTCCACACAATCGTGTGAGCCACACAAACTGCCACACAGTCATGTGGCAAGTCATGTCATTTACATAGGATTGCACACTAAACTTTGCAAAAACACATTTTTTAGGTTTTTCGGGCATTCTAAGATGTATATATGACAAAAATAAGAAGATATAAATAAGCCGTCATAGAATATTCAAGAAAACAACTCGAAAAACACCATTGAAGCTGATTTTAAGCATATTTCTATTAAGATTGAAGATTCCTAGTTGATTTCTTAGGAGATTATCATGAGTTCCTTTATTTTTTTTTTTTTTGTTATATTGTCTCTAAGATGTTTTTATTTACAAGCATGAACTAATTTTCTAAATACCTAGGGGAAATGAACCCTATGATGATTTTTGTCTTTTAATTTTTATTTTACACAATAATACTTAGATCTTATGTCTTATTAATGATTAATATGACCACTGTCAACAAATGACTGTAATAAATTACTTATTCGAGAACAAGCAACCCATGGCCACGTTTCATATTTATCAATCCACACAATGCCAATGAGAGGATATCATTAACTCATTAATTGTGCTATGAATTCCATTACTGTTAGTAAAGCCATGCCATACACAAGTCATGTACCCAACATACCGGCTACGGGCTTGATAATATTTAGAGCATAAGCCTCCATTTATATCAAAGCACATGAGTTGCATGTGCATGGTCAGTGACTAACTCAAGATTTAGGTAAATCACACCATGAACATCACAAGTGAATTAATTCACAAACGAATTCAAAATTAATTCATATTGGGTCCAGTCCAATGTATCATTCTACCAATGAATACATCTATGTATCATCCTAGAGTCAACTACTCCGATAGCCAAGACTATACATCTCCCCAATCAGAATTGTAACACCCCTAACTCGTATCTGTCGCCAAATTAGGGTTATAGAGCATTATCGTATAATCGAAAACATTTAAACTTAACTTCATTCAAAAACATAAACCAATCATATACATACCTTCCCTAAATAGAGTGAAACACCCCAAACTCGGCCTACGAGCTTTGATCAGATTTGGTATGTTCCTCAAGTAAACCAGTTTTCAAATTCTTTTGTTACTTAGAGAAAAACTTGTGTGATTTTAAAAAAAAAAATTTTGTTTGGGTTGGGCTTGTGTTGAAAACAAACTGGATTTTTATATTAGAAAACCCTTTTTTTTAATTTTAAGTAATAAACATATCGAGTATATTTTAAAATAAAATACTTAGTCTTTAACCTAATCAAAATTTGTAACACAATAAAACAACAAGTAGAAATAAAAAAAAATCGTTCATCATGGCCTTATGGCCTTATTACATCAAATAGTTTCCAAAATATTTCAAAGTGCTAAAATAAATTCAAGAGTCCATAAAATATAAACTTCATGTTGAGCATGGCCACCACAAGTCTCGCCGTCCTGGTCCATCATTTGTTCATCACACCGGAACATGGTCCCTAGCAACGGGTGAGTCAAACAGACTCAATGTGTACATGACACTAAATCATAATAGAATCAGGCATACAATAGTTACACATTCAAAACATAAAATACAAGTTATGATGCATTCCCAAACCCAATCCTAATTGTCCATCCGCTACACACCCCCGTACCTGCCAGCCACACCGTGGGGACTACTAAGTCGACCCTCCTTCGCTACACTCCAAATTGCGGTCTTAGGTCACCGCATTCGTGGTCTTAGGTCACCACGTTCAGATTACTGTGGTCTTAGGTCACCACTTTCATTCTTCGTGGTCTTAGGTCACCACTTTTCACTTCCCCTTTCAAACAAACCCATATGCCCCTAACATATTATGCAATTACATGCCCAAGTTCACATTCTTATCATATTCTCATGTTACAAATAACATTTTTCATATTCCTAGTAGAAGTAGGAAACGTACCTGAGTACTTAGTACCTTATCATGGTACCTTAGCCACTTTCATATTCTTAATATCACATATATTATTTAACACAGCCATAAAACATATTATGAAATAGTGTGGGGTACACACCGATTCGCTAATGATTCCTTGAGATCCTGAGATCTGATCTACTGCCTTAGATCTCAAGTTCCTACAATTGATTAATCACTTTTCCAAGCCCGATTGTGTGTCAAATTTCACAAACTTTTTTCTTTTAAGGCCACCTTGCCTTAATTTCCTCTTTTAAACTTTAAAACTCGACATTTCTAAGTCATTTCTAAGTTTCCAAAATTTTCGTTCTACTCAGTAAACTTGACATTTCCTTACATTTCCTAAAATGTTCACTTTCCATTTTAAACTTAACATTTCTATACATTTTCGTGTTTCCAAAATGTTCATTTCAAATCATTTCCATTCATTTCGGGTTTCGAAATGTTCAAAATTTATTCCTAGTACATAAAACATGTCACTTGCACAATTAAACCGAAAATGCATAGGCCCTTTCCAGGATGTTACAGTTCTACCCTCTTAAAATAATTTCGTCCTCGAAATTACTTACTAACGAACAATCGTACGGTCTAACTCACCCCACTACGCTATTGTTGCAAGACTCGATTTTAAAGAACTATCATATTTTCTAGGCACATTCTCTAGGTTCACATCCAAGGTTTCAGCCACTTCACTAGCAATACAAGAATAAGCTAACCCTATAACAAGCAAAGCAATTAAGGGTATTCCAGAAATAAGGAATGTACCCGTTGTCATATCTCGCACATTTTCCTCCTCATGACGGCCAACCGTGCATAAACCAACCTTGGTTGCCTCGCGTCTGCACCTTCAAGATCTCGCTTGGTGCTCCATATCCTCGGCCGAACCATTTCTCTATGGTTCGGTCCACGACCTTCTTGAGGTTTCGCCCACCTCTACCACTGATTAACGTTTTGAGTTACTGGTCGACTTTCATCTAGGTTCTTAGGACAATGCTTGATCACATGATCCTTGGACCCACACCTAAAACATCCTCTTGTCTTCCTCCAGCACTCTCCAAAGTGCTTCTTTCCACACACATCACAAGGTCGATACCGCCCTTTTGAACCAACTTGCTGACCTCGCGGCCCATCAACTTTAGGCCTCTTATTCCCAGATGATCCAGACAATCCAAAACCTCTTTCTGGCCTGTTTCGATCAGTGTTCTACCTTGCAGAATCCTTAATTCCTTCAACCACTTTAGCCTTTTCCACTAATGCAGAAAATTCCCGCTCCTGATGCGGCGCTATCAACAATCTCAGATCATCCCTTAGTCCGTCCTCAAAATGGACACAACGCTCATGCTCAGTTGCCACTACTCCTCGAGCATACCGGCTCAACCTCAGGAATTCAGCCTTATATTCTGCAACGGATTTGTTCCTTGAACTAGCCCCAGAAATGCTCTCCTTTGCTCATCCGTATACTTGGTTCCAACATATTTCTTCTGAAATGCTTCCTTAACATACTCCCAGGTCAGATCCTCAGCTGTGGCACCATCCCAAATAGTTAACCACCATTGATATGCCTCATCGCGTAACAGTGCCACCATTCCTTTCAACTTCTCCTCAGGGGTCAGATCAAGCTCATCCATGATGCGTTCAGTTGCTTCCAACCAAGATTCTCAGTCTTTGGGTGCCACTCTAGATACTCCACGAAACATTTTAGCTCCATTAGCTCGAAGCCGTTCAGGCACAGGCTTTCGATTTCCCATATTTCCTCCTACCCCAGCCACCAACTCCAGAACTCGCAAGACTGACCTGCGACACAAAGATCGCCCCCGTCGAGCTTCTTGCTCCACACCAACAACTGGGAGTGGTGGGGGCGGTGGTACCTCATTATCAGACCCTTGACCCGATCTAACGGGTTCTGACCTAGTCATTCTTCCTCTACCGTGTCCACGACGGCCATGTCCTCTAGAGCTCATTTCGATCGTCGCGATCCGATTAAAAGTTTTATGAATTAGTTCTTGTTTCACTTATTACCATGAAGAAGTTTTATGAACGAGTTTTTAGAAGTGGTTCTTTCAGATTCATACATACACACAATCTTTTCATTCACACATTCATCCATCAAACAATTATGAACTTTCGTTCATTCAGAGAAACATTGTAGTTTTCATTGTTGTTATTTTTCCACTACCTAGGGGTATTTTCGTAATTTGTCCTACAGGGGTATTTTTTGTAATTTTTCAAAATAAAAAATTCCTTGGTGATTTTGTCAAAAAAATATTTTGGAATTTTTAAATCCCCGGGGTATTGTGAAAATTTTAGAATCCGGGGTATTTCAAGAATTATGAAACTGGGGTATTTTAGTAATAAACCGTGGTAAATTTGTAGAATCTACTAAATCAGGGATATTTTAAAAGTTGCAAAACTTTGAGGGTTCTTTTTGAGAATTGTACTTTCCAAAACAGTGGTGTTGCGAAAATTTTGGAAATCAGAGTCATTTTGGTAATTTTGTAAGTTAGGGGAAATTTTGCAATTTTCCAAAACCAAGGTATTTTTGATAGTTTGCGAATTAGGGTTTTTAAACACTTTTACAAAATAAGAAAATTTTGGAAAAACTATTGGGTAGTTGAACATTTTATAAACCAAGGGCATTTTTGTAATTTTACCACTAGGGGTATTTTAGTAATTCTACAAATCAGAAATTTTTCGGAAAAATGTTGTAAAACAATAGTTCTCACAAATTAAAAAGAAATTTTAAGAGTTTTAAAACTAGGGTTTTTATGAAAATACGGCTAGTTCCCTTTCGGGTTTTAGTTAGGGTTTAGCTCATGAATAAGTCCTCTTGGTTAGGGTGAGCTGTAGCTACGCACTGTAGGATTCGAGTGGAGAGGAGGTGAGTCACGCGGTCGCTTAAATACCAAGCTCCCACCGAATACCAATCCTAGACATGCACACAATGGTTGCCACACCCTAACTCGTGACTTAATCATGTGTTTGTTTATTAGGCATTTAAGTCTTATGTAAATATTGGGGTGAACTAGTCCTAGGGTTCAAGTACTTATCATGCTAGTCTACGTTCCATTCCATTTCTACCCTTCTACAAATCACAATATAAATCACACAAAGGATAGAGGTACTTACCGGTGGATCATGGGTTGGAGACTTAGGTGCCATGCCAGAATAACTGTCTATTTCATAAAATATTTTCATGAAACTTATTTGGGCTCGATTCAAAATGTTTTGGGCCTTATACCCAAGGCCGAGGGTTTGAAACTGGGCTCTGATACCAAATTGAAACACCCCAAACCCAGCCCACGAGCTTTGACTAGATTTGGTATGTTCCTCAAGTAAACCGGTTTTAATTCTTTTGTTACTTAGAGAAAAACTTGTGTGATTTTAAAAAAAATATTGTTTGGGTTGGGCTTGTCTTTGAAAACAAACTGGATTTTTATATTAGAAAACCCTTTTTTAATTTTAAGTAATAAACATATCGAGTATATTTTAAAAGAAAATACTTAGTCTTTAACCTAATCAAAATTTGTAACACAATAAAACAACAAGTAGAAATAATAAAAAAAATCGTTCATCATGGCCTTATGGCCTTATTACATCAAATAGTTTCCAAAATATTTCAAAGTGCTAAAATAAATTCAAGAGTCCATAAAAATATAAACTTCATGTTGAGCATGGCCACCACAAGTACTGCCGTCTCGGTCCATCACTGTTCATCACTTGGAATATGGTCCCACAACGGGGTGAATCAAATAGACTCAATGTGTACACGACGCTAAATCATAATAGAATCAGGCATACAATAGTTACACATTCAAAACATAAAATACAAGTTATGATGCATTCCCAAACCCAATCCTAATTGTCCATCTGCTACACACCCCGTGCACTTGGCCAACACACCGTGGGGACTACTAAGTCGACCCTCCTTCCGCTACACTCCAAATTGCGGTCTTAGGTCACCGCATTCGTGGTCTTAGGTCACCACGTTCAGATTACTGTGGTCTTAGGTCACCACTTTCGATTCGTGGTATTAGGTCACCACTTTTCACTTCCCTTTCAAACAAACCCATATGCCCCTAACATATTATGCAATTACATGCCCAAGTTCACATTCTTATCATATTCTCATGTTACGAATAACATTTTCATATTCCTAGTAGAAGTAGGAAACGACACGAGTACTTAGTACCTTATCATGGTACCTTAGCCACTTTCATATTCTTAATATCACATATATTATTTAACACAGCCATAAAACATATTATGAAATAGTGTGGGGTACACACCTGATTTGCTTAACAGATTCCTTGAGATCCTAAGATCTGATCTACTGCCTTAGATCTCAAGTTCCTACAATTGATTAATCACTTTTACCTTAATAAAAGCCATTCTACCAAAATTCCAAATCCTAGTAGGATTAGTATTCTTACCTTGTTGCCGGTTGGATCACCAACAAATCTCGAAACTGTTCCTTGTTTCCATAGGAATGTCGAAATCCTTAAAACCTTACGTTAGACTTAATCTTAATCATCAAATCATAAATCAAGGCCTTTGGCCGAATATTCACATGTCTTACCTTAATCTTAGAAATCCCGAAT
Source organism: Gossypium rotundifolium (assembly GCA_025506655.1). Classification (NCBI taxonomy): domain Eukaryota; kingdom Viridiplantae; phylum Streptophyta; class Magnoliopsida; order Malvales; family Malvaceae; genus Gossypium; species Gossypium rotundifolium. The sequence continues at coordinate 146,045,963 of CP106724.1, read as the reverse complement.
ACTCCTCCTTTTAGTTGACTACTCTGATAATCCCGAAAGATCCTTCCATATTCGGCAACCAAAATATGTATGGGGTTAGATTATCTCTCGGCTAATCTAAAAGAAAAGAATGGAAACCAAACTTGCTCTTACCTTTGAAGAAATCGACAACACCTATGCTTGAAGCCTTTCCAAGATTTGGCTTTTGAATGGATTGGTAAGGAGAAATAGGAAGAAAAGAAAGATGAAGAGATTGGCTTGCTTTACTAGGGTTTTTGGTTTTAACAAAATAGCAGAGAAAAGAGAGAATTGGCTAGGAAAATTTCAGCAGAGAGAGGGGAATGTCTTAGGAATTTTCGATGAGAGAAGAGAAGGAAGAACAAATTGATGAGTAGCCCTATTTTCCCCTTTTATAGCCGAACTACTACTCGTAATCCCTCACTTAGCCACCACTCTTCTTTATTTGATAGCTTTATCTCTTTAATTTAAAATAATTAAAGAAATATCCTTTATTATCTCTTATCTCTTAATAAAAATAATACTAATAATAATTTTCTTTTATCTCTTCCTTATCTATCAAAATAAAAGAAATAAATCCATATTTATCCATCTATTATCTCTTCAAAAAAATAATCCAATTTAAATCCCTTATTTATCCCATTACTTGTCAAATTTAAAGGAATAAAACTCCCTTTTCTAGAAGCCTTGCCGTCCACTCCTGCGCTTCGGAAGCAAAATAAAACTCCTTTTATTTGCTTCCAAGTGACTCGAACCTGTGCCCAACACCTTGCATGTGGCGCCATTTCCAGAGGCCCTAAGTGACATCTTGAGCCACTTTTCCAAGCCCGATTGTGTGTCAAATTTCACAAACTTTTTTATTTTAAGGCCACCTTGCCTTAATTTCCTCTTTAAACTTTAAAACTCGACATTTCTAAGTCATTTCTAAGTTTCCAAAATTTTCGTTCGCTCAGTAAACTTGACATTTCCTTACATTTCCTAAAATGTTCACTTTCCATTTTAAACTTAACATTTCTATACATTTTCGTGTTTCCAAAATTTTCATTTCCAAATCATTTCCATTCATTTAGGGTTTCGAAATGTTCAAATTTATTCCTAGTACATAAAACATGTCACTGCATAATTAAACCGAAAATGCATAGGCCCTTTCCAGGATGTTACATAGAGCCCTCGAGGCCCTAAAAATACCTTAGAAACGATTTGAGACCAATTCAAAATCATTTGGAAAGTTTAGGAAAAAGTCATAAAATTTTAGAAACAGGGGTCACATGGTTGTGTGCCTCACACGGCTGAGACACACGCCGTGTCTCAGGCTATGTAACCTTTGAACTAGGGACACATGGCCATCCCATGTCCTCACCCGTGTAACTCTCTGAGTAGGGTCACACGGCCTTGTCATATGCCCATGTGTGAGGCTGGAGTTGCCCCACACACCCGTGTGCCAGGCCGTGTGTTAGGCCGTGTAACTCACTAACTTGCAACCTAAGGAATTCACCAGATGACACACGGTCATGTTGCCAGGCTGTGTGTCTCAGACGGCTGATTCACACACCCATGTCTCAAGCCGTGTGGACCCAAATTTTACCTAAAATCAAGCCATTCCAAATCCATTCCATGTATGTACCTTTAAACCAAATATGCACACTTTCAAAGAACCAAAACCTCACCTAAACACATATATATTTTCCATTTCAAGAAATTCTAATTCAACTAACTAATATGTCATTCAAAGGCACCTCAAATGCATTGAACAACACTTACCTAAACATGTAAATTTTACCACATTTCAATCATCAAATTCTAGTTCAAAACTTACCAAATCATCCCACAAACTTGACTACTATCATACCATTTAAAATATACCATAGGAGTAATTCAAAACATGCATCATAAGATAACCAAAATGACACAAGATAACATGGCATAAAATGGTACCAACCAAGTTAAGTTCCACAACTTATACAAGCCAAACACCAACTAAACATCCCACAAAATGTCAATACAATTCATCCTATACATGCCATTATAACTTTGGCCAAAACATTCAAAAATTTTCGATATATTTGCTGGATAGTGTGATAGATCTCTAACAAGCTTCCAACCAAATCAAGCTTCCGATAATCTATAAAACATAGGAATGAAACTACGTAAGCAATTAATGCTTAGTAAGCTCATATAAACTTAAACACAACTTACCATTTCATTTACATAATGTATATAGCATAAGTGTAATACCAACTAAAACCATAAGCTTGGCATAATGCCTATACAACATCATCAAATTCACAAGTTAGTACTTTTGTACATGGTTCAAATGAATTCATCCATAAACAAGCAATTTACACATGTATTCACATCATTTAGATCACAATTCCTTTTCATAAGTTCATACTTGATTCTATTTTATTACTTACCTTTTAAATCCATTTTCTTGCCCGTTGAACCATCTAGAATTTCATCGGATACTCGAGAAAGCTAACATAAAGTATGTCTTTACATATAACCATAACTTTTCCTTTACATCATTGCTCGCACGAGATGTGAAATGGGCTTGCTTACATGAGCTGTGGATCAGAATGTAAGCTACACGATGCTACTCATATGAGTTGTGGAGTATCCGCAACAAATGTAAGGCCTCAGCCATCTGTAGGACAATCAAGACCAACACCCGAAGCATGAAATCCCTAATGACATGTCATTTTGTATCCTACAAATTCCTAAGGTTCAACTAGGAGTCGATAACCGTCATACCATTGATTTGTTTATACATCGCTCAATTAACATTATAAATAACACAATAACATACAATTCAAATAGCATTAATATGATAACCGTTCATACAAACTTACATCGATGACTAGGGGCGTAAAAGTTAAATCGAGCTAATCTGAAGCTTTTGTTTTGCCTCGACCTAAGCCCGTACATGGTTTATCTTGATCTAAATAAAAAATTTCAATCGATTTAATGCTTCTAGTATTCAATTTAATCCACATTCCATATTTATACAAAATTATAGTTTTCCCCCTAACATTTTAACTTTTCTCAATTTAGTCCTTAACCTTTTAACTTAAAATCTAACCATTTTAATCTCAATCCATGTCAACCAAATATGCAAGAGACCTTGAAACAACCCATGTTTATCATCATTTCACATTAAAACCCTAGAATTCATACCTTTAACAATTTAGTCCTTAATTTCCAAAATTCATCATAAATCACTTTACAAAACTTGTTTAGTTTTCCACCAAGATTCATAATCTATCATTTAACATCAAAAAAAAATTCAAGAACATTCATGGAATAACCCTCAACCTTTAATAGTTTTACAAATTAACCCCCAAGCTAGCTAGATTAAGTTAAAACAACCTCAAAAACATAGAAATCAATAAAAATAGGGTTGAAATCACTCACCATGCACTATAAAGAGCCTAGCCAAATGAAGCGTTCATCCATGGAGGTTTTCTTCCTTAGGATAGATTTAAGAATACCAAAAATAAAAGACGATACCTTGTTATTTTGTTTTAAGTTTAAGTTTAATTACCTAATTACCAGATTACCCTTTTAAATTCATTAAAATTTCAATAAAACCATGTCATGCACATCCACTAATTCACTAAATGGACTATTTACCATTCAAGTACTTAAATTTAAAGTTTCATAGCCATTTGGCCCTTTTAACTAATAGAACTCAACTTTTACCCTTTTTACAATTTAGTCCTTTTCACTTAATTAACCATTTAAACATTAAAATTTCTTAACGAAATTTTAATACTATCTTAATAAAATCATGTAAATATTAAAATAATAATAAAATAATAATTTACTCATCAAATTTGTGGTCCCGAAACCACTATTCCAATATCATTGAAAACGGGTTGTTACAGGAATTGTAGACGACATACTAATCCTTTTCAGTATTTGAATCAAATGTTCACTTTGATTCTTTTTATAGGATTATGAACTTATTTAAATTATCTACTGAAGTAAGTTGTCTTTCTCGTAATGTAAACGTTCTTAGTATGTCATTTATCTTCAATTTGAACTTAGACAATCAATGAGCTAATATTTGCTTGTCACAATTTTGCTATGCATGCAAAATATAAAAGACAAAAATACAAAATACATAATAGTGAAATGTGAAATTAACTTTATTTATTTATTCATCGTTCAAATAAATATACAACAGTTACATGTTTAATATAATATGGGCACATTTCCTGACAAAGTGGGGTCACTAACCAGAGTCCATTTGAGATAGTGACGGGCCAACAACCACTCACACCCAATGTTTTTGTGACTCATTACAAAAGACCAAATCCAGCAGCTTACCGGTTTGCTAAAGATTGGAAAAAGTAAGAGGGTCTTTAACATACTTTTTGAATTATTCAAGCAATTTTTAGGTAAAATTAACATTAATCCAAAAAAGGATCGTATTTTAAACTCTTTTCGAGTTTTCAACTTTCGACATTAAGACATTTATTAATCAATTAGGTACCAATTTTGAGTGTTATGAGGGTGCTAATCCTTTTTCATGTGTAACCAACTCCTAAACCCATTTTCTAAATTTCGTAGACCAAAAATAATATTTTTTTTAGTAAATCAAACCTTTTATTAAAAAGATCAAACTACGAGGTGATCCGATCCAACCTCAAAAAAAGGATTGGTGGCAACTCTATTTTTGTTTTTAAAATAAAAAGTTGATTTCAAAACAATGGTTTTGACAGCTTGGCGACTCCATTGGGGAGAAAATAAGAGAGTCAAGCCACAAGTTAATTACTTTTGGTCTTTTCGTCGAAAATTGATAATTTGGTTTAAATTTACGATCCTTTTGTTACATTTCATCCTTTATGTTTTGATATGTTGAGTTGTATAGCGATCTAGTATATATATTTTACTGGCTTGAAAGTTTTTTTTGTGTTTTTTGCATATTGCATTGCATAACCGAAGCTATTCCTTCGTGAGGTCTTCACCTCCATATAGGATAATGGATCGCTTTCGAGATACATCTGTACCTATGTCTTCGTGAGATCTTAATATCCGTATAGCCAAAGGGAAATGTATTTCCCTGAACTGAACTCAGTCGATATGAGCCTATAATGGGTGAGGATCGAGGAATCTGTCGGTTTAGGTACCCTTGCTTTAGAACCAAACCGCATATAATTAGCCCTAAGAACCTACCTTAGATAGAACCACAGCGAACCCATAGTGGTCACCCAAATAGGTGCTTAATTTATTATTTCTTGCTCGCTTTAAATTTTAGCTTTGTATAAGATGTATTGACTTGTTTTGTTTTGCTTTGACTATGATTGCATAACATTTTCATCATAGAAAAGGGTGTTGATTCACGTTCAGTTGCTAAATAGAGAGCTTGTCATGGAAAATAGGTTTCTTGATAAAGTGGAAGACAACATGGCCGCGCAAATATGGTCTGAGAAAAGGCAACAAGAGAAAGGTGACAACCTGTCAGAGGGGCAGGTCAGAGATATGGACTACGTTATGAGCAAAACTTTGGTCCGAGTTTGAGAAGTGGCTGACCACTTGTAGACCCCAACCATTCAAAGTCTAAAATCCGAATCGAAGTTGGATCAGGGCCTAGAATTAGCTTTGTTTCTTAGGAAAGTTAAGGTTTTGAGTGTGAAAGTGAGGTCGTATATGTATCCGCTTTATGTAAAGAAACTTCTTTTCTAGTAAAGTTTTTCTAATAGAATTGAACTAGAATCAACGCCTTTTTGCATGCATCTTTTCCATTCATTAACATTACATTTCTTTGCATGCAATAAATTTCATAAAATTCAAATTTGCATCGAGTTTAGAACTCTAGTACAAAGCCTAATGGATAATAAAGAGTTGGAATTCTTTGAAGATATCGAGGGTTCAGAAGGGAAATATGTTTTTTCCTTTAAAGAAGAAACTAAAAAAAACCTATTATGATTTTGTTTCTATATCCCTAGAAGTGTTCTGATCAACTGGGCTGTGGAGGAGATCCCTGTAGTTTTTAGGACCATTTCAGAGTAATAGTCAGAACACGCCTATTGCTCTAAGTCTGGGAGCAATAGGAATCCTTTTGTGAAAAAGGAACATGTACATTATTTTTTATTTCAATAAAATACAATGTATCTTTGTGTCCTACTTGGCAAATATTTTTCTATTTTTTTCATTTCATTCATACTCATACTACACAGATAGTTATTCTTAGATTCAATTGTTCTTTGCTCTTCTTTCGTTCCTATAATAGGTCACCAGAAATCAATGATATAAGCGACGCTGCTACTGACTTAGAATTCTCTTTCGAGCAATATATGTGTTTAGAGGAACCTCAGGACTTTGAAGATGAGCGAGATTGTAACTTGTCTCCTGATTTGTTAATGATGGTAAAGCAAGATGAGAAACAGTTTCTACCTCACAAAGAGTCAATAGAAATTCCGAGCTTAGCAGTTGAATAAGAAAAGAAAGAAGTGAAGATTGGAGCTTACATCACTGCAGAAACAAAGTGAGACCCAATTGAGTTACTCCAAGAATTCAACAAAGTCTTCGCATGGTCGTATCAAGACATGCCTAGGCTTAGTACAGGTATCATGGTACATTGGCTCCCCATAAAAGAAGAATGCAAGCCAGTTCAATAGAAACTTCGAAGAATGAGGCCAGACGCCCTGTTAAAAATAAAAGAAAAGGTTAAAAAAGTAATTTGACGCTGGTTTCCTACAAGTGTTCAAATACTCAGAGTGGATAGCGAATATAATCCCCGTACTTAAGAAAGATGGAAAATTACGAATGTGCATGGACTAAATGATTTAAACAAGGCTAGCCCGGAAGATAATTTTCTGTTACCTCACATCGATACCTTAATGGACAACACGGCAAGTTACTCACTATTCTCATTCATGGATGGTTTCTCCATACAACCAGATTAAGATGCATCCTAAAGACATGAAAAATACCACATTCATAATCATGTGGGGAACATTTTGATATAAAGTGATGCCATTCGGACTGAAAAATGCGGGAGCGACGTATCAAAGAGCCATGGTAACTTTGTTTCATGATATGATACAAAAAGAAATCAAGGTTTATGTCGATGATATGATTGCAAAGTCCCGAACAGAGAAGGAACATGTACAAGTCTTGAGGAGATTGTTCTTGAGATTGAAAAAATTCTAGCTGAAGTTCAATCCAGCAAAATGTACCTTCAGGGCTAGGTCGGGAAAATTGCTAGGATTTGTAGTCAGTAAAAAGGGGATCGAGATCAACCTAGATAAATTCAAGGCTATACAGGAGTTGCCTCCGCCGTGCACTCAAAAAAAAAATTCGAGGTTTCCTAAGAAAACTAAATTACATCGCCCGGTTCATTTCACAACTAACTGAAAAATGCGACGCCATATTCTGTCTCTTTAAGAAATACAATCTAGGTGTTTAGGATGAGGAGTACCAGAAGACTTTCGACAACATCAAATATTTCCTGTCCAATGCCCAAGTGCTGATGCCTCCCAGCCCAGATAGGTCGCCGATACTGTACTTGACAGTATTCGGGAGTTCCATTAGATGCGTGCTTGGTCAACATGATGAGTCAGGAAGAAAAGAACGAGCGATATACTATCTCAGTAAGAAATTCACTGAATATGAGACAAGATATTCGCCAATCGAGAAGTCGTGTTGAGCCTTAATCTAGACAACCCGGAGACTGAGACAGTACATGTTCTACCACACAACTTGGCTCATCTCAAAACTGGATCCTCTAAAGTACATGATAGAGTCGACTGCTTTGAATGGAAGAATGGTCCAATGACAAATTCTGCTTTCCTAATTTGATATAGTGTATGTGAATCAGAAGGCTATAAAAGGGAGTGTACTACCAGATTTTCTGGCCAGTAGAGCTTTAAAAGATTACGAGCCTTTGAACTTTGATTTCTCGAATGAAGATCTGGTGTATGTTGCAACCACTAAAGAAGATGCTCAAGAAGGACATCCTTAGAAACTAAATTTTGATGGAGCTTTAAACGTTATGGGTAACTAAATCGAGGCAGCCCTGGTATCCCCAAATGAAGATCATTATCCTTTTACTAGTAAATTAGATTTTTATTGCACGAACAATATGGCAGAATACGAAGCATGTATCATGGGTGTCCGTGCAGCTATAGAACGCAAGATCAAAGTACTAGAGATACATGGGGATTCTGTACTAAGTGATCTATCAACTCAAAGGTGAATGGGAGACAAAAGATCCCAAGTTGATTGAGTATAGAAGGCTGGTTTTGGAATTAATTAAAGAGTTTGTTGACATTACCTTCTGCTATCTCCCACGAGAAGAAAATCAGATGGCTGATGCCCTAGCTACTTTAACTTCCATGGTTAAGGTGAACAAACAAGAACCTATCCAGATGAGTATTTATGAGGCTTCGGATCATTGTTACGGCATCGAAGAAGAAGGAAAACATGATCACCCTGGTACCATGATATACTATGATATATGAATAATCGTGAGTACCCTAATCAAGCAACCGAGACTCATAAAAGGATGTTGAGAAGACTAGCTAAGGATTATGTCTTGGATGGGGAGATCCTATATAAAAGAAGAAAGGATCAAGTGTTACTAAGATGTGTGGACACTATTGAGGCTAAGAAAATCTTAGAAGAAGTCCATGAAGGTGTTTGCAAAACACATGCTAATGGTTTTACAATGGCCAGGCAAATCATGATATTCGGGTATTGTTAGTCCACCATGGAAGGGGATTGTATTAATAACACCAAGTGATGTCATAAGTTCCAAATTTATAGAGACAAAATTCATGTGCCTCATTCACCTCTTCATGTTATGACTTCTCCATGGCCTTTCTCCATGTGGGGTATGGATGTCATTGGGCCAATATCACCAAAAGCTTTCAATGGGCATCGATTCATCTTTGTAGTCATCAATTACTTCAACAAGTGGGTAGAGGCCACTCCTTACGCCAATGTCACAAAGTCGGTAGTTAGTAAATTCTTGAAGAAAGAGATCCTATGTCGATATGAAATGCCAAAAAGGATCATATCTGACAATGCATTAAATTTAAAAAATAGCACGATATCAAAAGTCTGCGATCAGTTCAAAATCAAACACCACAACTCATCACCATATCACTCAAAAATGAATAGTACGATGGAAGCAGCCAATAAGAACATCAAGAAGATGTGGGGAAAATGACTGAGACTTACAAAGATTGGCATGAGAAGTTAACATTTGCTCTATATGCTTATCGAACATCTACCAGGACTTCAACTAGGGCAACGCCTTTCTCTTTGGTTTATGGAATGGTGGCGATTTTACCCATTGAAGTCGAGATTCCTTCTCTCTAAGTTTTGGTAGAATTGAAGTTGGATGAAGCAGAATGGATCCAATCCCTATATGATCAGCTAAATTTGATTGAAGAGAAAAGGTTGAAAGCCATCCTTCATCATCAAATGTACCAAAAGCGAATGATGCGAGCTTACAATAAAAAGGTTCATCCCATAGAATTCCATGAGGGGGACCTAGTATTGAAAAAGATCCTGCCCATACAAAAGGACTTTAGAGGAAAGTGGATGCCAAACTAGGAAGGACCTTTGTGGTAAAGAAGGTCTTTTCTAGAGGAAGGTTGATTTGGACTGAAATGGATGGTAAAAATCTGCCTAATCTTGTGAATTCAGATTTAGTCAACCTAAAAAAAAGAAAAAATTGGAGATGCCAAGGCGAAAACTTACAAAAGGAACCTTGAGACGAAAAAGGTTTTGAGTTAAAAACCTAGAAAAGGGCAACTCAAATTTTGATCGAAGATGGGGCATGTGGTAGTCTTGTCCTCTCAAAAATAACAATGAGGAGAAAATTTTACATCTTGGGGCATCAACAAAGTATTCTAGGTCTTCTAAACACATACCAAGTTCAAAAGGTGCTTGATGAGTTTGCACGTATAAGCTCATGCTACGATATCTGGGGCACCTGTTTTCATCTTATTCATTTTGTATTTTAGAAAATTTGCTATTTTTATTAATCTATTCATTTCAAGCTTTGCTCCCAATAAATTTCAACCTTGTCCACCACGATCTTTCTCAAGCAATTTTCATTAAAATAACGATTAATAGACTAGTAATATTCAAATAATGTTTTTTTTTTTTTTTGCATATTGCTCTGATAGGCTTCTAAATAGTATAAGGACCTAAAACAAGATCACTAGTCAAAACTAACCAAACTTAAGGGTTGGAGACATTTGAGAAAGAATGATCTAAATTATGATTATTTCTTTGGATTTCTTATCAAAGATACTAGCTGAACAAGAAGGCAAGGTAACACATCAGTGATAAAACCTCGATGAGCAACGAGCAATGTCAACCTAAGCACTAAAAAGGGGATCATTCTCAAAAAATGACATTTTGCTTTCATACAAATATCATTCATATAAATCTAGCTAGAAGCATTTGATCCATTCTGATCATAACATCCTAAGGGCCTGGCATAAACATAGGCCTATGAAACAAATTCTACAGGTTATGTTCCCTAAAGAATGGTGTAACAAACCAGTGATACCACAAATCTTATACCCCTGAAGTTGCAGTGGGATGGATTGAAGTTATCATGACAAATTTTATCTCGTTGAAGTTGCAGTAGAGAAAATCAAAGCCATAAACCTTATCCCCCTGAAGTTGCATTGGGACGAATTGAAGTCATTGTGATGAATCTTATCTCCCTGAAGTTGCAGTGGAACAGATTGAAGTTAGCAAATCTTATCTTCCTGAAGTTGCAGTGGAGAATATTGAAGCCACTAACCTTATCTCCCTAAAGTTGCAGTGGAACAGGTTGAAAATAACGAATCTTATTTCCCTGAAGTTGCAGTGGAACAAATTAAAGCTATAAATTACAAATCTTATCTCCCTGAAGTTACAGTGGAGCATATTGAAATTACAAATCTTATCTCTCTGAAGTTGCAGTAAAGTAGATCGAAGATAATAGATCTTATCTCCCTGAAGTTGTAGTGGAGCAGATTGAAGATGTGATCTTATTTCCTTGAAGTTGGAGTGGAATAGATTAAAGCTACAAATTACAAATCATCTCTCCCTAAAGTTGCAGTAGAGCAGATTGAAGTTACAGATCTTATCTTCTTGAAGTTGTAGTAGAGTAGATCAAAGATAGCAGATCTTATCTCCCTGAAGTTACAGTTGAGCAGATTGAAGATGCGAATCTTATTTCCCTGAAGTTACAGTGGAATAGATTAATGCTACAAGTTAAAAATCTTATCTCCTTGAAGTTACAATGGAACAGATTTAAGATAGTAAATCTTATCTCTCTGAAATTGCAGTAAAGCAGATTAAAGATATAAACCTTATCTCCCTGAAGTTGCAGTGAGCAGGTTAAAATTACAAGTCGTATCTCCCTAAAGTTACAGTAGAGCAGATTGAAGCCACAAATCTTATCTCCCTAAAGTTGCAATGGAGTAGATTGAAGATAGTAAATTTTATTCCCCTGAAGTTGCGGTGGGACAAGTTGAAGCTATCATGGCGGATCTTATCTCCCCAAAGTTGCAGTGGAGTAGATTGAAGTCACTAATCTTATCTCCTTGATGTAGCAGTGGAGCAGATTGAAGATATTAAATCTCATCTCTCTGAAGTTGCAGTAGAGCAGATTAAAGCTATAAACCTTATCTCCCTGAAGTTGTAGTGGAACAGGTTGAAGTTACAAGTCTTATCTCTCTGAAGTTATAGTGGAGCAGATTGAAGATAGTGAATCTTATCTCCCCGAAGTTGTAGTGAAGCAGATTGAAGCTACTAATCTTATCTCTCTAAAGTTGCAGTGGAGTAGATTGAAGTGACAAATTCTATACCTATGAAGTTGTAGTGGTTAGAAAGAGACTACTTGAAGAAAATAAGCACCAAAAAGTCAAGATTCGGTGAGGTCTAGCAAAGTTGGTCATTCTTAAAAGTCTTTGCTCTATTCTCGTTGGAACAGGCCGATTTTGGGCCTAGTTGGAATAGTAGTTTTGGAACAACAAATCTGACACAAAAAAGTTCATTTTTATTATATTTTATGGTCTATAGTTTCACAGAATGATTTTGTGAAAATTTCGTTCGAAAATTTTGACGTTTGGGCACTCAATTTAGTCAAAAGGACTAAATTGTAAAAAGTGCAAAAGTTGAGTTCTACATGTTAGAGGTTTCAAATTACTATGGGATTTTAAATTAGGGGTCCTTATATGATAATTAGAACATTTCTTAAGATAGTGGACAAAAATGGACATGGTGAGATAAAATTTTAAAGTTTGGAAAAAAGGGCATTTTGGTAATTTGGTTAATAAAAGAATAAAAAGGGAAAATAAAGCCAATTTTTTTCCATCTTCTTCAACCTTGGCCGAATTTTATAAGACACCATAGCTAGGGTTTTCTTCAACTTCCAAGCTTGATTGTAAGTACATCCTAGCCCTATTTTTAATGCTCTTTACGTTTTTAAAGTCGTATTCACCCGATCTTTCTTTTTCTACCATTATTTTGAAGTAGGGTTCATATTTGAAATTTAACCCATGCATGACATGTATTTTTTTTTTTTGATGTTATATGGTAGAAAATGAAATTTTGATGTGTAATAAACAACTTTTACTAAGTGATTTTTCATGAAAATACCTAAAAAGAACTTATTTGTAAAAAGTTGTAAAATGGGTAGTAAAAATCTGATTTGATGAAAAATGTGGGTTGATATGGGCATGTATATGGTTCAGCTAGGCTTGGGTAATAAAGAAATTAAATGCATTTCGATTTACGAGCCAAGGGACTAAATTGTAAAAATGTGAAACTTTAGGGGCAAAAAGGTAATTTTTCCATAATGAGATGTGTGGAATGATTTGAGTAATGTAAATATTAAATAAGCTAAATTTTCTATTATAGATCAAGAAAAATGAAGTTCGGACCTTGATCAGGGAAATAATAATATGTTTGACGATTAAATTCTTTCCTACTATTTTTGTACTGAGGTAAGTTCGTATGTAAATAATGCATCGTTATTTATGCTTTAATTGCTTTAGTATTGCATGAATTGTGATTTACTCTTTCAATGTAATTCGACAAAGTTTCGACAAATGAGAAATATCTCGGTTGAACCTTAGGAATTGTTAGGATACAAATGTCATGACATTAGGGTTAGTTGAGATTACATGTAAGACCATAACTGGGATATGGCATCGATATGAGATTTCATGTAATACCATAGCTGGGCTATTGGCATCGATATGAGTCCCATGTAAGACCATATCTAGGATATGGCATTGGTATGGTACTACATGTGTGAGATTTTCCCGAGTATCATTTAGTATTCCAAGTGGTTCTACGGGAAACTTAACGGCAATGTTAAATTTAGGGAAGGCTATGGTATGTTGTGAAAGATTATGGTAAGTTACAAGTTGGTACAAGTATGTACATAAAACTCATGCTTAATGAGCTCGATATGTGATGAACCCTCGGTATAGTTTGATTGAGTAAGTTATGATGTTAAGGTTGTAATATTATCTATGCTAAGCTTGATTATGAAATTTAAAATAACATTTATGTTAATTTACTTCATGTTAAATATATGTTAAAGTGTGTTTATGATGCCTATTATTTACATAGGAACTTACTAAGCTTTAAATCATACTCCTTTTCTCTTTCTCTTGACTTATAGTGTTACCAAGCCAACCCGGGATCGAAGACCGTCGGAGATTCATTCATACTATCAAATTATCATTTTGGGTACTTATGATTTCAATTTTTTGAGTTATGGCATGTATAGGGACTTGATCTTTTGTTATGTGTCATAATTGATTTGGCCAGGAGTGATGGCTTCAATAGTTGATAATTCATTTTGTAAATGGCCATTTGATATTGACTAATATTGGTTAAGTATATATACATATGATGATGTTTTCATGAATGTGGAAAATTGCATGGTTTGAGATACTAAGTATGTGATGTTTGTATGTGATAAATGATAGCATGTAAATGATATGTGGATGCCTTGTGTATGGCTGATTGGGTTGAAAGTATATGCTTAGATTGGTGCTATGTTTTGTTGTGTAGGTTGGTGCATGGAAGGGCGGCAAAAAGGATTGGTAAATAGCCTTATATTTGTCTATACGGATAGACACAGGGGCGTATGTCTAGGCCGTGTCCGACACACGGTCTGCCCCATGGGCATGTGTTTCGGCTGAATGTCCCCGGTACCTTAATTGTTGTAAAATAGAATACTCAATAATGAGCACACGGGTAGAGACACGGGCGTGTGTCTCAACTGTGTAGAAGGCACGGCCTCGAACACGAGCGTGTGCCCTGGAAGTGTGAAGTTTGCACCTATTTTATGAAAAAAATTATGAAAATTTCATCGATCACACGGCCTAAACACACGGGCGCGTGACTTAGCCGTGTGACCTCAATTTGATGATGATGTCATAAATAGAATGCTCCCTAATTTGAACACGACCTGAACTGCGGGCGTGTCATAGGGTCACACGGACATGTCTCGAACTCATACGGGCGTGTGACCCCTTTTCATGAAATTTTTTTTAAGTTTTTTAAAAGTTTCCAAAGTTCTCGGTTTAGTCTCTAACCACTTCGATGCATGTTTTTGGCCTCGTAGGTTCATTTTAGGGGCGATATGAATATTTTTGAATTTTTTTAAATTTGAGTGGAAATTCATGTCTCGGTTTTGAATGTTTACATGTGAATAAGTCTGGTAATGCCTCGTACCCAATTTCGGCGTCGGATATGGGTAAGGGGTGTTACACTCTTTACATGACATCGAGCAAAGAGGAGCAGTTGTAGTAAGCCCAATTTGTCCAACCCACTAAATCAAATAAACCCCGAAATAAAAAAATTTTAAACAATCCAGTTACAAAAATGTTAGGCCCAAGTTTATAAGCCCAAAACAAACAGTAACCCTAAAGCCCATGACCCAAAAATTTTAGAAAAACTAAAAAACCCTAATCCTCCTCTGTGCCACTCCTCCCTTTCGCACGCACACCGCTCGAGGTGTCTCATCCCGAGGCCTGATGTTTCGCTGCCACTCTTGCACCAAAATGGCAAAGCTAAGGGCCTCTGTCCCACTGTTGATCATGCACTGTTACCTACAAAAAGAAAGAACGAAAGGACATCAAACGCAGAAACAGCAAAAGCAAACAGTAAAAAAACAAAAAATAGAGGATAAACGATGTTGTAAATCGGCTATAAAAGCCTTAATAACCACAATGTAATATTTTACAAACAAAAAAAAAAGCAATCAAAAGAAATCAGATTCAAACATAAAGAAAAGGTGACTCACCTATTTATTTTATTTTGATTCTCGAAGTAAAAAATATTAATAGAAATAAAGTTTGTTACCTGCCCAGTCGTATTGCGCCACCGTCGGAGGTCTCCTCCAACCCCGCAGGTCGTCGAACCCATCAGGGTATCGTTCAGGCTTCGCCAAAATTGGGATACGAGAAGGCAAATTGGCAGAAAAGGGCAAAAGCCGAATCTTTTTCATTCCTTTTTCCTTCTTTAGGCGTTTGCATGTGGATCTAAAACCTAGTTCTTTTTTAAAAAAGAAAAAAGGGGTCAAAAATCGAATTTTGGGTTCTCCACCACCGTGTAAGGTACGTCGTCGTCGGCGACCGAAACTAAGACCGGAGAAAGTGAGAGCTAGAGAGGGTTTGAGAGCATTTTTGGATTTTTTTTTTTTTGAAACAAGGATGGAATGATTTATTTGGAAATTTTTTGGTTTAAATAAGGTTTGGAAACGACGTCGTTTTGGCCTATTCCCTTCAGCCCTAAAATGGCGTCGTATTGAAGCGGAGCCCAACAACTCGACCCAAACCACATGGGATCAGCGCGTTTTTAACCTGAGGGGTCTATTTGCGTGGTCAGTCCTTTTGCTTTTTCACCTATTTTCAATCTAATCCTATTCCTTTTTTTACTTTTAATTTTACCCCAAAATTTTTGTATTGTTCCATTTCAGTCTTCTGTGGAACGGTGCGCATATGGACAAAGGGGATTATTGCCTAATCAGTCCCTGTTCTTCCTTCGCGCATCCGATTTTAATCCCTTAACCCATTTTATTGTTAATTTGTTCATTTTATTATGATTTTTTACCTTAAATTTTGCTCAGATTCTGATTTAGTCCTTTGCTTTCGATCTTTTATAATTTATTTTTCTTTGTATTTATTTGTTTATTATATTTATACATTAATTTTATTTTTCTTTTTATGTTTTTCCTTTTTTGTCTCATTGTTATTATTATTACTATTTTATCTATTATTATTTATTTATATGTTTTATTACATATTGTACCTTTAATTTCATTTATATTTTAATTTGATTCTTTACTTTCAATATTTTATAAACTATTTTCCCTTATATTTATATATTTTTGTATTTATTTATTTATTTATTTGTTATTATTATTGTCGAAACCATTTTTTTAATCGGGTTTTGAAAAATAGGATCGACTTTAAAAATATGGAGTCGCCACCAATCCTTTTTGTTTAGATGTGATCGGGTCACCCTTAAAATAAATTTTGGTCTGCGAATTTCTAGAAGAAAACAGGTTCGGGAGTCGGTTATGCACGAGGAAGGATTAGCACCCTCGTAACGCCCAAAATTGGTACCAAATTGATTAATTAATGTCTTAATGTCGAAAATTTGAAAAGATTCTAGATTATGATCCATTTATTTAATATATATATGTATTTAGACAAAATCGTATTGGATGCCAAGGCTCCCTATTTCGGAGAAATAAAATGCCGTACTCAGTAAGTTAGGGCACAACATCTTATATTCTCGAAGTTAGATTTATCCTTCGACATTCAATACTCGTACATTTAAAAATGAGAAGGATATTCAATTATTTTGGTCAAATGAAAAATCACAACCCAGTAAGTTAGGGCACTATTTCTCGAAATTCCCAAATACGAAATATTTCCTTTGTTCTTTTGAAATTCTTATCTCGAGATGATAAAATATCACACCCAGTAGGTTAGGGCGCAATATCTCAACTTCCCAAGAATAAGTTTTTTTATTTATTTAAAATATCATGCATTTTGATTTAAGAGAGAAAGGATACTAGGTTACTAGGTTTTAAATGAAGAGAATCGGAACTAAGTAAGTTAGAGCACGATTTTCTTAAAACCTCTAAACTCGAGCATTGCCTTGCGATCTTAAAATCGAAATGACATTAAAGCACTACATCTTTCATAACATGCAATAGAGCACTAATACATAAAGTCAATATCACATATTACAAAGATGAGTCACAAATAATTAACGGTCACAACTTAAGAGATATAATACATACAATAACAAATAAACGAACATCTAATACATAAAAAATAGTACACGTCAACTTAAATAATACATGCGTAATAAACTTGATGTAATATAATTGTATATTAAAATAATAGTAATAACAATAATATTAATAACAATAAAAATAATAGTGGCATTAATAAAATAATATTAGTAATATTAATAAAAGATTAAAATAACAATATATCAATATAGTTGCAAAAATAAACAAGGAATGACTAAATTGAAATCAGAATAGAATAAAGGGCTAAAAGAACAATAAATTAAGAGATAAAATAAAAAGGACTAGAAAATAATACGCTTACGGAGAGGGATCATCCGGGAAATTATCCCCTTTCACAAAACGGCATCGTCTACTAGAAGACTAAAGTGAATCAAAGCGAAAATTATAGGGGCAAATCAAAATAAAATAAAACTAAATTAAAACAAATATAAATGCGGGGGGGCTGTTCGCGAAAAATAACCCCAAAACACGAAACACGCGGATCCTTCAACTGACGGTTGGTCGCTATTGGTGGCTTGAAAGGATGCCGTTTAAGGGCGTCTAATGTTTGGCCCCAAAACGACGCCGTGAAACACCCACACCCTACCACGAGAATGGACCGGATCTGGTATGTTCCTAAAGTAAACCGGTTTCAAACATTTTCGTTACTTAGAGAAAATTTGTAAATTTTAGAAAAATATTATTTTGAGTTGGGCTTAGGTTGTAAACCCATTTATTTAAATACATCCAAAATAGTTCTTATCATAAAACTTAATAGTAAAGCAAAAATAAAGAGAAATCCTTTGGGCCTTATGGCCTTATTACATCAAGTAAAACCCAAAATAAAATAAAAGTAAAAGTCCAAACTAAATAAAATCTCCGAATGTAGCATGGCCACCTCAACGTCACTGCCCGGTTAATCACTTGTTCATCACCGAAAATAGTTCCCACAACGGGTGAGTCAACAGACTCAATGTGCACACAATACTAACATTCAACAATTCAGCATTCATGTTCAAATCATCAAGTCCATATAATAATGAAATTATGATGCAACCCAAACCCAATCCTAATTAGCCATCCACTACACTCCCCGCACCAACCTCGCACCGTGGGGACTACTAAGTCAACCTCCATCCGCTACTCTCCACGTTGTGTCATTAAACACTATAATCAAATTTAAACGTTGTGTCATTAGACACTATTGTAACCGGTTACCAAAATTTCGCAATGTGACCGTAGTCAACATATTTAGTTGGTGAGACCAAGTCAACACCTTCGTTGGTGAGACCAAGTCAACACTGTTCTCCCCCTTTCACATAAATCCCGAATGCCCCAAAACATATATATTGCATAACTTATTTTCATGTTCATATTCATATATTCGCATGTTATTAAATAACATTTTTCACAATCCTATCAGAAGTAGGAAACATACCTGGGTACTTTTTGCCACATTTGTGGTACATAGCCACATTCACATTATTATTCATATCATATATTAAAATACTTAGCCATAAAATATCGAAGGATAGTAAGGGTACACACCTGATTTGTTTAGCGATTCCTTGAGATTCCGAAAAGCTAGATCTAAAGTTTAGATCCTTAGTCCCTACATTTGATTCATCCTTTATTACTTAGCATAAATTCTATTTGGCTATGATATCCAAATCCTAGTAGGATTTGTAAAAAGACTTACCTTTGATGCCGATTTGGTGTTTATTCAAATCCCAAAAACTTGGTTTTCCTTCACTTGATATTCGGCCAACGTTGAATCTCAATATGGGTTAGTTTTCGGCTTTTTAATAATTAAAGAACTGATCTAGATAATCATACAAGCTTTGGCCAAATACTTTTAGGTACTTACCTTGTGGATCTTAAATCCCGAAATTCACCGAATAACTAGGGAACACGTGGCCTATGGTGTACCTTCGAAAAGAATTTCTTCTTCCATGATTCGCCAAGATTAATAATCGAAATTAGTCTCTAAATTTCAATAAGTCTAGAATATAAAAGAATGGAAAACTAAACTTGGATCTTACCCTTATTTGAAGGAATCGATTGCACCTTCGCTTCAACCTTCGAAATTGCTTAGAGACTTGATGAACAATCGGCTATGATTCCCTTATGTATTCGATTTCAAAGATGAAAGAAGAGAGGAATAATAGGCTTAGAAGGAATCGCTAGGAGGCTAAAAGAAAAGAAGAAAAGAATGGATGCTCAAGAAGAATATTCAAGAAGAAAAGAGAGAGGAGAATGAATAATGAATGGCCCTAGTCTCATCCTTTTATAGCGAAATTACTAGGCCAAGAATCCTTAACTTGGCCACCACTCTTCCTTATTTTCCTAATTAAAGAATAATTCTTCATTTATCTCTTATTATTCACATATTTATGTGAATAAAACTCCTTTATTTATCTCTTATTATTCACATATTTATGTGAATAAAACTCCTTTATTTCTCTCTTATTATTCACATATTTATGTGAATAAAACTCTTCCTTTTCTAGAAACCCATGCCGTCCACCTCATTCTTACGGAAGCAAAAATAAAGCCTTCATTATTTGCTTCTGGATGACTCAAACTCAGCCCAAAACCTCTTGTATTTGGGCCATTTCTTAAGACCTTAGGTGGCATCTTCAGCCACATTTCCAAGTTCGTTATTGGGGCAAATGTCATGTCTTGTATATTTTAGGGTCACTTGGCCCTAAGTTCCCTTTGGGCTCTGAAATTCGACATTAGGGTCATTTTAAGTTTCCTAAAATTTTCAAGGCGGCTCAGATTTTCCGTGTTTCCAAAATGTTTAGGTTTCCAAAATGTTCAGTTTCCAAAATGTTCAAGTTTCCAAAATGTTCGAGGTTTCCAAAATGCTCAAGTTTCCAAAATGTTCAAGTTTCCTATTTTGGCTTGGTTTCCAAAATGTTCACTTTCCTAATTTACTTAGGTTTCCAAAATGTTCACTTTCCAAAATGTCTAAGTTTCCAAAAGTGTTCATTTCATTTCCATTTCCATTTTCATTTCTATCTTCATTTTCATTTCCATTTTCCTTTCCATTTTCATGCATTTCTAGATTTCCAAAAGTATCAAAATTTATTCATAGTACTTGAAACTTGTCATTTCATACAATTAAACCTGAAATGCATAGGCCCTATTCAGATGTTCTGATTCTACCCTCCTTAAAAATAATTTCGTCCTCGAAATTACTTATCGACAATCGTACAATCTTTCTCACCGCACTATGCTTACGCGCTGCGTACTCGATCTTAATAGAACCATCATACTTTCTAGGCACAATCTCTAAGTTCACATCCCTTAGAACTCATTTTCTAACGTCATGATTTAATCTCGATTTAAAAGTTTTATACATTAGTACTTGTTTCACTTTATTACTCATGAAGAAATTTTATGAAAAAGAGTTTAGGAGTGGTTCTTTCGTATTCATACATGCACACGATCTTTTCATCCATTCATACATCCATCAAACAATTATGAACCTTAGTTCATTCGGAGAAACGTTGTAGTTTTTCCTTTGTTGTTGTTTTACCACTACCGGGGTATTTTCGTAATTTGTCCTCTGAGGTATTTTCGTAATTTATCAAAATAAGGTTCCTTGGTGTTTTTGTCACAAAGTATTTTTGGAAATTTTAAAGTTCTCGGGGTATTTTGGAGAATTTTTGGACATTGGGGTATTTTGGTAATTTTTCCACAAACCGGTAAATTGTAAAATTTTAATAAATCGGGGATATTTCAAGAGTTGCAAAATTTTGAGGGTTCTTTTGAGAAATTTATTTTCCAAAATGATGAAGTTGCAAAAATTTTGGAAATCGAGGTCATTTTGGAAATTTTGGTAAGTTAGGGCAATTTTGTAATTTTCCAAAAATCACGGTATTTTGATAGTTTGCAAATTAGGGTTTTGGACTTTTATAACATAATGAAATTTTGGCAAAACTATTGAGTAGTTGGACATTTTATAAACCAAGGGTATTTTTGTAATTTTACCACTAAGGGTATTTTAGTAAATTTGTAAATCGAAATATTTAGGAAAATTTATAAAAATATTTTTCCAATCAAGAGGGTAATTTAGAAATTTTAAAATTAGGGTTTCCATAAAATACTGCTAGTCCCTTTCGGGTTTTAGTTATTGGGTTTAGCAGTGACTAAGTTCTCTTGGTTAGGGTGAGCGGTTACTATGCACGGTAGGATTCGAGTAAAGAGAAGGTGAGTCACTAGGATTGCTTAAATACCAAGCTCTTCTTGAATCCACTCCTAGACATGCGCACAATGATTACGACACCTAGCTCGGTGACTTAATCATAGGTTTGTTTGATTAGGCATTTAAGTCTTATGTAATTGTTGGGGTAACTAGTCCTAGGGTTCAAGTACTTAATCTCTATTCTACGTTCTATTCCATTTCTACCCTTCTACAAATCATAATATAAATCACACAATGGATAGAAGTACTTACGGTGGATCATGAATTAGGAGACTTAGGTGCCATGCTAGAAAACCTACTTATTTTTTTTCAAAGATAATCATTTGGCTCGCTTTGAAAATATTTTGGGCCTTAGCCCAGTAGCCGAAGTTTAAAAGCTGGCTCGATACTAAATCGAAACACCCCACACCCTACCCACGAGAATGGATCGGATCTGGTATGTTCCTAAAGTAAACGGTTTCAAACATTTTCGTTACTTAGAGAAAATTTGTAAATTTTAGAAAATATTATTTTGAGTTGGGCTTAGGTTGTAAACCCATTTATTTAAATACATCTAAAATAGTTCTTAGCATAAAACTTAATAGTAAAGCAAAAATAAAGAGAAATCCATTGGGCCTTATGGCCTTATTACATCAAGTAAAACCCAAAATAAAATAAAAGTAAAAAGTCCAAACTAAATAAAATCTACGAATGTAGCATGGCCACCTCAACGTCTCACTGCCGGTTCATCACTTTATTCATCACCGAAAATAGTTCCCTAGCAGGGGTGAGTCAACAGACTCAATGTGCACACAATACTAACATTCAACAATTCGGGCATTCATGTTCAAATCATCAAGTCCATATAATAATGAAATTATGATGCAACCCAAACCCAATCCTAATTAGCCATCCACTACACTCCCCGTACCCAACCTGCACACCGTGGGGACTACTAAGTCAACCCTCCATCCGCTACTCTCCACGTTGTGTCATTAGACACTATAATCAAATTTAAACGTTGTGTCATTAGACACTATGGTAACCGAAGTTACCAAAATTTCGCAATGTGACCGTAGTCAACATATTTCGTTGGTGAGACCGAAGTCAACACCTTCGTTGGTGAGACCGAAGTCAACACCTGTTCTCCCCCTTTCACATAAATCCCGAATGCCCCAAAACATATATATTGCATAACTTATTTTCATGTTCATATTCATATATTCGCATGTTATTAAATAACATTTTTCACAATCCTATCAGAAGTAGGAAACATACCTGGGTACTTTTTGCCACATTTGTGGTACATAGCCACATTCACATTATTATTCATATCATATATTAAAATACTTAGCCATAAAATATCGAAGGATAGTAAGGTACACACCGATTTGTTTAGCGATTCCTTGAGATTCGAAAAGCTAGATCTAAAGTTTAGATCCTTAGTCCCTACATTTGATTCATCCTTTATTACTTAGCATAAATTCTATTTGGCTATGATATCCAAATCCTAGTAGGATTTGTAAAAGACTTACCTTTGATGCCGATTTGGTGTTTATTCAAATCCCAAAACTTGGTTTTCCTTCACTTGATATTAACCAACGTTGAATCTCAATATGGGTTAGTTTTCGCTTTTTAATAATTAAAGAACCGATCTAGATAATCATACAAGCTTTGGTAGAATACTTTTAGGTACTTACCTTGTGGATCTTAAATCCGAAATTCACCGAATAACTAGGGAACACGTGGCCTATGGTGTACCTTCGGAAAAGAATTTCTTCTTCCATGATTCGCCAAGATTAATAATGAAATTAGTCTCTAAATTTCAGTAAGTCTAGAATATAAAAGAATGGAAAACTAAACTTGGATCTTACCCTTATTTGAAGGAATCGATTGCACCTTCGCTTCAACCTTCAGAAATTCGGCTTAGAGACTTGATGAACAATCGGCTATGATTCCCTTATGTATTCGATTTCAAAGATGAAAGAAGAGAGGAATAATAGGCTTAGAAGGAATCGGCTAGGAGGCTAAAAGAAAAGAAGAAAAAGAATGGATGCTCAAGAAGAATATTCATGAAGAAAAAGAGAGGAGAATGAATAATGAATGGCCCTAGTCTCATCCTTTTATAGCCGAAATTACTAGGCCAAGAATCCTTAACTTGGCCACCACTCTTCCTTATTTTCCTAATTAAAGAATAATTCTTCATTTATCTCTTATTATTCACATATTTATGTGAATAAAACTCCTTTATTTATCTCTTATTATTCACATATTTATGTGAATAAAACTCCTTTATTTCTCTCTTATTATTCACATATTTATGTGAATAAAACTCTTCCTTTTCTAGAAACCCATGCCGTCCACCTCAGTCTTCTGGAAGCAAAAATAAAGCCTTCATTATTTGCTTCCTGGATGACTCAAACTCAGGCCCAAAAACCTCTTGTATTTGGGCCATTTCTTAAGACCTTAGGTGGCATCTTCAGGCCACATTTCCAAGTTCGTTATTGGGGCAAATGTCATGTACTGTATATTTTTAGGGTCACTTGGCCCTAAGTTCCCTTTTGGGCTCTGAAATTCGACATTCCGGGGTCATTTTTAAGTTTCCTAAAATTTTCGCGCGGCTCTGTATTTTTTCAGGTTTCCAAAATGTTTAGGTTTCCAAAATGTTCAGGTTTCCAAAATGTTCAAGTTTCCAAAATGTTCAGGTTTCCAAAATGCTCAAGTTTCCAAAATGTTCAAGTTTCCTATTTTGGCTTGGTTTCCAAAATGTTCACTTTCCTAATTTACTTAGGTTTCCAAAATGTTCACTTTCCAAAAATGTCTAAGTTTCCAAAAGTGTTCATTTCCATTTCCATTTCCATTTTCATTTCTATCTTCATTTTCATTTCCATTTTCCTTTCCATTTTCATGCATTTCTAGATTTCCAAAAGTATCAAAAATTTATTCATAGTACTTGAAACTTGTCATTTCATACAATTAAACTGGAAATGCATAGGCCCTATTCAGGATGTTACACGCCGTATGGGGTGTTTATAAAAGCCTAAAATATTTTTTTTGTTTCATTTTCAGCCTTCACCTTTTAAAAAAAACAAAAAAACCTTCCTAAAACTCTCTCCCTCTCTGACCTAGGGTTTCCCTATTGCCGTCGCGCCGCCGTCGCACTGGAGCTACCAAAGGGTCTCCTTTTCGATCGATTAATCCCTCTATAATGCCTTTTCTCCTTCTTTATACCAAGAGGGCCCTTCGAAGATCACAGGAAAGACCGAAAACTTTTCGGCTTCCTCCCTTCCGGTGATCGACGAGGTAAGGCTCCTCTCTCTTTCCCTCTTGATTTTTGAAAGCAAAAATAGAGGCAAGAATGAAAATGTATGAAAAGCAACGAAACGAAACACAACCGAAAATAAAAATGAAACCTTTTTCTATTGATTTTTGTGTTCTATTTCAAACTTTTCATTTTCCTCTGTGTTCATAAAAACAGTGAGAGTCCCTCCTTTTACAAATTTTGTTTCAGTTTTATATATAACCGAGAAGAAAGGTAAAAATTACAACTATTTTTTCGTTCTTTTTGTTCTACTTGCTGTTGTGTTTCATTTTTTTGTGCAGGTACAAGGCGATGTGGCTGTATGGAGGCTATACAAGCGGTGTACGCAGAGAGGCGTGGCTCGTATGTGTGGGGCTGCTGAAGCGGTGCAAGGTGCGCATGATGGTGCACATGGAAGCACACGCGCGGCGCTGGAAGCCTCTAGAACCCTTAGGGTTCTGTCTGCCCAAACCCTTTGGACCATTCGGGCCAATTCTAGAGTTGGGTTGGGGTTTGCTTGCTGGGTCTGTAAATGGGTTAGAGGTTTGGTCCTAATTTGGGCCGTTTGAAACTTAAGTGTAAATGGACTGATAAACTGTTTTGGATTTTGTTATTCTGCTTCATTTTTTTTTTATTTGGGTTTTTTGGTTTTGGTTTATTGGTTAATGGGCTCCGGACTTTATTGGGTTTTTATATTTTTTGTTTGGTTTTGATTTTTTTGTTTGGTTAATAGGCCCGGGAAAATTTGGGCTTCTACAGCTGCCCCTCTTTGCTTATTGTCATGTAACGAGAATAGAGCAAAGACTTCAAAAAGGGCCATTTTTTTTCGATCGTGCCTCTTTCAGTGCTTTTCTTCTTCAAGTAGCTTTGTTCCATCCCACTGCATCTTCAGAGGCTCAGGAACTGGCGCTTCGATCTCCTCCAATGTAATTTCAGAAAGAAGAGATTCATAATTTCAATCTTCTTACTGAAACTTCTAGGAAATAAAGTTTGATCCTCGTTGTAAACTCAGGGAGGAGGGATTTTTAATTTCAACCTACTCCGTTGGAACTTTGAGGTGATAAGAATTCAGATAGAAGAGATTTGTAATTTCAATCTTCTTACTGAAACTTCTCGGAAATAAAGTTTAATCCTCATTGTAAACTCAGGGAGGAGGGATTTGTAATTTCAACCTACTCCGTTGGAACTTCAAGGTGATAAGAATTCAGATAGAAGAGATTTGTAATTTCAATCTTCTTACTGAAACTTCTCGGAAATAAAGTTTGATCCTCGTTGTAAACTCAGGGAAGAGGGATTTGTAGCCTCAACCTACTCCACTAGAACTTTGAGGAGATAGAAATTTAGAGAGAAGAGATTCGTAGTTTCAATCTTCTCTGCTAAAACTTCAAAGAAATACGGACTGATCCTCATCGTAAACTCAGGGAGGAGGGATTTGTAGCATCAACCTACTCCACTGGAACTTCGAGGAGATAGAAATTTAGAGAGAAAAGATTCGTAGTTTCAATCTTCTTTGCTAAAACTTCAAAGAAATACGGACTGATCCTCATCGTAAACTCAGGGAGGAGGGATTTGTAGCATCAACCTACTCCACTGAAACTTCGAGGAGATAGAAATTTAGAGAGAAGAGATTTGTAGTTTCAATCTTCACTGCTAAAACTTCAAAGAAATACAGACTGGTCCTCATCGTAAACTCAGGGAGGAGGGATTTGTAGCATCAACCTACTCCACTGAAACTTCGAGGAGATAGAAATTTAGAGAGAAGAGATTCGTAGTTTCAATCTTCTTTGCTAAAACTTCAAAGAAATACGGACTGGTTCTCATCATAAACTCAGGGAGGAGGGATTTGTAGCATCAACCTACTCCACTGGAATTTCAAAGAGATAGAAATTTAGAGAGAAGAGATTCGTAGTTTCAATCTTCTCTGCTAAAACTTCAAGGAAATAAGACTTGTATGGCTTTGATCTGTTCCTGCAACTTCAGGACTACCAGATCTGCTATCTTCAATTTGCTTCACTCAGGAAGGCAAGATATTTGAATTCACCGATGTTGCGACAACGTCTTCTAGGGGACCTGTCTTGTAAAATTAGTTTTGTGTTTATGCTTATACAAAATGGTTAGAATGCAATGATCAAAATGAATCTAATGCTCCTAACTAAATGTATTATGGATGACATTTGTATGAATGCAGAATGTCATGAGAATGGTCTTTTTACAAAGATTAAGATGCAATGATCAGAACGAATCAAATGCCCCTAAATAGATGTGTCTTATGGATGACATTTGTATGAATGCAGAATGTCATAAGAATGATTTCTTACAGTGATTAGGATGCAATGATTGGAATGAATCAAATGCCCGTAAATAGATGTGTTTTGCATGAATGCAGAATTTCATGAGAATGATCACTTTTTAAAATTTTAAGGTGTCATCGTTCATTGTTTATTAAGGCTTTATCACTGATGTATTATGCCGCCATCTTGTTCAGCTGGTATTTTTAATAGAAAACCTGAGAAAACGATCATATCTTGCTCAACAGATTTGCCCCACTGTAACCTCAGGGTTCATCTCCTTGTGACTTAGGGGTATAGGATCTGAACCTCTTCCCATCTATCCATTGTGACCTCGCAATGTAGGATTTGTTTCTTCTTTAATCCATCACATTGCTATTCAAAGGTATAAGATCTGTATTATCTTTCATCTATCCCACTGTAACTCGGGGGTATAGGGCCTGTAGCTTGTTCCATCAACTGATCACTCCTCGGGTGACCCAACCAGATGTGTATGCATGATGCTATCGTAAATGCAGAATATCAATTTTCCTTGCAAATGATTCCCCTTTTACACATGGGTTAACATTGCCTATATTTTGTCAGAATTGTATTACTGATGCAATATCTTGTCATTTTGTTCAACCACCATCTTTGACAAAATTTCAGAGAGAAAATCTCAGTTTAGACTCTTCCTTAAACTTGGTGAGTTTTAAACAATAGTCCTATTTCAAGTTCTTGTATTATTCAGAAGTTTCCAGAGTACCATGCAAAACTCATTTTATGAAAATATTAGTCCACTAATCGTTATTTCAATGCAAAATGCCTAGAAAAAGATCATAACCCTGGACAAGAAGGAAATTAATTGGGAGCCTAGCTCAAAACAAGTAAGTTAATCAAAGCTAGCAAATGCAATTAAGCAGTGAGTTTATTAAAGGCGTATCTTGAAAAGAATAAGGTAATCAAAAATAGAAAATTCAAAATGGATAAGATGAAAAACTAGGTGACCAGATATCGCAGCTTGAGCTTTTCTGTTCAAACTTCTTAAGATCCATTTTAAGCTCAACATGTGTTTAAGGGATCTGAAGTACTTTGTCGATGCCCCAAGACATAGCATACTTCTTCATTGTTAATTCAGGCATAGTAGGACTGCTGTATGCCCCACTTTCAATTAAAATTTGAGCCGCCCTTTTCGGGTTTTCAACTCAAATCCCATTTGGTCTCAAAGCGCCCTTTGCGGGTTTTCACCTTGGCCTCTCCTTTTCTTTCCTCTTTTTTGCTGAAAATTTCTTTTTCTCTTTTTTTTTTCCTTTTTTCCTTCTTTTTTTCTTCTTTTTATTGAATCTGAATTATTCGGATTGGGTAGGTCCTTGTCATCTATCTCAAACAATATCCATGCTTCCCTAGAACAGGCCTTTTTACTACCTAAGGTCCTTCTCGGTTTGGCATCCTCTTTCTTCTGGAGTCCCTTTTGCATGGGAAAGAATCCTCTTCAAAGCCCTATCATGAAATTTTTTAGGACGAATCATTTTTGTTGTGAGCTCGCATCATCTGACCGTGATAGGTATCTTTTAACATTTTCTCACAAATTTGATTGATCATATCGGAATTGGATCCATTCTGACTTGTCCAACTTTAGTTATGATAAAACTCAAAAGAGGAATTTTGACTTCAATGGGCGAAACCAATGAGAAATGTGCTGCCCCGATGACAGTCTTGGCCAACATTTGATAAGCATATAAGGTAAATAGTAACTTCTTGTATGCCAATCCTTACAAGTCTCGGTCTTTTTATGATCTTTTGTTTTTCTTTTTGGTTGCTTTTACTGCACTGATATGTGGCCCTGATCTTTGAACAGACTACAGATTTTGACATTGTGCGGTTAAATGTGATCTTTTTGACATTTTTTATTTTGTCAGTATTCTTTCTTTCTTTCTTTCTTTTTCTTTTTTTGGTCTAATGACTATCGACTTTGTAATATTGGCATATGAAGCCACTTTTACCATCTTAGTGAAGTAACTGACATGAATCGATGTTGGCTAGAAACTTTTGATGAGACTGGTTTGGTAACATCCATGCCCCACATATATGAAATCTTATTTCTGCATTGAGCTAGGCTATGATCTTCATCTCCCTTTTTGGGCTCGAGACGTAGGATGTGTTTTTCATCCATTATTAACAAATCAGAAGATAGGTGATAATTTTTGTCATCTTCAAATTCCTGAGATCCCTTAAACACATATTTCATTCAAAAGGGGAGTCCGTAACAGCGTCGCCCATGTCATTGATATCTGGGGACCCATTGTGTGTACGAAGGTAAATTCCAAAAAAAATGATTCCAAGGATGATTATTTGTATAGTATGATCATGAATAAAGAATGAAAGAATATTTGAATAGTAATCCAAAGTTCCAAAAGAATCTATAAATGGAAAAATATTTTCTCAAAAAGATGCTTTTTATTGAAATAAAGATTCTGAACACGAGCCTATTTCATAAAATGACTCTTATTGCCTCTAGGCTGAAAGTAATAAGTGTGTTTCAAATATTACTCTAGATTAGCCTTAAAATACATGTCTCTTCCACAGTCCTATTGCTCAAAACACTCTCAAGCTTATATTTTTGCATTTGGCGTGTCATCTAATTTCACAATACCCATGCCGATGAATTTTTCCACCAATTTCTTAAAAGCAAGGCAATTTTCTATCTAATGCCCTGTGACCCCCGCATGGTACTCACACTGGGCATTTGGGTCATACCATTTTGGATATGGAGGTTGCATCGGTTTCAGGTAATGAGGAGCCACCTCATGTGCATCAAATAGGCTTTGATACAACTCCCTATATGTCATCGAAATTGGTGTAAAATGGAGTTGTTTTGCACTGGATTCTCGTCTTGATGAGCCCTGATGACCAGTTGTCACAGCCTCGGTTGACCTACAGTGACTAATTTGGGACGCTTGCTCAGGTTGTTCACTTTATTTTCTTTATTTCTCGGGGCTGATCTTTTGGCACTTTCTCTAGCATCTATCTTTCCACTCTTTATGGCATTCTCGATCATTTCTCCAGTCATTACGATGTCTGAGAAGCTCTTTGTAGCGCTCCCTAGCATATGAGTGATAAACAGGGCCTTCAATGTATTTATAAAGAGCATTGTGCTCTCTTTCTCCAGAAGTGGTGGCTGGACTTGGATGGCAACCTCTCTCCACCGCTGCGCATCTAAAACTTTCATTCGCCCTTTTCTCTATGTTTTGAAGAGTAATTTGTCAGGAGTCATGTCTGTCACATAACTGTACTCTTTTATGAATGCTTGGGCTAAATCTCTCCATGAACCAATTCTGGCATGACTCAACTGGTTATACCATTTGACTGCTGCTCCTACCAGGCTATCTTGGAAGCAGTGGATCAATAGTTGGTCATTATTAATGTACCCCATCATTCTTCTACAAAACATAGTAATATGAGCTTCAGGGTAACTTGTCCCATTATACTTATCAAATTCAGGCATTTTGAACTTATATGGGAGCATCAAGTCTGGGACCAAGCTTAACTCTTTGGCATCAATTCCATAATAGCTATCAGCACTTTCTAAAGCTTTAAACTTCTCCTCCAATCATTTATATCTGTCTTCTAGCTGTCTTGGCAATTCTACTTTTGTCCTCTTTCCTTCAGCTATTTCATCCACATCAGGGACATTAGTCATGATTGGATTATCTCCTGAACCTAAACCAGTTTGGGGGTTTACTGAAGCATCAACTTGGAATTGTTGAGGCCTGATCGTGATAGATGGCCTTTGTACAGCCACTTCAGGTAGTGTTTGTACGTGTGATGGATTAAAATCAGAGGGATATTAATGATACTCAGTGTTCCCCTCAACATTGACCATAGGGCTCTTTCCTTTATCCATAACTCCCTTCGACAGCTGCGTCATCTGAGTGATCATATTTTTCTGCGATTCCATCATTTTGTCCATCATATCCTGTTGAATCTTAGCAAGCTGCTCTTGTATTTGCAGCTGAAGTTTATCCTGCATCTCTTTTTGGAGTTGTTCAAGCTTCTCTATTCTTTGATCCATATCCTTTATCTTGGTTCGGGTACCGTAGGGATGTTTGGTTTTACCGGTGTCCAGGTTAATACTGAAATAATTTCAACCAATCAGAGTCCTCTCATGAAATCTAGTGCATGTGATGTAATGCTATGTGAATGCATGAAATGAATGTAAAAAGATGTTGATTCTAAGTCAATTTCTTTTAGGAAACTTTACTAGAGGACAAAGCTCTTTACATGAAACAGACTACAAATATGTGAACATCTGTATTGCCTTTTGTTTCATCAAGAAATTTATTCTCCATGCCAAGCTCCCTAATTTAGCAATCGAACCCCAATCGACATCTCTCTCTAATATAAAAAATATGGAATGAATGCAATGTAATGCAATCAAAAGAAAACATGTTAGTGCCAGAGAAATAAACAACATAGAACACCTGACCGGGTGACCACTAGGGTTTGATGTGGCTCTATCTAGAGTAGGCTCCTAGGGTTGCTATATGCGGCTTGGTTCTAAAGAATGGGTACCTGAACTGGCAGATTCCTCGATCCTCACCCATCATAGGCTCATACGGAACGAGTTCGATTCAGGGGAATAAATTTCCCTATGGCTGCAGGAGATGAAAATCTCACGAGGACATAGGTACAGATGTATCCCGAGAGTGATTCACTATCTTGCACGGAGGTGAAAACCTCACGAAGGAGTAGCTTCTCACTCCCACTTAAAAGGTGTGACCCGGCGGTCATGCAATATGATGCAAAAATATTTTACAAGATTTACAGTAATCACAACAATATGAATGCAATAATAGGATTATAATTTTTCAAATCAAAATTTCAATTTTCCACAAAAGGATAGAAACTAATCAATTTTACGGCTTGACTCTCTTTCAGGGTCCCCAGTGGAGTCTCCAAGCTGTCGAAACCATTTTTTTAATCGGGTTTTGAAAAACGAGATCGACTTTAAAAATATGGAGTCGCCACCAATCCTTTTTGTTTAGGTGTAATCGGGTCACCCTTAAAATAAATTTTGGTCTGCGAATTTCCAGAAAAAAATAGGTTCAGGAGTCGGTTACACACAAGGAAGGATTAGCACCCTCGTAACGCCCAAAATTGGTACCAAATTGATTAATTAATATCTTAATGTTGAAATTTTGGAAAGATTCTAGATTATGATCCATTTATTTAATATATATATATATATGTATTTAGACAAAATCATATTGGATGAAGGCTCCCTATTTCGGAGAAATAAAATGTCGTACTCAGTAAGTTAGGGCACAACATCTTATATTCTCGAAGTTAGATTTATCCTTCGACATTCAATACTCATACATTTAAAAATGAGAAGGATATTCAATTATTTGGGTCAAATGAAAAATCGCAACCTAGTAAGTTAAGGCACTATTTCTCGAAATTTCCAAATACGGAATATTGCCTTTGTTCTTTTGAAATCTTATCTCGAGATGATAAAATATCACACCCAGTAAGTTAGGGCGCAATATCTCAACTTCCCAAGAATAAGTTTTTTTATTTATTTAAAATATCGTGCATTTTGATTCAAGAGAGAAAGGATACTCGGTTACTAGGTTTTAAACGAAGAGAATCGGAACTCAGTAAGTTAGAGCACGATTTTCTCGAAACCCCTAAACTCAAGCATTGCCTTGTGATCTTAAAACCGAAATGATATTAAAGCACTACATCTTTCATAACATGCAATAAAGCACTAATATATAAAGTCAATATCACATATTACAAAGATGAGTCACAAATAATTAACGGTCACAACTTAAGAGATATAATACATACAATAACAAATAAATGAACATCTAATACATAAAAAATAGTACGCGTCAACTTAAATAATACATGCGTAATAAACTTGATGCAATATAATTGTATATTAAAATAATAGTAATAGTATTAATATTAATAACAATAAAAATAATAGTGGCATTAATAAAATAATATTAGTACTATTAATAAAAAGATTAAAAATAACAATATATCAATATAGTTGCAAAATAAACAAGGAATGACTAAATTGAAATCAGAATAGAATAAAGGGGCTAAAAGAACAATAAATTAAGAGATAAAATAAAAAAAGGACTAGAAAATAATACGCTTACAGCCAGAGGGATCATCCGGGAAATTATCCCCTTTCACAAAATGGCATCGTCTACTAGAAGACTAAAGTAAATCAAAGCAAAAATTATAGGGGCAAATCAAAATAAAATAAAACTGAATTAAAACAAATATAAATGCGGGGGGCTGTTCGCGAAAATAACCCCAAAACACGAAGCACGCGGATCCTTCAGCTGACGGGTCGAGTCGCGCGCGGGTGGCTTGAAACGACGCCGTATGGGGTGTTTATAAAAGCCTAAAATATTTTTTTTGTTTCATTTTCAGCCTTTACCTTTTAAAAAAACAAAAAAAACCTTCCTAAAATTCTCTCCCTCTCCGACCTAGGGTTTCCCCATTGCCGTCGCGCCGCCATCGCACCGGAGCTACCAAAGGGTCTCCTTTTCGACCGATTAATCCCTTTATAACGCCTTTTTTCCTTCTTTATACCAAGAGGGCCCTTCGAAGATCACAGGAAAGACCGAAAACTTTTCGGCTTCCTCTCTTCCGGCAATCAACGAAGTAAGGCTCCACTCTCTTTCCCTCTTTATTTTTGAAAGCAAAATAGAGACAAGAATGAAAATGTATGAAAAGCAACAAAACGAAACACAACCGAAAATAAAAGCGAAACCTTTTTTATTGATTTTTGTGTTCTATTTCAAACTTTTCGTTTTCCTCTGTGTTCGTAAAAACAGTGAGAGTCCCTCCTTTTACAAATTTTGTTTCAGTTTTATATATAACCGAGAAGAAAGGTAAAAATTACAACTTTTTTTTGGTTCTTTTTGTTCTGCTTGCTATTGTGTTTCGTTTTCTTGTACAGGTATGAGGCGACGTGGCTGTACGGAGGTTGTACGAGTTGTATACACGGAGAAGAATGGCGCGTATGTGTGGGGCTGCTGAAGCGGTGCAAGGTGCGCGTGGTGGTGCACGTGGAGGCACGCGCGCGGCGCTGGAAGCCTCTGGAACCCTTAGGGTTCTGTCTGCCCAAACCCTTTGGACCATTCGAGCCAATTCTAGAGTTGGGTTAGGGTTTGCTTGTTGGGTCTGTAAATGGGTTAGAGATTTGGTCCTAATTTGGGCCATTTGAAACTTAAGTGTAAATGGACTGATAAACTGTTTTGGATTTTGTTATTCTGCTTCATTTTTTTTTATTTGGGTTTTTTGGTTTTGGTTTATTGGTTAATGGGCTCCAGACTTTATTGGGTTTTTATATTTTTTGTTTGGTTTTGATTTTTGTGTTTGGTTAATAGGCTCGGGCAAATTTGGGCTTCTACAATTATTATTATTATTATTATTATTATTATTATTATTATTATTATTATTATTATTATTATTATTATTATTATTATTATTATTATTATTATTGTATTATTATTATAAATTAGCATTTCCTTTATTATATGATTCTAAATTGTTTTTATTAGTATATTTATTATTGTCATTTATTAATGCGACATTTCATTCATATACCATCATTATGTTCTCTACATCACCACTTTATCTCATTTCGTTAAAATCATGTCAAAAAATAGCGTTTAAATGTTTTTATCCATAGTAGGCCGTTTTATATTATATCCCAAATAAGAGAAATATATATTTTTTAAATATTGCGTTTGATATTATTCAAAAAAAAAAGGAAAGTTGTAACAGCCTAATTTAGGGGCTAGTCGGAACAGTGGTCTCGAGACTACTAATCCAAAGTCGGAGAAAATTATTTTAATTTTATTTTATGAGTTATAACATGATTATAAAGGTGCATGAAAATTTTGGTGCTTTAATTTTAGCGATTTCACGCTTAATCACGAAAAAGGACTAAATCGCATAAAGTGCAAAGTTCTATTTTATTTGATAGAGTTTCCAAATAGCCATAGAATATTAAATTGGAGGTCCTTAATGTTCAATTAGGCCATGGGGAAGTGATGGTCGGCCATAGGGGGATAAAGAAAGGACTTTGTCAATTGGTTGGGAGGAAATTTATTGATAAAAAAATTGATTTTTATCATAAAATAAAGAAAAGAAAATTACCATCTTTTCTTTCCATCTTATCCACCAAAAATGAGCAGCAAAATGGGGTTTGAGAACTCAAAAATTTCATTCAAGCTTTCCTCCTTACAAGTAAGTGATTTTGGTGGCCTTTCTTGAAAATTTTTGTACTTTTGGAACCCCTAAAGCTTAAACTAGCTAATGAGGGGACTATTTTGCAAAATTGTTAAGAGTATAGGGTTTTTCCATGAGAGCAATTATGTTTTTTGCTGAAATTTTATGGAAGAAAATAAGTCTTAGTTGTTAAATACACAACTTTTGTGAAGGGTGTTTCCATGAAAACACCTAAAGGGGCCTTTTTGTAAAGGTTGTGAAATAGGTAGTAAATGTGTGTAAAATTTGAAATCTTGGGTTGCTATAAGAGGGAATATGAATGGCTAGGCTTGATTAATAAGGAAACTTGATGAAAATCGATATACGAGCCTAGGGGTAAAATCATAATTTTACCAAAGTCTAAGGAGAAATTTTAAAATGTATTGATTAGTGTGGTGATTGAATGAGTGAAACTTATTGTTATAGATCAAAGAAAATAGGATTCGGACCTAGAGCAGGTGAAAAGAAACAAATTGACTAAATAAGTCCCTTTTTACCCTTTTGGTATCGAGGTAAGTTTGTGTGCAAATAATGCAACCTTAAGTGAAGTATTTGATATTTCAATGTTGTATGAATTGTATATTGTCTCTATGAAATATATTAAATATGTTTTTGACGAGATGTCAAGAAATGAAAATCTTCAATTGAACTTTAAGAGTGGATAGAATGCAAATACTATGACACTAAGGTTATTAAAATTTCGTGTAAGACTATATTTAGAATATGGCCTCGGTGTTAGATTTGTATAAGACCATGTCAGGGACATGGCATCGATATGATATTTCATGTAAGACTATATTAGGGATATGGCGTTGATGCGATAACGTATGTATGAGACTCAAGAGTATCTTGTAGCATTTCGAGCTATTCAACAGGTATGTTGAAAATAAGAAAGTATGTGGATATGACATGAGTGGTACAGGTATGTACCCAAAACTCATATGAAGTGATTTCGGTATATGATGAATCCATAGTAAGTTATATGTAAATGTTGCATTCTTTATTGCATATGTTTTACTCATTAATGCATTGTGTGAATGCATATAACTATTATAGAGATCTATTAAAAATGATAGAGAGTGAAGAAATCCTCGGATGAACATTCAAAATAGGAAAATAAGTATGAATAAATATACATGAATGTGATACAAATGGTGGGCTGTGTGCGATAGCATCTTATTATTTGTTAGCGATGGGCTATGTGCGATACCATCGTATTTATTAGCAAAGGTGGGCTGTGTGCAATACCACCTTGTTATTTGTTATCGATGGGCTGTGTGTGATACCATTGTGTTTAGTATTAATGGTGGGTTGTGTGTGATACCACCTTATTAATTATTAAATGGTGGGCTTTGTGCGAAACCACAGAGTATTTATTATTATTCCGAGGTGTTATCGAGAAGCTTGACTAAGTGAAATTACATGTGACTTTGTGGTGATAAATGCAGGATATAAGTGCAAGTAAAGGTGAACAATGTTTTATGATATATGTTTGTGATATGTGAAGGTTTGGAATGAGTAAGCATTATGAATGATTGAGTGGGTAACCGTGAGCTTAATTGTAAATCTCATTATAATAATGTCAATAGTTGATTATTATTTACATATGAACTTACTAAGCATTATTGCTTACTCATTTTTCCTTTCCTATCTCTTATAGGTTAACTTAACTAGCGCAGGTTAGAGATCGTCGGAGATGTTTTCACACTATCGCATAGTCTGTTAGGTATAAGTTTCAAGTCTTCTTGAGATATGGCATGTATAGGAATCTTATCTTTTGATTAATTAAGTCATAGTTAATGTAGCCAAATGTGTTGTCCTAAAACGGTTGATGGATCGATTATCTATAGCCACGGATGATGGCTTATGTCGATTAGAGTTATGCTAGTGATAATGCTCTCTTGTGTATGCGAAGCTAGTATGATTATCATGGATCAAATGTGAAATTAAGTGTTATAAATGATTATATGAGAATGATATGTGATGTTGCATGAATGTGTGGATGGATCAAGATGGTGAGAATTTGTCCAAGGCGTGTGTTATAAATGATTATATGAGAATGATTTATTTGTGATGTTGCATGACATTTATGGGGTGATGTGGAATGCAAGGTTTTGCAAGGTATGACAAAGGCATGTCGAGATGGCTTGTGAAAATAGGTTGAATTGAGAATTAATTCCACGGGTATGGAGCATGGGCGTGTGATATGTCACAGGCGTGCCCCTTCCTCCACACAGGCGTGTGGACTATTTAGTGAAAATTTTTCTAAGATTTTGTGGAGAGTTTCAAGAGGGGTTCGAGTTGATCCCGGACCATTTCTAATGTGTGATTTGAGCCTAGTAGGCTTGTTTAAGAGATGTTACGAAAAGTTTTAATTTCGAGTGAAAAGTTGAGTCTTGCTATTGATTAATTATTGGTGTATAAGTCTGGTAATGCCTCGTACCCTATTCCGGCGTTGAATGCAGGTAAGGGGTGTTACAAAAGTTTTCAAAATAAAGCAATGTTCTATATTTGGAAACTAGAGAAAGTCGTGCCCTAACTTACGGGGTTTCGATTTTTCTCGTTGGGTCTTAATAACCGAATATCTTTTTAAAATTAAAATACATGAGATTTCGAATAAAAATAAAGGCAAACTTATTCTCAAGGATTAAATCGTCTTGTCCTAACTTACGGGATGTGACGTTTTGTTGCCTCGAGAAGGGAGGGTCTTTAACATACTTTTCGATTTATTCAAGTAATTTTTAGGTAAAATCAACATCAATCCAAAGAGGGATCGTATTTTAAAATATTTTCGAGTTTTCAACTTTCGACACTAAGACATTAATTAATTAATTAGGTAACAATGTTGGGTGTTACGAGGGTGCTAATCCTTCCTCATACGTAACCGACTCCTAAACCCGTTTTCTAAATTCCGTTGACCAAAAAAAAATTGTTGCTTTAGTAAATCAAACCTTTTATTAAAACGATCAAACTACGAGGTGATCCAATCACACCTCAAAAAAAAGGATTGGTGGCGACTCCATTTTGTTTATAAAATAAAAAGTCGATTTAAAAAAATGGTTTCAACATGATCCATAAACTTTTCATTTTTTTTAAAGAAAAGACACAAGTTTAAGAAACTAGCCACAATAAGGCTAATGAGAGCCTATATTAATCGTTGGTTGATAAGCATCTTCTTCGAACAAAGATCGAGCATGATCAAGTGGGTCTTTAAAAGTTGATAACCTGTTAAGATAACTAGAAACAACTTTGGCCATGCAATCTGCCAGTCTATTATACTCTCGTGGGACATGCCAAAACTTAAGTTGTCGGTCTTGCTTGCATAAATCATGTACTAAAAAAAGTTTATAAAGGTTATTATCAATTGTATAACCGTTCCCAATTATATCAATCAGCAATGCATTTTCAATTTTGGTCACAACCTTGTGAACCCTTTCTTCCAAGCTAGAGTGAGTCATTCATATATAACTCGCACTTCAATCTAAAAAATGTCAAATGCACCGACCTTCATAGCAAAACCAAATCGCTAGCCTCCTTTTCAATCACGAAGAACACCACCATTACCAACATTAGAGTATTGTAACGAGAGTGCACCATCCGTATTAAGCTTCACCCATCCTTCCTCATATTGATACCAATTATCATGAGTGATTCTGCTACACATAAATCAATCCATACATTTATAATTAATGATACTTCTTGTCCAAGCCATGTATTTCGAAATCAAATTGCTACTGTTATTGTTTTCCTGTTGGAAAATAAATTCATTTCAACCTTTCCAAGTATCCAACACAAAATTGAAAAGAATGTTGGCCATTCACCATCACCTATCGTGATGCCTCCCTTATTCATGATGTTCCATTTCAACCAAGTTTCCAGTGAATAATTAAATAAAGAAGTCCAAACATTTCTAAGTACAATAGTCTTCCAAACCGTGATAACAAATTAGTAGTCCCATATAGCATGAATTGTTATTTCCACATGTTCACCAGACTACACACAGTGAGCATCATCAACCATTCCACGTCTATGTCGAAGCAGCCATAAGAAGACCCTTACTCGTTGAAGAGCATTGACTTTCTAAATCATCGAGTTATCGCTTTGTGATTACTAATCTCTTCTCTCAACAAGTTTTTTGTAAGTTTCAGAAGAAGAGAAACGAACAACAGATGACCATTTCTATACAAGCCGATCCGAATTTAAGGCTTGTGTAGGTGGCAAAATTGTTGCAATAAAAGTTAGGATCGGTCGAGGAAAAAGTAATTTAAGTTGATGCTAGTTCCAAGTTCCATCAGCTGTGACCAAATCACAAACCTGGAGAGTTTCACCTATGTACACTCTTCCTATATGATGCATTAGAAAAGGGCCGATATCTTTTACCCAATAATCATTACAAAAATTTGATAGCCGTTCATCACCAATATATCATATGACACTATCAATAACTTTATGCCAAACACTCATGAGGGAACACCAAATATATGAGTAGTTACTATGTTCTGTGGGTGTTGGAATAACCCTATACACATTGTATTTGTTCCTCGAAATTCAAACCCAAAGAGCATGTATATTAGCAACAATGTTGTAACCCAATTTTAGAAGGAAAATCTTATTCTGGTCAGACTTCGAATGCCCAATCCTCATTTCTTAATGGGCAAGCAACAATCCCTTCAGTTAACTAAAGCAAACTTTCTTTCGACACACTCTTTCCCCATATAAAATTATGTGCAACCTTTTCAATTTCTTTGCACATTGAAATGGGAATACAAGAAATATTCATAAAATAATTGGGTATAATAATAAGCATCTATTTGGCAAGAGTAATTCTTCTTGTAGTCAAAAGTCTTCAAAAATCCCATCCATTAAGCTTGGCACGAAGTTTATCAAAATAAATGGAACGTATCAATAGAAACTTGTCTATGGAACACAAGCATCCCTAGATATTTTCCCAAATCATCCACCCTTGAGAAGTCGAGTCTATCACTCACATTTACAGCCACTACTTCAAGAGTGTTGGATGAAAAGAAAATTTGAGTTTCTTATCTATTTACTTTGTGTCCATATCAAGAGCAAAAAGCACTCAAAATAACATTAATATGCTCAACACCTTGACTAACGGGTTTAGAAAATAGGATCAGGTCGTCTGCAAAGAAAAGTTGTGAAACATCCATACATTGTTGAGAAGGAAAAAGTGGTTCCTAGTCATTGTTAACAATCGCCCGATCTTTTAAGTGCCCC
The DNA here is from genome assembly GCA_025506655.1 of Gossypium rotundifolium. NCBI lineage: Eukaryota > Viridiplantae > Streptophyta > Magnoliopsida > Malvales > Malvaceae > Gossypium > Gossypium rotundifolium. Next base: position 146,005,380 of record CP106724.1, on the reverse strand, counting down.
AGAAAATCCATTCCTAAGACAAATAAATATAAAAATAAATGATCTTCTTGTCTCGCCCCTCATGTTCGAAAAAAGGTTTTATGATTGTTCTGCTCCATAAAACCTGCATGGTTGTCGAATTGACACAATGCATAATTACCTAGATAATAGTATGAGGAAAGCCTGTAACAGACCAAAATTTTGAACCTAATCGAAAAAATGGTTTCAGAACCACGAATTTGAGTCCGAGAATTATTTAAATATTATATTTTGTGTTTATTATGTGTGAATTAAAATGTGTGAAATTTTCATAGAAAAATTTTATCGTTTGTGTGTTTAATTTGACAAAAAGGATTTAATCGTGTAAATTGTAAAAGTTACAAATTATAGTGAAAAGTGCCTATTTGATGATGGCTTTTTAAAGTGGGGTATTAAAAGGGAAATTAGCCCATTTTTAAAGTTAGTGGGTGGCTAAAGTCACCATTGCCCTTATTATATATGTTAGTTTTATTTTTATTAAAAGGGTTATATTAGTAATTTAGTTATTAACTTATTTATATGTTAAAATAAAACAAAAGAAAAATCATTATCATCTTTGGTGTTCTTGGCCGAATGTTGGAGAAGAAAAAGGGGTTTCATTTCTTTTAATTTTCGGCACTTATAAGCTTAAAATCAAGGTTAGTTTGGTTTCGGTTTTTGTTAATTTTTACGTTTTTGAGATCGTTACTTTGAACCGTAGCTGACCCATGTTAGAATTTTTAAAAACAAGCATGCTTGATGTTCGACCATTGTTATGTTCTTGTGTTTTCTTGATGTTTATGATTTTATATTAAAGATATGTTAAGGATTAGTATATTTTGTATTGGAAGTTTTGGTGAAATTGAGTATTTAGGGCTAATTTATGAAAATAAATTTTTATAGGGGTTTATTTGCAAAATAAATGAAAGAAATGGACATGTAGAGTCCCTATGCATATTCGGCCCAAAGGGGTATTAGTGAAATTTTGTATATTTTGTGTTTTGTGCAATTAGTACTAAATTGTAAAAATGTGAAATAGTAGGGGTAAAATGGTAAATTGCTCTTTTATGTGTTTATGGACTAAATTGAAATAAAATGTACTTGAATGAGCTAAATTTTAATGTGTTTAGATAAAGAACAAAGAAAATCAGATTTGGATCGGGGAAAATCAAAGGTTATTGAATAGTCGGTCTACGCGATTCGTCGACGGTTGAGGTAAGTCCTTAAGCGAGCATATGTTAAAAGTTTATTTACGAATCTAATGTATGATGAAATTGGTATAATTATAGTATAAAATTATGAATCGGCCGAATGTGATGCTAATAAATTGGATTGGTTGAAATTTTATTTAATGCGATATGAATAAGTGCTTTTGGTTTGCTATATGATTAAAATATGTGAAATATAAGTGGTGGTGAATTTAGCACTATGAAATATGAAATGAAAGATTAACTATAATTACATTCGGGCTTCGAGCCTAGCAGGCCTTGTGCCGGTGATTTACTTCGGGCTTTAAGCCTAGCAGGCCTCGTGCCAGTGATTTATTTCGGGCTTATTGCCTAGCAGGCTAAATGCCGGTGTATAAAATTCGGACTTTAAGTCCAGCAGGCCTAGTACCGGTGTATGTGGTTCGGGCTATTGCCTAGCAGGTTCTATACCGGTGTATTGAAACTCCGAGCTCAGATTGTGTAACAACAAGGTATAAAATGAATCGAAAAAGTTTAAGCTTTTGAAAATGGAACATATTGATTCGGCTTTGAGGTAAGTGTTTTCATACTTATATGTTGCATATGATGTTAATGAGCAAGTAAGATGAGGAAATAATAGTATTATACAATGGTGGTTGAAAACATATGTATATATACATTATGCTATGTGATGATCGATTACTTGGAGGTATACAAGTGAATGAAAATGTTTATGTAAGTATACCTATGTTTATATATGTGTTAGTATATTTGGGAATGGTGCACTTTGGTGAAAAAATATATATATGAAAATGAGAGTTGATAGATTAAATGAAATAATGAAATTCAGTAATGATAAATATATAAGTTAAATTACGTAATTTTAAATGCTTTGAATTGTAAGTTAGAATGTTTAGATGATTGAAGTTATATTGTAGTTGCTTAAGACTTACTAAGCTAGTAAGCTTACTTGTGTGTTTCACTGTTCGTTTTATAGATCGTGGTCAAGCTACGGGCTCGAAGGATCATTGTTGAAGTCAACCACACTATCATCCCCTTTTTGGTACCTTTCAGCTAGTTGATTTGAATTAAAGGCATGTATAGGCTAGCTAAATGTTCAAATGATGTTTTGTATATCTATATATATATATAGTAACCATGCGAAAATGGTTTGATCATTTTGTGTAAGTTTGGTTTATTTGTTTTTGGCTATGTTTTGATATATTTGGTTTCAATATTCGGCTATGGTATGTTTCTTATAGACAAGTTTAAGTATTATGCAATTGATATAATTGCTTGTTTAGGATGGCATAGATAAAGATGTCAAGGGATGTATATATTCGGTCATAGCAAGTTATGTATGGAAGATGAATAAATAGTATAGGTGTATGTGTACGGTTTTTGCAAGAATTTGATCTTGATTAGCTATATGATAAGCATAGTGGTTGCGGTTGTGTTTTGTATTCATGAGATTGATCAATAGGAATTTATATACTACTTGTCTTGTATGCTTTTTGAATGGTAAATAGGTTAAAATGTATGTTTGACAATATAGAAAATGTCATATGTGTAAAGTAGTTAAAATATTAATGAAAGTCAAGTTTAAGTAAACTTTGTTATGTGATATTTATTATTTTATAATGAGACAAGTATATATGTTTCTTGGTTGGTTAGTTACATATTAAGTTGAAAGGTGAGATTGAATGTTAGGTGAATATGTGAATTTGGTATGCTTGTATATTTATATTATTTTGGTATTGAGACATAAGTTTTAAAGGGATAATGATATACGTGATTATGACATTATTAGCATGAATTGTAAAAATTTTAAGTGAATTATTCGCCAATGAGTGTATACATAGAATAAGTATAGTTAGTTTGGTGGTTTATGGTATTTTGGATTGAAATAATGTATTGGTAATGTATATTTGGTTATATACATCTATATATTCAAATCTTATATTATTTCATAGTGTATATGTGCAGTCGTTTGATATATGGCATGTTTTGAAATTTGACTTAAACCAATATGCAAGTAATTATTAGATTTTATTTGGAGTTTGTGTGATAGTTGAGTAAAAGGTGTATTTCATTCATGATATTACTATAGTGAATATGCATGTCTATAAATAAAGAAACAAATGTATTATTATATGATTAATAATAATAGTGTCTGTTTAAATGTATCGTTGATATTAGTAATGAGAAATAATGATTTGATCAAATATTAGTTGCATGGTATGCTATGTTTTGATAATTGTTACAGTAATGCCTCGTGACCTTAATCCGACGACGGATACGGGTTAGGGTGTTACAAAGCCTGCATGCATAAGTGTATCTTCCAAAAAGTCCCATCGAACTCTACCATATGCCTTCTCAAGATCAACTTTGAAAGCTGTCCAATACTTTTTACTCTTTCTTTTCTTCATTGTATGCACTGCCTCTTGAGAAATGATAATATTGTCTAAGATATTACGACATGCTATAAAACTAGCTTGACTTTGTCGTATTAATTTTTGCTTGAGTGGACGAAGACGGTTCACCAAAGTCTTAGTTATGATCTTATAAAGTATGATATAGAGACTAATAAGACGAAATTGGGTAAGGGACCCTGCACCCATGGTCTTCAGAATTAAAACTAGAAGCATCTTGTTTATGTCAGGATCTAGCATGCCCCATTCCATAACACGTTAGGCAAGATTATAGACATTATTGCCTACCAAATCCTATTAAGATTGATAAATTTTTGCATGAAATCCATCAATACCTGGCACCTTCAAGGGTAACATGCTAAACATTACCTTCCAAACCTCTTCCATCGAGACTGAAGCAATTAGATTCACCTTTTCTTTCTCTAATAAGATTGGAAACCAACCTCTGGAAGGAAAGTGACCAACAGGTTGGGGTTCCATCGAGTAAAGTTGTTTGTAAAAATCAACCGCATGTTGTTGAAGAACCTCATCATCAAAACAGTACCCAGTATCGGTAATTTGAAGAGCTTCAATCCTATTTTGCTTTTTGTGAGTAAAAGTGCTACTATGAAAGAACTTCTTCTTTCGATCTCCACTAGCTAGCCATTCACTTCTTGCCTTTTGGTACCACAAAACTTCTTCTTGGAATAAAATGCTCTCTAAATCAGATCTAAGATTCAATTCACGAGCTCGAAGTCGCATAGAGTCACGAACTCCAAATCTCTTTGAACTCGTTCTAACTCCGCTACAATTTCTTTCTTTCAAAAATGTTTCCGAAGACTCGCTTGTTCTAGTCTTGAACCAAAGTGTCAAACTTCCAAGTTTGAAACAACATTTGTTGAATTAATCCATGTATTTCAAACCAAGTCCTTGAACTGTGGATGTACAAGTCAGCTAGCAAGGAACCGAAAAAGGCGTTCACCACGAGTTGAATAAGTCAAGTTCATGGATACTAAAAGAGGTCGGTGATCAGACTTAAGCTTGTAGAGATGACGGACTGTAGCATTAAGTGCAAAGGATTCCCAAAGATCATTACAAAGAAATCTATCAAGACGTTCAAAGAGATTGCCTCAATTCCAAGTGAACATAGGTTCTTGAAACCCCATATCTTGTATGCCATGTTGAAATAGAAAAGAGCGAAACAAATTACAACTCGATTGTCTAGTTGCTGCACCTCATTTCCTCTTCGCAAAATTTAGAATGGAATTGAAATCTCCGGCCATGGCCTACTGTTCTTTAATGTCACTAGCAAGAAGATCCAAATATCCTCAAATAATTTTTCAATTGGTCGGCTGTGGGCTTGCATAAATTGCTGTATAGAGAAATGAAATAGGACTAAAATTGCTCCGAATGCGTATGTGGACAAATTGAAGATAGGCTATCAGAACTTCCAGGGAAATATTATCATTACAAAGGATCCAAATACCACTTGCATAACCATTAGCTTCAACTTGGAAAGAATTAGCAAACCCCAACTTAACAATAACATCATCTGCTATTATTCCCCTAATACGTGTCTCGAATAAAGAAACAAGATTGGGATGAGACTCCCTCCAATATTCCTTAAGAAACTTATGAAACTGAGGATGACCGCACCCTTGGAAATTCCAGAAAAACATTCAAAGATTCATAATCATAACAATATAACAATAAATTAAGAAAACCAAAAAAATTAGGACAAATTAGCAACAAGAAGAGTCTCATCATCCGACACATTAACCAAACCATTGCCTCCCTTCGTAGCTGAGTCTTCTTCAATAACCTGAGATAGTCCCTGAACTATGCCTTCCATTGCCATAGAGATAGGTATGGTAGCCTCACCCTCGAACTACTCTCCATAGGTTCTTATCCTATGTTTTCCCCAATTGCAACTGTCTCAATCGTTATTGGTATTTGTCCAGTATTTTCTCCCATAATGCCTTGATTTTTTCCCATGATAACAGGCACATACTTATTGCCAAAGGTAATTTTTTCGTTGGTTCCAAAAATTTCACTACTTTGTTCCTAATAGAATCTAGTTTTTTAATCATTAACTGCCTGAAAGATAATTGGTTCTCTTACAACATCAGTAGCTTTAGGCCCATTTGTGACCCACTATCAAAGGAATCAAACACTCGACCCATGGAGGACTCCCCTTCCCTATTTAAAGGTTTTAAAATATTTAGAGTAGTTTTCGGCCCACTAGGCACCATTATGCCTTTTCCTTTAGAATTTGAAATTGTTTTTTAGGATCCCCTTTATTAGTTTCCATTTTGGTATTTCCATCAGCAGCATTATTCCCTTTATTCTTGCCTAAAACTTCGAAACGTGAACCTCCATTGCATCCATTGTCCCCACATTTGTCTTCGTTCCACTAGCATCCATGATCCGAACTGCTCTTTCTCAACTCTTTCTAGATTTCTTCAATCTTTGACAATAATTGATTCGGCTTCTGCCCTTATCGACGATGTCGCTCCAGATTTTAGTGGGAATATGTCTTGGTTATGGCCAAATCTTCCACAACCAAAACAAACATTAGGAAGAGATTCATATTCAATACGTTTCATTTTTCCAACAATCTTAAATTTTGAGACTAAAGGTTTCCCCAAGTCAACGCACACAACAAGTCTTGCAAATCGTCCATTGGTGCTACTGTCTGTGTTGTGATCAATCTTGTAAATTGGTCCAATGGCTCCACTAATAACCTTCAAGAAGCATTGTTCATAGTCTTTCAGATAAACCCGATAATTAGATCCAAACCACTATATTTTTTAGGGTATCTTGAGTTATAGAAAAGAAGGGAAACCACGACTACACCATAAGGTATTGCCTAAAGATGATCCATGGTCCACAAATCAAAGTAGTAGAGTAGTCCTCTTCATCCTGAAATTTCACTAAGTAATAATCATTTTCTAAGTCCATCAATTGCATTGGTTTCTTTGGTTACCAAAGATTTTGAACTTTCCCAAGAAGCGTACTAAAGGCTATCCTTCTACCCATCAGCCTGATAATCATAGTCCTAGCCATATGCTTCTGAATATGCTTATGCACCCTCTCTGATAAATTAATCGATGGAATCCCATCCACAGTTTCCACCGTCACATCTCCATTAATAAGTTTAAATTCCTCTTGTTGGGGTACTCTTGTCTCCAAGAACTAGTCCTTACAAGTTTATTTTTCCAGGACATTTTCTCTCCCTTCAAACCGTCTACTTTCACCCCCATTCTCATCGACAATTGGATCTTCCAAACTAGGCGGATCCGTTGGCTGCTGACGGACTTTCTTGGTCAAATGACCAAGGTTGTCATTCAATTGAGTAGGATTTGAGCCAATTGCAAAGTCACCATAAGAAACCTTTATTTTCCTCAACTAATGTAGTGCTGAAATTGATTCACTTGTCATACATTGAAGCTTGCCACATAAGCTTATATCATTGTTTTTCTCTAAAACATTACTTTAGTATATATATATAGATATATAAGAGTTAATTGCATCAAACATCTTTAAATTATGATTCACATTTTAAATTAGTTCTTAAATTTCAAATATTTCTAGTTACATCCCTGAACTATTGATGTTATGTTAATTAGGTCATTTCGTTACTAAAATCGTCAATTTAAGCATTAAATAACATGTCAAAACTTATGTGGCATAACTTAAAATGAAAATTTTAAGAAAAATGAATGTTTTAAAATCTTGGTTTTTATGTTTTCAAAGTTTTTATGGAAGCTTTATTGTTCACACACACACTCTTTTTTACGGTTTCACTTTATTTTTAGTTTTTACTTTTAAAAATTATGCAACAACATTTTTTCTTTAAAATTTTGATTTTAGTTTTAACTATATAAAATTTGACGTGACATTTAATAGTTGGCTTGATTAATATAATATAATAGTTTAGAGATATAATTAAATTTTAAAACCAATTTAAAATGAAGGTTATAATTTGAGGATGTGTGCGCACTTAACTTAATATTTATAAATTTATAAAAAAATAAATTCCCTAAAAAAAATCAAAAACCGATATTAATGGTTTTCAACCCACTAATTCATATTCTTTTTTTTTTTAAATGTTTAACAGCATTTGAGCAAGTAAACATGATGACGTCATCCGCTCCAGTTGGCGCAGGAGATATATAGACTAGAGTGTTAATAATCCAATTAACCTCATCCAAATAATTTTAATCTTTCAATATAAAATTAAAATATAGTAAAAATATTAATAATTACTCACGCGGAGGAGGCATAGGAGCTTAAGAGCTCCTTTGGATGCCCATTTTCCTCCAGTGTGGTGAGATTGGGCTACCAATCTCACTGTACTGCTGTTTGGTTCAGCATTTTAGTGTAGTGAAAATTGGTTTCAACCTTACTGCTGTGCTGAAACGGGATTGGAGAATTCAGTAGCAGTTAAAGGTAATTGGGGCAGTAGGTATTTTTAACAGACAAAAATACCCATACTTTCTATATGCAAAGGATTCCGAAAATATTAAAGCATCAATTAAAGTAAAATAAAAAACAAGTTGAAGCCATTAAAATTAAAGCATCAATTAAAGTAAAATCAATAGATTAAAAATTACACCAGAAAAGGTTTCTGAAACAGGCACAACAACTATACAGATCAAGGATCAAAGATCTATTTTGAAGAGCGATCACAGCGAGTTTGTTGAGAATCTTCGAAATTTGAAGGGATCTTTTCTCTTTTGAAGATCTAAATGAAGAGAGGGAGCAAAAATAAGAAGCCAGAAAAAGGAAGGAGAGAAGGAAAAAGAAGAAGCCAGAAAAAAGGAAAGAGAGAAGGAAATAAAGGAAGAGAAAAGAGTTTGGAGGCAAGATGGGGATCAGATGCGAGAATGAGAGATGACAAAACCCATTAGATAAGGTATTCTTATTTTTCATTTATTTATTTTTGGATGTAATGAAATTTTGGGTTAATATATATTCTGCCCCTAGACTTGAATTATTTATTCTTATTTGGTACTCATCTCAAATTATATTCCCTTAGTACTTATGTATTAATACCATTCACACTGATAATTAATTAAGCGATGAATGTGACAATCTTTTAATGTAACACCTCTCACCCGTGTCTATCGCCAGATTTGGGTTATGAGGTATTACCTAATAACATGCACTTAAAAATAGACATTTCGATTAGACATTCATTACTTCCATGTTTCAAATGAAATAAATTAATACACTTATCTTATTCAAAATTCCGAACATTAATACTCCTGAGTTCAACTCAAACACATGTCAATAATTATATATGTTACAATCTTATAACACACCATAATATATATATATCAAATATATAAATACATTGCCTGAGACAAGACATGCTATTTTCTATTTACGAATATTCACCTATCAAAGATCCGGTCTATGTTAGCATATAACAAAACCAACTTCACAAAATTTTCTCTTTATAATAACAAATTAATCACATATGTAATTATGATAACTTATACATGTTGAATCTATTATTGTAACTTATACAAACATATATGTATGGTACGCATATTTTCCATAAATTCAAAAGTCAAATCTTAAACATTAAAACACAGACAACATCTCTTTAAATGCCCAAATCCATAATTACTTCAATGAAATTCCATTTACAAAGACACCACACCTATCATATACATAAATCAACTCGTTCACCACCTTGCTTACGAGACATAGCAACCAAATGTTAACTATAATTAACCCATAGTGAATTGATAAAACAAACACTCTTAACACTTGATTTAAGAATTCATAATAACCACGCTAAATTTTAATGATCCAATTCAAATCATTTTCGTATGACTAATATACATAAACATACATTCGAAAGTTATATATATATCAAGACTAATCCCATTCTTAATAAATTCCTACCTATGTCCATTTCCAACAGTTAACAAAATTTACACCTAATGACCTCACGGCAATCATTCATGCACAAACATAACTATTCAGCATGAAACATATATACATATATATATATATCATCCTCATTCATATTCCAAACAAAACATTCACGCATATCACATCAAGGATAGATTTATACCATCAAGCATCAACATTAAGAACTAGCCACTTTCGCATGGCTTTTACACATTATCATAATATCATTCGAAAACTTAGCTAGCCTATACATGCCTTTGATTCAAAAAGTAAACAAAACATATATATACCGAAGAGAGTGATAGTGTGGTCGACTTTCTTGATAATCCCCTGAGCCTGTAGCTGAATCAATGATCTATAAAACGAAACAATGAACAAACACAAGTAAGCTCACTAGCTTAGTAAGTCTTAAGCAAAAGATAATTCATTAATCAAGCACTTTAACATTTTTTTTTCAATAAATGTAAAACATTGTATATGTATATTTCGATATGCAATTGATACAAAACCGAATACTAGTGATGTATTAACTCAATTACTTATACTTCACTACCATCAACCTGCAACTCCTCAAAGCACAAAGTACATATATTACATGTCGATTATCAGCTCAAATTCACATAACACCATTCTTAACATAATATTTCAACTCAAGTAACATTAATCACAACTTACCTTACTTCTAATGAATTCAATGGGACTTAAGCTTACCTGAGTTTTTAACTCAGTACTTTCACTATGTTACACCTCGATAAATTATGGTTTCTTCATTTTAAAGTATCACAGGCATTAAGCACGCTAAGCACGAAGCCGAACATATCATAGGCACTAAGCACCGCTAGGCTCGAAGCCCGAATATGTCATCGGCACTAAGCCTACTAGGCACGAAGCCCAAATATGTCACCGGCACTAAGCACGCTAAGCACGAAGCACGAATATGTCACTCAGGCACTAAGCACGCTAGGCAATAAGCGAATCAAATCAAGCACAAGGCACGCTAGGCAATAAGCCGAAATAATTCATAAACTAGTCCATCAAATTTCATTCCTTAACACTTTCATCATTAACTAAACATATACACAATGCACATTCACATATCACCACTAATATACATATTCTTATCATATATACAAAACACATCTAATCCATTTTAAAGCCTTTACATTCGGCTAATACATATATCCATACTCAAATTTATCAAATAATTTCATTGAACCTATTCATAAATAACTCTTTAACATACTTTAGCTTAAGGACTTACCTCATTGTCGACGGACAACTTAGGCCAAGCTATTAGAGAATTTTCGTCTTTCCCGATCCAATTTCGTTTTTCTTTGCTCTTGATCTAAAACACATTAAATTCAGCTCATTCAAGTACATTTCAATTCAATTTAGTCCCAAAACACATAAACATACAAATTACCATTTTACCCTAAGGTTTCACATTTTACTATTTAGTCCTAATTGTACAAAACACAAAATACACACAATTTGCCAAGACTATACAAGGGCGAATATTCCTAGGGACTTTATAAGCCCTCTCATTTCATTTATTTTGCAATTAAGTCCTCTAAAATTTTATTTTTACAAAATAGCCCTAAATACAAAATTTTACCAAAATTTCTAATACAAAACTTGTAAATCTTTAACACATCTTTAATCTAAAACCATCAAATATCAAAACCATAAGAACACATCAATGGTCGAACCTCATATACACATGATTCTCAAAAATTCAAGCATGGGTGGGTAATATACGAAGCAACGATCTCAAAAACGTAAAAATCAACAAAAACCGAAGATTAAACTTACCTTAATCAAGCTTTATAATTGCGAAATTCAAAGCTTTCCTAACCCCTTTTCTTAGTTTATATTCGGCCTTGAGAAAAGTAAGATGATAATGGTTTCATTTTGATAATAATAATAACATATATTACTTATTTATCAATTTACTAAACTAACCTTTTAATAATAAAATTCAAAACATAACCATAAGGTCATGTAAGACCATTACCGATCCACTATCATGAATAATGGGCTAATTTCCCTTTTGGACTTCCATTTATAAAGCCACAATCAATTTGGTGCATTTTACTATAGTTTGCAACTTTTACCATTTACGCGTTTAAGTCCTTTTCTAAATTAAATCCACAAACAATAAAATTTTTCTCTGAAACTTTCACACATTAATTCACATATAATAAATTTAAAATATAATATTTAAATATTTCTTGGACTCGGATTCGTGGTCCCGAAACCACCGTTCGATTAGGGTCAAATTCGATTCATTACAACTCTCCCTTAAGGATTTTCGTCCCGAAAATCTTACCGATTAAATAACGTCGGATATGGTTGCCTCATTGAGTCCTCGGGCTCCCACGTAGCCTCTTCAACTCCATGCCGATTCCATAGTACTTTCACTAATAGAATCCTTACATTTCTTAACTCTTTCATTTCCGAGCTAAGATACGGATCGGTTCTTCCTCATACATCATATCGAATTGATTTCAATCTCGGATGGAGTAATCACATGTAGCGGATCGATCTGTATCTACGAACATAGAAAGCGTGAAATACATCATGTATCTTTTCTAATTGGAGGTAACTTCAACCTATAAGCAACAGGCCCAATCGTTCGATGATTTCATACGGTCCGATAAATCTCGGACTCAGTTTGCCTTTCCGACCAAAATGAAGTACTTTCTTCCACGGAGATACTTTCAAAAATACCCGATCTCCAACTTGAAATTCTATATCTTTACGTTTCAAATCAGCGTAAGACTTTTGACGATTTGATGCAGCTTTCAAACTATCTTTGATTATAGCCATTTTCTGTTCAGTCTCTTTAATCAAATCAACCACTTGTATCTTGTTCTCACTGAGCTCGGTCCAGAACAATGGCGTATGACACTTTGCGGCCATATAGAGCTTCATAGGGTGCCATTTTGATACTTGATTGAAAACTGTTATTATAAGCAAATTCAATTAAAGGTAAGTATTTTTCCCACGTACCTTCAAACTCGAGAACGCAACATCTCAACATGTCCTCAAGTGTTTGAATGGTTCGCTCAGATTGACTGTCTATCTGCGGGTGAAAGGCGGTGCTAAAATAAAGTTTAGTACCTAAAGCATCTTGTAACTTCTTCCATAATCGCGATGTGAATCTCGGGTCTCTGTCTAAGATAATAGAACTCAGCACACTATGTAATCTCACGATTTGAGATATATACAACTCAGCAAGTTTATCGAGTGAAAAGTCCATACGAACCGGAACAAAATGAGCTGATTTGGTCAATCTATCTACTATAACCCAGACTGCATCTTTCTTGCTCGGTGTCATAGGCAAAACAGATATAAAATCCATAGTGATTTTATCCCATTTCCATTTAGGTATCATGATCGGCTGAAGCAACCCAGAAGGCACTTGATGCTCGGCTTTTACTTGCTGTCAAATTAAGCACTTTGACACAAATTCAGATATATCCCGTTTCATGCTAGGCCACCAATAAAACTGTTTCAAATCATTATACATTTTTGTGCTACCCGGATGTATCGATAATCGACCACTATGAGCCTCACTCAGAATCATTTGAATCAACTCGAGTTCTTGAACACACATTCGGCTTTTAAAGTTCAAGCAGTCATTTGCATCAATTTGAAACTCGATTACGTATCTTTTCACCTTTGAATTCGTCTAGCAATCAAATCTTTGTCAACTTTCTGTGCATCACAAATTTGCTGAATAAACATCGGTCTTGCTTGAAACTCGGCTATGATCAAACCATCACCAGACATAACCATTTGTGCGTTCATCGCACGAAGAGCAAATAATGATTTTCGACTTAACGCATCTGCAACAACATTGGCTTTTCCCGGATGGTAGTCAATCACCAACTCATAGTCTTTCAACAATTCTAACTATCTGTGTTGTCTTAAGTTTAAATCTTTCTGAGTCATCAAATACTTTAGACTTTTATGATCCGAATAAACATGACATTTCTCACCGAATAAGTAATGACGCCAAATTTTCAATGCGAAAACAATGGCTGCTAATTCCAGATCGTGAGTCGGATAATTTCTTTCGTGCGACTTCAATTGTCTCAAGCGTAGGCTATAACTTTGCATTCTGCATCAAAATGCAACCCAACCCATTCAAAGAAGCATCACTAAAATGACAAATTCTTTACCGATTCGAGTTGAGTTAACACTAGAGCTTGGTCAAAAGACCTTTCAAATTTATTGAAACTTTTACGACACTTTTCCGACCACTCAAACTTGACATCTTTCGTAGTAGCCTTGTCAAAGGTGTAGCTATTAGAGAAAACCTTTACAAACCTTACGTAGTATTCCGCAAGGCCTAGAAAGCTTGAATCTCGAAAACATTCTTTGGTGGTTTCCAATCGACTATAATTGCTATTTTGTTTGGATCCACCGAATTACGATCTTTGAAACAACATGACCCAAGAAGTGACTTCATTCATCCGAACTCACACTTACTAAACTTTGCATACAACTGTTGATCTCGCAAAGTTTGTAGCACTAATCTCAAATGCTCGGCATACTCGGTTTCATCTTTGGAGTAGATTAGTATATCATCAATAAACACTACTACAAACCGATCCAAAAACTATCTGAAGACCCAATTCATTAGGTCCATAAAAACAGCAGGTGCATTAGTGAGTCCAAAAGGCATAACCAGAAACTCAAAATGTCCGTACCTCGTCCGGAATGCAGTCTTTGGCACATCGTATCTCGACTCATGGCGATAATAACCCGATCTCAAATCTATCTTGAAAATACTGAAGCCCCTTTCAACTGATCAAACAAATCATCAATCCGAGGTAATGGGTACTTATTCTTTATAGTTACCTTATTTAGTTGCCGATAATCAATACACATTCGCATCGTTCCATCTTTCTTCTTCACAAAAATCTTGGTGCACCCAAGGAGAGAAATTCGATCGTGCAAAACCCCTATCTGTTAACTCTTGCAAGCTGTGCTTTCAACTCTTTTAACTCGAGAGGTGCCATCCGATCACGAGCTATCGAGATCGAGTCGTTCGGAGCTAATTCAATGCAGAACTTAATCTCTCGTACTGGTGGTAAACCCCGTAGTTCTTCAGGAAACACATCTGGGTATTCACATACAACCGGTACAGATTCAATATGCTTTTCAGACACTTTATTATCCAGTACATAGGCCAAATAAGCTTCGCACCCTTTTCTCACATACTTTCGGGCCAACATCGAGGATATTACTGTAGGAAACCCACTTAAATCACTGGATTCAATTCTGATGATCTCACCGTTCTGACATCTCAAATCAATAAGCTTTCTTTTGCAATTCACCACTGCATCATGTGAAGTTAACCAGTCCATTCCCAAAATTATATCGAACTCATCAAAGGGCAACAACATTAAATCGGCTGGGAAGCAAGAATCCCGAATCATCAACGGGCAACCTCTACACACTTTATTAACAAGTACACATCTACCCAAAGGGTTGGACACACGAATCACAAACTCAGTAGACTTAACTGGTAGAGTCTTACCGAATACTAGAGTTTCACACACATATGGATGAGTCGAACCAGGATTAATCAATGCAATCACAGTAGTATCACAAAGGGTGAAAGTAGCGGTAATGACATCGGGGGAGGAAGCATCCTCTCTGGCTCGTGTAGCATAAGCTCTAGCTGGAGCTCTAGCCGCTAATCGTATTGCGGTGTCCTTCGTCCCTCTCTGACTGCCACCTATATTGCCTGAATGTCTGAGTGGTCTACCCCGTGCTGGCGTACTGCTTGGTCTAGTGTTCTGAGTTGTATTTTGCTTGGCTAACATTGGGCACTCTCGAATAAAATGATCCGACGATCCACATTTAAAGCAGGACCGATCACGAACTCTACAACTCCCAGGATGCCATTTCCCACAATGTTTACACTCAGCCCGGTTCTGTGGAACATTACCGACACTAGCTATTGAAGTGGCTCGGAAACTCTCTGGAGGTCGATCATATCTAGGCAAGTCTGAAGTGGCTTTATGTCGACTGGGGTCATCTCTAAACTTCATATGCACAGAATGGAAAATTTTACTCGATGATCTTTTTCGAGTGTCTCTAGCTTCTACTTCAGCTTTTTTTTTCTCCTTTCCGAGCTCTTCGACTTTACAAGCTCGCTCGACTAATGTGACAAACTCTTTGATTTCAAGAATGCCAACAAGTAACTTTATGTCTTCATTCAGGCCGTCTTCAAATCTTTTACACATAATGGCTTTGGTAGATATACACTCCCGAGCGTAACGGCTCAATCTGACAAACTTTCGTTCATATTCCGTCACAGTCATGCGGCCCTATTTTAATTCCAGAAATTCTTTCCGTTTCTGATCGATGAATCTCTGACTGATATATTTCTTACGAAACTCAATTTGGAAGAAGTCCCAAGTTACTTTTTCTTTCGGAACTACGGATACCAGTGTGTTCCACCAGTGATAGGCAGTGTCTCGAAGTAGAGATATAGCACACTTTAGGCATTCATCTGGAGTACAAGATAACTCATCGAGTACCCGAATAGTGTTATCAAGCCACATCTCGGCTCACTCTGCGTCATCATTATCATTGGCCTTGAATTCCTCGGCCCCATATTTCCTGATTTTATCAACGGGAGGCCTGCTAGATCTCATCGGATCTATCATCGAAGTCTTGAAGGTACGAGTTGGATTATTCGGGGGTGGAGGTTGTTGTACAGCCGGATTAGTCTGAATAAACTGGGTAAACCATTCGTTCATCATCTAATAGAAGGTTTGTTTAGCCTCCCCCTCATGGCTACCCAAAGCGGTCGAGAGTCTAATGGCAGCGATCCACGTGCGAGACCGGTATAGCGCTCTCCACATCATCACTACTGGCTCTATCGGGATCGGAATCCATTTACTATATATAAAATACAATTGAAATTGTCAGAAGTCACCACACTATCATATATACAATTCAAAGGCATGTATAGTTAGACTTTTACTCACTACGGTAGTCCTAGAATCGACTAAACCGTGGCTCTGATACCAATTAAATGTAACACCTCTCACCCGTGTGCATGCATGATTTGGGTTATGAGCTATTACCTAATAACATGCACTTAAAAATAGACATTTCGATTAGACATTCATTACTTCCATGTTTCAAATGAAATACATTAATACACTTATCTTATTCAAAATTTGAACCTTAATACTCCCGAGTTCAAATCAAACACATGTCAATAATTATATATGTTACAATCTTATAACACACCATATATATATATATATCAAATATATAAATACATTGCATAGACAAGACATACTATTTTCTATTTACGAATATTCACCTATCAAAGATCCGATCTATGTTCGCATATAACAAAACCAACTTCACAAAATTTCCTCTTTATAATAACAAATTAATCACATATGTAATTATGATAACTTATACATGTTCGAATCTATTATTGTAACTTATACAAACATATATGTATGGTACGCATATTTTCCATAAATTCAAAAGTTAAATCTTAAACATTAAAACACAGACAACATCTCTTTAAATGCCCAAGTCCATAATTACTTCAATAAAATTCCATTTACAAAGACACCACACCTATCATATACATAAACCAACTCGTTCACCACCTTGCTTACGAGACATAGCAACCAAATGTTAACTATAATAAACCCATAGCTGAATTGATAAAACAAACACTCTTAACACTTGATTTAAGAATTCATAATGACCACGCTAAATTTTAATGATCCAATTCAAATCATTTTCGTATGACTAATATACATAAACATACATTCGAAAGTTATATATATATCAAGACTAATCCCATTCTTAATAAATTCCTACCTATGTCCATTTCCAACAGTTAACAAAATTTACACCTAATGACCTCACGGCAATCATTCATGCACAAACATACCTATTCAGCATGAAACATATATACATATATATATATCATCCTCATTCATATTCCAAACAAAACATTCACGCATATCACATCAAGGATAGATTTATACCATCGAGCATCAACATTAAGAACTAGCCACTTTCGCATGGCTTTTACACATTATCATAATATCATTTGAAAACTTAGCTAGCCTATACATGCCTTTGATTCAAAAAGTAAAAAAAACATATATATACCAAAGAGAGTGATAGTGTGGTCGACTTTCTTGATGATCCCCTGAGCCTGTAGTTGAATCAATGATCTAAAAACGAAACAATGAACACACACAAGTAAGCTCACTAGCTTAGTAAGTCTTACGCAAAAGATAATTCACTAATCAAGCACTTTAACATTTTTTTTCCAATAAATGTAAAACATTGTATATGTATATTTCGATATGCAATTGATGCAAAACCGAATACTAGTGATGTATTAACTCAATTACTTATATTCACTACCATCAACCTGCAACTTATCAAAGCACAAAGTACATATATTTCATGTCGATTACCAGCTCAAATTCACATAACACCATTCTTAACATAATATTTCAACTCAAGTAACATTAATCACAACTTACCTTACTTCTGATGAATTCAATGGGACTTAAGCTTACCTGAGTTTTTAACTCAATAGTTTCACTATGTTACACCTCGATAAATTATGGTTTCTTCATTTTAAAGTTCACCGGCAATAAGCCTGCTAGGCACAAAGCCCGAACATATCACCGGCACTATGCCTGCTAGGCTCGAAGCCCAAATATGTCACCAGCACTAAGTCTACTAGGCACGAAGCTCGAATATGTCACTAAGCACTAAGCACGCTGAGGCACGAAGAAGCGAATATGTCATAAGCACTAAGCACGCACTAAGCACGCTAGGCACGAAGCGAATATGTCACCAGGCACTAAGCACGCTGAGCAATAAGCCGAATCAAATCAAGCACAAGGCACGCTGGGCAATAAGCCGAAATAATTCATAAACCAGTCCATCAAATTTCATTCCTTAACACTTTCATCATTAACTAAACATATACATAATGCGCATTCACATATCACCACTAATGTACATATTCTTATCATATATACAAAAAGACATCTAATCCATTTTAAAGCCTTTACATTCGGCTAATACATATATTCATACTCAAATTTATCAAATAATTTCATTGAACCTATTCATAAATAATTCTTTAACATACTTTAGCTTAAGGACTTACCTCAACTGTCGACGGACAACTTAGACCGGCTATTCGAGAATTTTCGTCTTTCCCCGATCCAATTTCGTTTTTCTTTGCTCTTGATCTAAACACATTAAATTCAGCTCATTCAAGTACATTTCAATTCAATTTAGTCCCAAAACACATAAACATGCAAATTACCAATTTACCCCTAATGTTTCACATTTTTACTATTTAGTCCTAATGTACAAAACACAAAATACACACAATTTGCCAAGACTATACAAGGGCCGAATATTCCTAGGGACTTTATAAGCCCTCTCATTTCATTTATTTTACAATTAAGTCCCTCTAAAATTTTATTTTTACAAAATAGCCCTAAATACAAAATTTCACCAAAATTTCTAATACAAAACTTATAAATCTTTAACACATCTTTAATCTAAAACCATCAAATATCAAAACCATAAGAACACATCAATGGCCGAACCTCATATACACATGATTCTCAAAAATTCAAGCATGGGTCGGGTAATATACGAAGCAACGATCTCAAAAACGTAAAAATCAACAAAAACCGAAGATTAAACTTACCTTAATCAAGCTTTATAATTGCCGAAATTCAAATCTTTCCCTAACCCCTTTTCTTAGTTTATATTCGGCCTTGAGAAAAGTAAGATGATAATGGTTTCATTTTGATAATAATAATAACATATATTACTTATTTATCAATTTACTAAACTAACCTTTTAATAATAAAATTCAAAACATAACCATAAGGTCATGTAAGACCATTACAATCCACTATCATGAATAATGGGCTAATTTCCCTTTTTGGACTTCCATTTATAAAGCCACAATCAATTTGGTGCATTTTACTATAGTTTGCAACTTTTACCATTTACGCGTTTAAGTCCTTTTTCTAAATTAAATCCACAAACAATAAAATTTTTCTATGAAACTTTCACACATTAATTCACATATAATAAATTTAAAATATAATATTTAAATATTTCTCAGACTCGGATTCATGGTCCCGAAACCACCGTTTCGATTAGGGTCAAATTCGATCTGTTACAACTCTCCCCCTTAAGGATTTTCGTCCCCGAAAATCTTACCGTTAAATAACGTCGGATATGGTTGCCTCATTGAGTCCTCAGGCTCCCACGTAGCCTCTTCAACTCCATGCCGATCCCATAGTACTTTCACTAATGGAATCCTTTTGTTTCTTAACTCTTTCATTTCCGAGCTAAGATACGATCGGTTCTTCCTCATACGTCATATCGAATTGATTTTAATCTCGGATGGAGCAATCACATGTGACGGATCGATCAGTATCACTGAGCATAGAAACGTGAAATACATCGTGTATCCGTTCTAATTAGGAGGGTAACTTCAACCTATAAACAACAGGCCCAATACATTCGATGATTTCATACGGTCCGATAAATCTCAGACTTAGTTTGCCTTCCGACCAAAAGCGAAGTACTTTCTTCCACGGAGATACTTTCAAAATACCCGATCTCGACTTGAAATTCTATATCTTTACGTTTCAAATCGCGTAAGACTTTTGACGATCGATGCGACTTTCAAACTATCTTTGATTATAGCCACTTTCTATCCATCTCTTTAATCAAATCAACCCTTGTATCTTGTTCTCACCGAGCTCGGTCCGATTACAATGGCGTATGACACTTGCGGCCATATAGAGCTTCATAGGGTGTCATTTTGATACTTGATTGAAAAGCTGTTATTATAAGCAAATTCAATCAAAGGTAAGTACTTTTCCACGTACCTTCAAACTCGAGAACGCATAGCGTCTCAACATGTCCTCAAGTGTTTGAATGGTTATTTTCAGATTATTTATCATTTGCGGGTAAAAGCGGTGCTAAAATGAAGTTTAGTACCTAAAGCATCCTGTAACTTCTTCCACAATCGTGATGTGAATCTCCGGTCTCTGTCTGAGATTATAGAACTCGGCACACCATGTAATCTCACGATTTGAGATATATACAACTCAACAAGTTTATCGAGTGAAAAGTCCATACGAATCGGTACAAAATGAGCTGATTTGGTCAATCTATCTACTATAACCCAGACTGCATCTTTCTTGCTCGGTGTCATAGGCAAACCAGATATAAAATCCATAGTGATTTATCCCATTTCCATTCAGGTATCATGATCGACTGAAGCAACCCAGAAGGCACTTGATGTTTGGCTTTTACTTGCTAACAAATTAAGCACCTTGACACAAATTCAGATATATCCCGTTTCATGCCAGGCCACCAATAAAACTGTTTCAAATCATTATACATTTTCGTGCTACCCGAATGTATCGATAATAAACCACTATGAGCCTCACTCAGAATTATTTGAATCAACTCCGAGTTCTTCGGAACACACATTCGGCTTTTAAAGTTCAAACAGTCATTTGCATCAATTTGAAACTCGATTAGTATCTTTTCAATCGAATTTGTCTAGCAATCAAATCTTTTTCAACTTTCTGTGCATCACAAATTTGCTGAATAAACATCGGTCTTGCTTGTAACTCGGCTATGATCAAACCATCACCAGACATAACTATTTGTGCGTTCATCGTATGAAGAGCAAATAATGATTTTCGACTTAACGCATCTGCCACAACATTGGCTTTTCCCGGATGGTTGTCAATCACCAACTCATAGTCTTTCAACAATTCTAACCATCTGCGTTGTCTCAAGTTTAAATCTTTCTAAGTCATCAAATACTTTAGACTTTTATGATCCGAATAAACATGACATTTCTCACCGAATAAGTAATGACGCCAAATTTTCAATGCGAAAATAATGGCTGCTAATTCAGATCGTGAGTCGATAATTTCTTTCGTGCGGCTTGATTGTCTCAAGCGTAGGCTATAACTTTGCCTTCCTGCATCAAAACGCAACCCAACCCATTCAAAGAAGCATCACTAAAAACGACAAATTTTTTACCCGATTCAGGTTGAGTTAACACTGGAGCTTCGGTCAAAAGACCTTTCAGCTGTTCGAAACTTTTCTGAAGTAGCCTTGTCAAAGGTATAGCTATCACAGAAAAACCTTTTACAAACCTTCTGTAGTATCCCGCAAGGCCTAGAAAGCTTCGAATCTCAGAAACATTCTTTGGTGGTTTCCAATCGAGTATAGCTGCTATTTTGTTTGGATCCACCGAATACCGATCTTTGAAACAACATGACCCAAGAAGCTTACTTCATTCATCCAGAACTCACACTTACCAAACTTTGCATACAACTGTTGATCTCACAAAGTTTGTAGCACTAATCTCAAATGCTCGCCATGCTCGGTTTCATCTTTGGAGTAGATTAGTATATCATCAATAAACACTACTACAAACCGATCCAAAAACTGTCTGAAGACCAGATTCATTAGGTCCATAAAAACAGCAGGTGCATTAGTGAGTCCAAAAGGCATAACCAGAAACTCAAAATGTCCGTACCTCATCCGGAATGCAGTCTTTGGCACATCTGTATCTCTGACTCGCAACTGATAAAACCCGATCTCAAATCTATCTTCGAAAATATTGAAGCCCCTTTCAACTGATCAAACAAATCATCAATCCGAGGTAACGGGTACTTATTCTTTATAGTTACCTTATTCAGTTGCCGATAATCAATACACATTCGCATCGTTCCATCTTTCTTCTTCACAAAAATTATCGGTGCACCCCAAGGAGAGAAACTCAGTCGTGCACAACCCCTATCTATTAACTCTTGCAACTGTGCTTTCAACTCTTTTAACTCAGTAGGTGACATCCGATGCGGAGCTATCGAGATTGAAGTCATTCCCGGTGCTAATTCAATGCCGAAGTCAATCTCTCGTACTGGTGGTAAACCCGGTAGTTCTTCAGGAAACACATCTGGGTATTCACATACAACTAGTACAGATTCAATATGCTTTTCAGACACTTTATTATCCAGTACATAGGCCAAATTAGCTTTGCACCCTTTTCTCACATACTTTCGGGCCAACATCGAGAATATTACTGTAGGAAACCCACTTAAATCACTGGATTCAATTCTGATGATCTCACCATTCTGACATCTCAAATCAATAAGCTTTCTTTTGCAATTCACCACTGCATCATGTGAAGTTAACCAGTCCATTCCCAAAATTATATCGAACAAATCAAAGGGCAACAACATTAAATCGACTGGGAAGCAAGAATCTCAAATCATCAACGGGCAACCTCTACACACTTTATTAACAAGTACACATCTACCCAAAGGGTTGGACACACGAATCACAAACTCAGTAGACTCAACTGGTAGAGTCTTACCGAATACTAGAGTTTCACACACATATGAATGATTCAAACCAGGATCAATCAATGCAATCACAGTAGTATCATAAAGGGTGAAAGTACCGGTAATGACATCAGGGGAGGAAGCATCCTCTCTGGCTCGTGTAGCATAAGCTCTAGCTGGAGCTCTAGCCTCTGATCGAATTGTGGTGCCCTTCGTCTCTCTCTGACTGCCACCTACATTGCCTGAATGTCTGAGTGGTCTACCTCGTGCTGGCGCACTGCTCGGTCTAGTGTTCTGAGTTGCATTTTACTCGGCTAACATCGGGCACTCTCAAATAAAATGATCCGACGATCCACAATTAAAACAGGACCGATCACAAACTCTACAATTCCCAGGATGCCATTTCCCACAATGTTTACACTCAGCCCGGTTCTGTGGAACATTACCGACACTAGCTATCAAAGTGGCTCAGAAGTCACTAGAGGTCGATCACGTCTAGGCAAGTCTGAAGTGATTTTATGTCGACTAGGGTCATCTCTGAACTTTTTATGCACAGAATGGAAAATTTTACTCGATGATCTTTTTCGAGTGTCTCTAGCTTCTACTTCAGCTTTTCTTTTCTCCTTTCCGAGCTCTTCGGCTTTACAAGCTCGCTCGACTAATGTCACAAACTCTTTGATTTCAAGAATGCCAACAAGTAACTTTATGTCTTCATTCAGGCCATCTTCAAATCTTTTACAGATAATGGCTTCGGTAGATATACACTCCCGAGCGTAACGGCTCAATCTGACAAACTTTCGCTCATATTCCGTCACAGTCATGCGACCCTATTTTAATTCCAAAAATTCTTTCTGTTTCTGATTGATGAATCTATGACTGATATATTTCTTACGGAACTCAATTTGGAAGAAGTCCCAAGTTACTTTTTCTTTCAAAACTACGAATACCAGTGTGTTCCACCGGTGATAGGCAGTGTCTCGAAGTAAGATATAGCACACTTTAGGCATTCATCTGGAGTACAAGATAACTCATCGAGTACCCGAATAGTGTTATCAAGCCACATCTCGACTCACTCTGCGTCATCATTATCATTGGCCTTGAATTCCTCAGCCCCAAATTTCCTGATTTTATCAACGAGAGGCCTGCTAGATCTCATCGGATTTATCATCGGGGGTGCTGAAGGTACCGGAGTTGGATTATTCGGGGGTGGAGGTTGTTGTACAGCCGGATTAGTCTGAATAAACTGGGTAAACCATTCGTTCATCATCTGATAGAAGGTTTGTTTAGCCTTCCCCTCATGGCTACCCAAAATTGGTCGAGAGTCTAATAGCGCTGATCCACGTGCGAGACCAGGCGCAACGCTTTCCACATCATTAGCTACGGCTCTATCGGGATCGGAATCCATTTACTATATATAAAATACAATTGAAATTGTCAGAAGTCACCACACTTTCATATATACAATTCAAAGGCATGTATAGTTAGACTCTTACTCACTTGGTAGTCCTAGAATCGACTAAACCGTGGCTCTGATACCAATTAAATGTAACACCTCTCACCTGTGTCATCGCATGATTTGGGTTATGAGGTATTACCTAATAACATGCACTTAAAATAGACATTTCGATTAGACATTCATTACTTCCATGTTTCAAATGAAATACATTAATACACTTATCTTATTCAAAATTTGAACCTTAATACTCACGAGTTCAAATTAAACACATGTCAATAATTATATATGTTACAATCTTATAACGCACCATAATATATATATATATATATATATATATCAAATATATAAATACATTGCATGCAGACAAGACATACTATTTTCTATTTCTGAATATTCACCTATCAAAGATCTAGTCTATGTTCGCATATAACAAAACCAACTTCACAAAATTTTCTCTTTATAATAACAAATTAATCACATATGAAATTATGATAACTTATACATGTTCGAATCTATTATTGTAACTTATACAAACATATATGTATGGTACGCATATTTTCCATAAATTTAAAAGTCAAATCTTAAACATTAAAACACAGACAACATCTCTTTAAATGCCCAAGTCCATAATTACTTCAATGAAATTCCATTTACAAAGACACCACACCTATCATATACATAAATCAACTCATTCACCACCTTGCTTACGAGACATAGCAACCAAATGTTAACTATAATAAACCCATAGCTGAATTGATAAAACAAACACCCTTAACACTTAATTTAAGAATTCATAATAACCACGCTAAATTTTAATGATCCAATTCAAATCATTTTCGTATGACTAATATACATAAACATACATTCAAAAGTTATATATATATCAAGACTAATCCCATTCTTAATAAATTCCTACCTATGTCCATTTCCAACAGTTAACAAAATTTACACCTAATGACCTCACGGCAATCATTCATGCACAAACATACCTATTCAAGATGAAATGAAATATATATATATATATATATATATATCATCCTCATCCATATTCCAAACAAAACATTCACGCATATCACATCAAGGATAGATTTATACCATCAAGCATCAACATTAAGAACTAGCCACTTTCGCATGGCTTTTACACATTATCATAATATCATTGAAAACTTAGCTAGCCTATACATGCCTTTGATTCAAAAAGTAAACAAAACATATATATACCAAAGAGAGTGATAGTGTGGTTAACTTTCTTGATGATCCCCTGAGCCCGTAGTTGAATCAATGATCTATAAAACGAAACAATGAACACACACAAGTAAGCTCACTAGCTTAGTAAGTCTTAAGCAAAGGATAATTCACTAATCAAGCACTTTAACATTTTTTTTTTCAATAAATGTAAAACATTGTATATGTATATTTCGATATGCAATTGATACAAAACCGAATACTAGTGATGTATTAACTCAATTACTTATACTTCACTACCATCAACCTTCAACTCGTCAAAGCACAAAGTACATATATTACATGTCAATTACCAGCTCAAATTCACATAACACCATTCTTAACATAATATTTCAACTCAAGTAACATTAATCACAACTTACCTTACTTCTGATGAATTCAATGAGACTTAAGCTTACCTGAGTTTTTAACTCAATAGTTTCACTATATTACACCTCGATAAATTATGGTTTCTTCTTTTTAAAGTATCACCGGCATTAAGCCTACTAGGCACGAAGCCCGAACATATCACCGGCACTAAGCCTACTAGGCTCGAAGCCCGAATATGTTATCGGCACTAAGCCTGCTAGGCACGAAGCCCGAATATGTCACCAAGACTAAGCTCGCTAGGCACGAAGCGAATATGTCACGGCACTAAGCACGCTAGGCAATAAGCTCGAATCAAATCAAGCACAAGGCACGCTAGGCAATAAGCCGAAATAATTCATAAACCAGTCCATCAAATTTCATTCCTTAACACTTTCATCATTAACTAAACATATACACAATGCACATTCACATATCACCACTAATGTACATATTCTTATCATATATACAAAAGACATCTAATCCATTTTAAAGCCTTTACATTCGGCTAATACATATATTCATACTCAAATTTATCAAATAATTTCATTGAACCTATTCATAAATAATTCTTTAACATACTTTAGCTTAAGGACTTACCTCGACTGTCGACGGACAACTTAGGCCAAGCTTATTCGAGAATTTTCGTCTTTCCCCGATCCAATTTCATTTTTCTTTCCTCTTGATCTAAAACACATTAAATTCAGCTCATTCAAGTACATTTCAATTCAATTTAGTCCCAAAACACATAAACATGCAAATTACCATTTTACCCCTAAGGTTTCACATTTTTACTATTTAGTCCTAATTGTACAAAACACAAAATACACACAATTTGCCAAGACCATACAAGGACCGAATATTCCTAGGGACTTTATAAGCCCTCTCATTTCATTTATTTTGCAATTAAGTCCCTCTAAAATTTTATTTTTACAAAATAGCCCTAAATACAAAATTTCACCAAAATTTCTAATACAAAACTTGTAAATCTTTAACACATCTTTAATCTAAAACCATCAAATATCAAAACCATAAGAACACATCAATGGCCGAACCTCATATACACATGATCCTTAAAAATTCAAGCATGGGTCGGGTAATATACGAAGCAACGATCTCAAAAACGTAAAAATCAACAAAAATCGAAGATTAAACTTACCTTAATCAAGCTTTATAATTGCCAAAATTCAAAGCTTTCCCTAACCCCTTTTCTTAGTTTTTATTCGGCCTTGAGAAAAGTAAGATGATAATGGTTTCATTTTGATAATAATAATAACATATATTACTTATTTATCAATTTACTAAACTAACCTTTTAATAATAAAAATTCAAAACATAACCATAAGGTCATGTAAGACCATTACCGTCCACTATCATGAATAATGGGCTAATTGCCCTTTTTGGACTTCCATTTATAAAGCCACAATCAATTTGGTGCATTTTACTATAGTTTGCAACTTTTACCATTTACGCGTTTAAATCGTTTTTCTAAATTAAATCCACAAACAATAAAATTTTTCTACGAAACTTTCACACACATTAATTCACATTTAATAAATTTAAAATATAATATTTAAATATTTCTCGGACTCGGATTCGTGGTCCCGAAACCACCGTTCCGATTAGGGTCAAATTCGGTCTGTTACATTTAACATGCTATATGACACACATAAATAAAAAAAAAATCTTTAAAACTATATATAGAGAATCCTTTTACATCAAGAATCAACTTTAATGTATAATTGTCTAGACAATCACTTGTTATGTATAAAATATGTGTTTTAGTAATTTTACATATTTTAAATTATTCTAATTATTTAAGCTATTATTATTTTTGAAAAATATATAAAATATGAATTTATAAATTTATAATAAAACTATATATATATAATATGAATTTATAAATTTATAATAAAATATCATAAGATACATTTTAATATTTTATTAAATGAATTTATAAATTAACATATTTTTAATAATTTTGTAAAAGTTTATATATCAATTCTAATCTGATGTCCTTAATAGTCATTTTATATTCTCATCTCACCGCTACAGTTGCGTTTGAATCCAAACACATACTCCACATTGTTTCTAATCTCACCACTCTGTTGTCCAATCTCACCACTACAAGAATTAATCTCACCGCCGCCATTGTTTTTTAACCTCACAGGAGGTAAACACACCGCCCATCCAAATTAAGCCTAAGTTTGGAGAAGCAACTTCTCTTTTTCTTACCTTCAATCCTAACTCCATGATGATAATTAATTTATAATTTAATTTCTTTTATTAATTTTTAATCATTCTTTATAACCATTTGAAAATTTATGCTACACATGGTTTTTCAGATAATTATTAAATTTTTTTTATTTTTTAGATATTTGTAAACATGACAAAACACCACGTTAGCATAAGAAATATGCGGCAGATCACGTGTCATTGTTTATTTACTTTGTTAGCTATATCATCATTTAACGGCAGAAATAAATAAAACTTTTAACAGAAAGATTAATTCACTTTTTGATCTAACATATAAGAACTAGTTTGGTAAATGTGGCATGTCACATGTTATTGCCTACTTGCTCAGTCAGTCACATCATCACTTAATTGTAGAAATAATAAATAGAATTTTTAATGGAAACATCAATTTGTTCTTTGACCTAATGTATAGATATTAGTTTACCTTTTTTAAAAAAATAAATAGATAAAATGTAATACAACTCTTAATACTGAGACAATCATAATAGAAATAAAGTTTTGTGAATTTTAAATGCAAATGAATACATTTGATAAGATATCAAATTTGTAAAATCTGGGAACAACCTTTTATTGAATATAGAAAACTTAAAAGCCAATTGTTATTTGATTATTAAAATATGCTTTTCATGGATATTTTTAACAACCAATTATTTTCTCCTTTCTTTAGAAATAAGTAAGGCAAAGCATATCTTAGAAACCCAAAATTAAGGAAAAGGATTCTCCAAACTTTTTAGTCAATCAAGCAAAGTTCACTTTATTTAAAAAAAAAAAAGGGTTTAAGGATTGCTTATGAAAATACTTCTTAGGATTTATTAAATTATTATTTTAATTTAGAGTTATAATTTGATAGTTTCCTATACATAAGTGATGTATTAAACTTAAGGTTAAATTAAGTTCAAGATCACTTTAAAATAGGGTTTGTCTTATTTTGATCACTTTAATTTTATTTTTAACTTATTTATTTTAATTAAGATAATTATTTGAATTAGTCATTATCAAAAAAATTATGTTAATCCATTAATAGGTTGCTAACATGACACATTAACTAATTGAAAGGCGACATATAATATTTTTAAATAAAAAAAACTTTTGACTAAAGAAATTTATAAAAAGTAAGATGAAAATTAGAGAAAGAAAAAGAAAGAAATTGGGAGAAAGATTTGAGATTATTATGGGTGGATATATCATGTAAAGAGGATAATAAACAAGTTGTAGTATTAGTAAGAAGAAGAAGAAAAGAAAGAGAAAGATAAGGGAGTAGCTGTGTAACTTTTGATTGAATAGATGATCTCATCCCCACATTAACCTTCAATGATTAAAATGTCAATATAATGAATTGATAATATCGGTAATCACATTTTAACCTTTTAAAATTTCATAATTTAAATTTAAATCCATTTATTATCCAAATTAAAAATGAATATAACTATCCGACTTTATGATTTATAATAATTATAATACAAAATCTAATTTCATTAAAACATATCAAATAATAAGGTTAAGTACTCAAACCTTTTAATAAGAGCTAAAACATTCAAAATAGTCAAATGAATATTAATTTATTTTTTAAAAGTGCTAAAATATTTGAAACCTAATATGCTATATATGAAAAATCCTTATTCAAACATCTTTCACCCTTTTTATATATATATATATATATATATAATAAGGAATAAGAAATTCACCCTGAAGAATAATATATGTTGTATATGTAAATCCTAAAAGTGAAAACAGGTGTAATTTGACATTGAAATGAAAAAAAAAAGAAAAAGAAAAGAAATATAGATGGAATTGGACTAAAAAAACAATCGATATGTTAAAATCAAATACAAAATGAAATTGAAACATCATTCATATCTATATAGAGTTTTAGTAGAACTGATATTACTCCCAAACTAGAATTCAACTTAGTTACGAAATTATAAAATTAAATATTTTATAAAAACAATAAATATAATTATACAACGAATGAGATTTCAACCCAAAGAAGAAGAAAATCAAAATGAAAGGAGAAATTAATTAGGTTTTGAAAAAAGATGAAGGGATTGCACCAAAATTCAACCCAAATGCATGAGCTTTATTATCGAAAATGAAGTCCACGTGAGGTGAAAGTAAAAGATCAATAATGAAGGGTATTTATTAGCCTAGCCTGCTCTTAGTTGTTAGTTAGCTGCTGGTATCAGCTTGATTATTTTTGGAATTCCAAACAAACCCAGAGATCAAATCTGCGACATATTCGGGTTGGAAGAAAGAATCATCAAATATGGAGGTAGAGCCGTTTAGGAACAAGACTGTGAAACCATCCATGGATCTCCCGCACACTACTACTTCAGACGCCACCAGAGTCCTCAGGAAGAGGCGGAAACGCAGAAACATCTGTTTCGGAGCCATTGCCTTGTTGGTTTTCATCATCATCTTGATCATCATCTTAGCCTTCACCGTCTTCAAAGCCAAGCGCCCCGTCACCACTGTCGACTCCGTTTCCTTATCCGACCTCAATTTCTCCGTCGATTTGGCCAGGTTCAGAGTTCTGCTCAACGCAACCCTCGACGTCGATCTCTCCATCAAGAACCCTAACAAAGTAGGATTCAAGTACAGAGACTCCAACGCCCAATTGAATTACAGAGGGCAGCAAATCGGGGAGGCTCCCATCCCGGCAGGTAAGATCTCCGCAGATCAAACGGTCCCCATGAACTTAACTCTTACAGTAATGGCGGATCGTTTGATCTACAATTCGAGATTCTTTTCGGATGTCACAACGGGCGGCGTATTGCCGCTCAACGCCGTGACTAGGATTTCAGGCAAGGTTAATGTCATGAACCTGTTCAAGATTCAGGTAGAATCATCAACTACATGCGATTTTACTGTCTTTTTATCAAATTCAAGCGTGGGGGACCAAAATTGCAAGTATAAGACAAAATTTTAATCCTTTACATACATATATAGTTTGATTGTAGGTGGTAGTAATTGTAATTTTCTGTTAGTGGTAGACAAAATCAGTGTTTTTTTGTTGGATTCAGATAATAAATTGGTGTGATTCCAGATTTAGTGTGAACCCAACCCCTTTGATTGATGATATAAAACAAAGCAGGAGCAACTAAGATGGATCCCTTTTTATCCTTACTGCCAAAACCTGGATATCTTTAATTTTTATGCTTAATACATTTACATCAATTTCCTCATTTCTAACATTCACCACACACCAAATATTGGGAAGAAATAAGACATGGAATATCAAAGCGCCTACAAATATCATTCACTTCTCTACATGCCCATCATTTTGTACACTCCTAAAATTTTTATAAAACTATAATAAGTTATTCCAAATTTTCAAAGTTTTTATAAATTTAACCAATTTAAAAACTTGAATATATCTATGAGAGGTTTTTATACCATTAAATCGATTTCGAAAGTTGTTTGGTATTCCAAGCCCATATTATGATCATTTATATGGAAGTTGAAACAAAGCTTGTGTGCTCCTACATATTATTTGCATGACGTGGCAGCTTTTGAAGATATCATTAGAATATGATATCATTTTGTTTAAAATTAGTGTGGATGTGAGACGAGGGTACATCTTTCATCTCGTAATTTGTGTAATGCTTCAAATACACCTATGTTAACTTTAATTTTCGCAAAATGAAAATATTTGTAGAATTTCTCTAAGGCACCTGAAATATAGTGGAAGCAGCTCAAAGATAAAAGAAAGCTCAAAAGAACAGAATAATCACAAAAAGCAAATCACACCAAGTGTTTGAATAAATGCTCTCAATATATTCTTTAACTCAAACAATAGAATACAATGGATGATTACAAATGAGGGGGAGACTCTCTATTTATAATTGAGCTCCCTCAAAACCAACAATATAGATTGAGTTACATCGACAGGCGAGATCAAAGCCTATCTACAATTAAGGGATTTATATAATCCCCAAGCTTACAAATTCAAAACTTATCAAATTACAAATCTTCTAGTATTACTTTCCCTATTTACTAAGGTAGCCTAATTTTCCGTAATTGTTTCACTGGGGCACAAAGGCTTCAAGTAGATGGGCTTGGTCACTTGTTCTTTGAATCAAGTCAGTTCAAGTGGGTCAAATGAGCCACATTTAATATGTAGATCTCCATGGAACACTTTTTATGCTTTGGTCACTGGCTTTGAACCACAGCCCGTGACATTCTCCCCCACTATTCTCGCAACGCCCTTGTTGTGTCCTTGGAGTGTAATGTAAGCCAACCCGGGGTAACCGACGAATCGCATTCTGATGCCCTCACGATGCCCGAAGGACCAATGACTCGAGCTCTGGTCAAAAGATTATAAGAAGCCGTGGCAGCCCTTACGAGTCAACTATGGGTCGAAACTCAATACAAAGGCGAAGCACCAACTCGGGTCCAAATTATGGGCTCTCTATGTACATTGGTGCAAGCTCAATTTAGCTCGGATTAGCTCATTCGAGCTCATTCCAGCTTATTGAGTTATTTAAATTAAAGTTGCTCAATTTTTAATATTTGAATAAATTGAACTATTTAATTTAGTTATTTTATTACAGCAAGTAAATGTGCCTTAAGTAATTATTTAGGATCGAAGTTATGATGTCTTAGGATTAAATAAATTTGTTCAAGTTTATTACAAGTTTTTAATGTGTCCTAGACAGCCGATTTTTAATGGGTCCTAAATTGTTTTTATTTAATTTATCTAAGTATTAATTAAAGTGTCTAGCTTGTGTTTTAATTTTATTCAGCTGATTTGTGATACATGTGCTATTTAGGTGCAGCCGAATCTACCAGGTACATTTAAGAAGGTTCATGAACCTAAGGTGCATTGTATGTGGGAGATACATGGATCGGCTGGAGCAATGCATGGTGGCTGCCATCTTTTGGTTCTTCAAGGCAACTTTTCGACCACCAAGGATCAGCAACTAATTGCTTGTCACTTGGCCAATTGACTTTTTAAGGCACCATCAATGTTGTTTACACTTGCTGCCCATCCCATGGACTATTCGGGTGACTTGTTCACATTGCAAAGGCTGTTCAAAACTCTTTGTTCACACCTCAAGAGGCTGCTCATGTGCTTATATTAATGCTAACAACTTTTAAGCTACAAGTGGCAATTTAAAGAGCCAATTAAAGGCTTGGCCGAATCTAGACTTATGCCATGAACCATGCAAAGACTCCAAATACATTCAGCCTTCTAGAAGCCGCCCCAAGAGCTACCATTCAGCTGAATCTTGCAAAGAACTTAATAGATTTTATTCTGGAATTTTCCAGCTTATTCTAGCTGAATCTTAGTTCTTAAGGCTTATATGTGACCATTTGGCTAACTAGAGTTAGGGCTATAAATAGTTGCTCATTTTCATTTGTAAAAAAACTTTTGGCAAATTTTATGAACTTAGTTCAAAGAGTGAGATTACTCCTTTCTAAATTTCGTATGAGTTTTCGTTTTGACTTATCAAGCGTGCTTGTGGCGTTAATCAAATTCTTTCGAACTTATCACTGACTCGGTGTGGCATTCAACCCTTTATCAATTCCGCAATCCACCTTAAACCGAATAGAAACTGGGGTGACACTACACTATAGTGTTGAATCGTTTCTCGAGTTTAAGTTCTATATTCCATCACCACCAATCTATCCCATTCACCTATCTTGTTATCTTTTGTTAACTTCAACTTAACCAAGCCTTTTTACAAAACCATTTATCCTTTGTTTTCTCTTAGTCGAACATATCCATTCCACCTTCTAAATTATTTCCATCATTATCTAACCTCCATTCCTAACTTAAACATAATTAAAAAGAAAACCTATCAAAAAGCTTCCGCAAACTTATCTGCCAATCACCTATTTTTCGAAGGTTCAAACTTCTCCTCGTAGACAATCGGGCAACTACGTGAATGACTCGATAATCCCGGACCGTCTCACATCCTTTTGTATCAAAGCTTAAAAACGATGAGCTCCGACGAAGATCGAAGAAGCCGGAATAGGTTTGTAGGATAATAAAAAAATCAAAATTAAAAAAAAAAGTGGTATTTAAATTTTCTTGTATTTCAGCATTGTATTTGAAGTATTAAAAAAAAAAGGAATTACGAAAACTATAAAAAAAAAGTGAAGTTTTTGAAAGTTTTGCAAGTTCTTGATTATTGTCATTCTTCTCTACTATTCCCGATCCCTGAAATCCTTCTATCATTTCTTCTACCCCCAAAACGCCACACATACTTTAATTTTTACTTTCTTTGTTTTAGCATACCCTATACTCCCTCACGTTATCCCTCGCACCCATCTTTAAGCTGACCATCTAAGTCGCAATAAGTCTGCTAGAAACGAAATACGAATTTATGAGAGTGAGACGAGCGGTAAAAGGCACGAGTGAATTCACTAGAGAAAAAGTCGACTTTTGAGCGAAAAACGAGAGTGAGTGACTTTTTCTTCGTGAGTGATCTTGTGAGAACTTGTGGTGAGGTTTCTTTAATTTTAATTAGCATGTCACGAAGTCCGGAATGGCGAATAATGAGCGAAGGCGCATCTAATGCCGCTGGTGGTGGAGGAAGCCTACAACCGCCAAAAAATATTCCTGGAGGTGGAGTACTCGACTTGCAAGTGCAAGCCATCATAAGAGAAATCACCCGACTGTTCCAGCCCTAATTTGACTCCATTCAAGAATGTATGGACCAAATGGAAGAACGTAGTCAACAAGCAAACACCCCTCCAATTCTGAGAAGGGAACGAGAACGACCTTGGCATCATGACAACGATTTGTATGAGCTAAGTGATGCAAAGAGTGATCAAGCCTCCCGACAAAGTGAACGAAGAAGAGGCCAACGCAATCGAGGCCGAGAGAAGTTCGATGATGATCTAAAAAGCATTAAATTGACAATTCCTCCATTCTAAGGCCGATCAGATCTCGAGGCTTATCTTGAGTGGGAGAAAAAGATCAAACTCGTGCTCGAGTGCCACAACTATTTCAAGACCAAGAAGGTTAAGTTGGCCACTATCGAATTCTCCGACTAAACGATGATATGGTGGGACCAACTTACAACTAGTCAAAGACGGAACGGTGAGCGTCCTATCCAAACATGGGTCGAGATGAAGGCTGTAATGCGACGACGTTTCATCCCTTCGTACTACCACCGGGAGTTATACGAAAAACTCCAAAACCTCACGTAAGGGACAAGAAGCGTGGAAGATTACTATAAAGAAATGGAAGTGGCTATGATATGGGCAGATGTGCAAGAAGATCGCGAGGCCACCATGGCGCGATTTTTGGCCGAATTGAATCGGGACATAGCCAATATCGTCGAATTACAACACTATGTGGAGATCGTCGATATGGTGTACATGGCGATCAAAGTTGAAAAACAACTCAAGAAGAAAGGAGTTGTACGTGGCTATTCCACTTCGAGTGCCCCCAATTGGAACCAAGGCCCAAGTAGGAATGTTTCAACGAATCAGTCAAAAAATCCCGCGGCTCCTGTAAAGTCTAACAAGTCTATGGCTGAATCGAGTAAAGGTAAGGCCCCTGAAAATGTTCAAACTCGCTCCGAGACATCAAGTGTTTTAATTGCCAAGGTTGAGGGCACATAGCGAGTCAATGTCCGAACCGTAACACGATTATCGTGCTACCCAACGGCAAAATAAAATCGAAAGATAAAGTGGACAAAAATGAAAACGAAGTCGAGCATCCATCCGAAAATGAAGAAGAAGTGGAGTTTGCTGTTGAGGGTGAGATGCTTGTTGTAAAACAAAGCCTCAATGCGCAAAACTCGATAACGAGAAAATCTCTTTTATACTCGTTGTCATGTTTTAGGAAAAGTGTGCAGCGTTGTCATTGATGGTGGCAGTTGCATGAATGTTGCGAGCACACTCATGATCGAGAAATTGTCTTTGCCGACTCTCAAGCATTCGAGCCTTTACAAGTTACATTGGCTCAACGAAGGAGTTGAACTCAAGGTGACCAAACAAGCGAAGATTCCATTCTCGATTGAAAATTACCATGACGAGGTCTTGTGCGATGTAATGCCCATGCATGCGGGCCATCTACTACTTGGAAGACCGTGACAGTTTGATTGGCGAGTCAAACACGATAGATTTGTGAACCAATATTCATTCAAGTATAAAGGCAAGAATATCATTTTGGCACCCTTGTCACAGCAACAAGTGATGGAAGATCAGTAACACTTAAGGAAATCCATGGAGACTTCGAAAGAAAAGATTAAAAATTCAAAGGAAGGAAAAGATGAAAAATCGAGTGAAAATAATTCAAAATTTAAAGAAAACACAAGATAAGAAAAAAGAAAGAACAAGAAAAGAAAAATGAAAGGAAAAGAAAAGTGAAAGAGACAAAATTGAAAAAGAAAGTGAAAAGAAACAAAATGAGAAAAATAGAGGAGTTTTACTTAACCGTTGTCTATTTGTTTCTTCTTCTTTCCAGGTTAAGCCGACCGAAGAACTTCAATTACGATACCTTGCCAATGAAAGAAAGTTTGTGCTAAAAGCACAAGGTACAATCGACTCTCATTCCTTTCTCTCCAAAGGTAAGCAATGTGAGTTTTCTAAAATCCCTAAAGAGCTCCATTGGGATCAATTTGATGACTTTGTTCACCATTTGAACTTTGAAAAGTAAATTACTTGGTTGATAATCCTTGTCCATTCCGGATTAGTGAACAATTGTTTGTTGTGAATGATGATCTTAAGACTTTCATTTTTGGTAATTGTGATTAGGGACGAAGCTAGAACAATTTTTTAGGGGGGCTAGATGAAATTTTAATTGTTTATAGTTAATATCTTTATAATTTGTAAAGAATTAAATTGAATTTTAAGGGGCCAAAATATAATTTTACCTTTACTAATTTAAAATTTTTAAAAAATTTTAAGGGCCTAAATAGCAATTTTACATTTTAGAGGGGTCGGGGCCCATGCCAGCCCCTCCAGCTTCGCCCCTGATTGTGATGTAATTATGTTCATTGAAAATTCCATAGTTGAACGACTTTTGCCAAGATTCTCTCATGTCCCTCACTTTAATCAGAATGATAGTTGTGTGAACTGCTATGGGAAATTGAATTGTTGGGACCATGTCCAACTCAAGGTGAGTGAATCATCTAAATTTTATATGAGTACATTTCCTTTGAACTGTTTGAGTGAAACATTGTGGGATGCTCAGCAAGGCCGTATCTTGTCTGCCAATGTGAATCAAGTTGATGATAATTTTTGCATATCTTTCCAAATCATTTTAGTGCCTAACTTAATGCTGAGTGTTGAAACTTTGTGTGCACAGATTTATGTGAGATCATGCGCCCCATTTGTTTCTAACAAGCCGAAGAAGAATATGAGCTTCAAGGCGAACAAGCGACTCGACTTGAGGACAAGTCGCTTTGAAGAGGGGGATGATGTAAGCCAACCCGCGGTAACTGACGAATCACATTCCGATGCCCTCACGATGCCCGAAGGACCAATGACTCGAGCTTGGGTCAAAAGATTACAAGATGCCGTGGCAGCCCTTATGAGTCAACTATGGGCCGAAACTCAATACAAGGGCGAAGCATCAGCTCGGGTCCAAATTATGGGCTCTCCATTCATATTGGTGCAAGCTCAATTTAGCTCGGATTAGCTCATTCGAGCTCATTCCAGCTTATTGAGTTATTTAAATTAAAGTTGCTCAATTATTAATACTTGAATAAATTAAACTATTTAATTTAGTTATTTTATTACAGCAAGTAAATGTGTCTTAAGTAATTATTTAGGGCCGAATTTATGATGTCTTAGGATTAAATAAATTTGTCCAAGTTTATTACAAGTTTTTAATGTGTCCTAGTCATAGCCGATTTTTAATGTGTCCTAAATTACTTTTATTTAATTTTTCTAAGAATTAATTAAAGTGACTAGCTTGTGTTTTAATTCAGCTGATTTGTGCTTAATTAAATTTGGCTCATGTGCTATTTAGGTGCAGCTGAATCTACAAGGTACATTTAAGAAGGTTCATGCACCTAAGGTGCATTGTTTGTGGGAGATACATGGATTGGCTGGAGCAATGCATGGTGGCTGCCATCTTTTGGTTCTTCAAGGCAACTTTTTGGCCACCAAAGATCAGCAACTAATTGCTTGTTGCTTGGCCGATTGACTTCTCAATGCACCATCAATGTTGTTCACACTTGCTGCCCATGCCATGGACTATTCGGCTGACTTGTTCACATTGCAAAGGCTGTTCAAATCTCTTTGTTCACACCTTAAGAGGTTGCTGTGGTCATATTAATGCTAACAATTTTTCAGCTAAAGGTGGCAATTTAAGGGGCCAATTAAAGGCTTGGCCGAATCTAGACTTATGCCATGAACCATGCAAAGACTCCAAATACATTTAGCCTTCTAGAAGCCATCCCAAGAGCTACCATTCAGCCGAATCTTGCAAGGAACTTAATAGATTTTATTCTGGAATTTTCCAGCTTATTCTAGCTGAATTTTATGTAGTTCTTAAGGCTTATATGTGACCATTCGGCTAGCTAGAGTTAGGACTATAAATAGCTTCTCATTTTCATTTGTAAAAAAACTTTTGGCAAATTTTATGAACTTAGTTCAAAGAGTGAGATTACTCCTCTCTAAATTTCGTATGATTTTTCGGTTTGACTTATCAAGCGTGCTTGTGGCGTCAATCGAATTCTTTTGAACTTATCACCGACTTGGTGTGGCGTTCAACCCTTTGTCAATTTCGCAATCCACCTTAAACCGAATAGAAACCGGAGTGACACTACACTATAGTGTTGAATCGTTTCTCGAGTTTAAGTTCTATATTCCATCACCACCAATCTACCCCATTCACCTATCTTGTTACCTTTTGTTAACTTCAACTTAACCGAGCCTTTTTACAAAACCATTTATCCTTTGTTTTCTCTTAGTTGAACCTATCCATTCCACCTTCTAAATTATTTCCATCATTATCCAACCTCCATTCCTAACTTAAACATAATTAAAAAGAATACCTATAAAAAAGCTTCCGCAAACTTATCTGCCAATCACCTATTTTTCGAAGGTTCAAACTTCTCCTCGTAGACGATCGGGAAACTATGTGAACGACTCGATAATCCCGGGCCATCTCACATTAGAGTGACACTGTTTTACTCACCTTCGAACTTTCTCGAAGCCTTGGCCCTTTCCCAACTAGTTTTAGTACCGGGTAGTTTCGCCCCTGGGAATTTTTGCCTCGCCACACATGAACGTCACAAGTGAATAAGTCCATAAATAGATTCAGGATCTATTTTTCTTAGGTCCAATTTGATGTACTGTCAGTCTACTCAAGTACATCTATATCTCTATCTTCTGGGAGTCATCCGCTCCGATACCCAAGACAAAACATCTCCCTAATTGGACTTTATAGATGACATATTAGTCTTTCAATCAGTTTGCTCATTTCTGATTAAACTAAGTACATGTTTAGGTTCGTCTACTAATATAAATCATCTTTTTGAATTACGATCCGGCCACGTTGTCAAAACCATTTTTTGAAAAACAGGAATCGACTTTGTTTTGAAAATGAAAATAAAACGGGAGTCGCCATCGATCTTTATTTGGTGTGATCGGATCACCTTTGTTTTAATAAAACGTTTTGGTTTACTAAAATAGTGTTTTTGGTCTACGAATTTTGTGAAAGTGGGTTCAGGAGTCGATTATGTGCAAGGAAGGGTTAGCACTCTCGTCACGCACAAAATTGGTACCAAATTGATTAATTAATGTCTTAATATCGAAAAATTGAAAAGATTTCAAAATACGAATCCTTTAGGAAATATTTGGATAATTCGGAATTGGATATCAAAATTCTCTTGTTCCAAAAAGATGAAATATCACATCCAGCATGATAGGACACGTTGTTTCAACCCTCAATACCAAAGATCATTTCATGATTTCTAAAATTCCCACATTGTAATTTTAAAAAAAAGGGTATTCCACTATTCGGACAAACCAAAAACCGAAACCTAGCACGATTGGGCACGATTCCTCGGATTTCCAAAACGTAAAATATTACCTTTATTTTTAAGAAATTATTATCCCGAGATAATAAAACGTCACATCCAGTGAGTTAGGACATGACAATTTTGAATTCTCGACAATTTTTAAGGGAAAATGCAGTACCCTTGAAGCAAAATGGCGTCATTTTATTGAATGCATATAAGGCCCCAATTTTTCTGAAAAATCACATTTTTTTAAGCCTAATCCTTTTTTAAAAAAACACAGGAGCCACTTAAAAAAAAAAAGAATACTCTCTTCCCTCTCATCCTCTCCGTCGATTGGACTCCATTCCATTGCGCGTCGCACCACCACCATGTCTGGTGGCCAACAGCGCATGGAGAGGGGATTTAGCCCCCTATTTTGAGACCCATTTGAAGGCCAGCCCTTTGGCTAAAAACCTGAAAGAAAAAGGTCCCCTTTCCCGATCGTGGAGAGAAACCTCAGCCGATGGACCACGGGGCGACGACATGGCTATGGGGTGACTCTGGTAAGCCCCTTTCTCTTTTCTTTTTATTATTTGTAAAATTTAAAAAAACGATAAATAAAAAATAAGGAAAAAATAACAGTATCGTATATAAAAAAACAAAAATGGGAGAATTTAAAAGCAACCTTCTACTGCTCTTGCGTTTGATTTCTGATAGATCTTATTTTTATTGATTTTTCGAATCTGAAAAATCCCCCTCCTTTTACACTGGTGTTTTGCTTGGCTTATATAGCCGAAATAAAAATTACAAAAAATAATAATTTTTGCTACTGTTGCTGTCGATTTGTCCTGTTACTATTTCTTTTGCTTCGTTTTGCAGGTCCTGAAGGAGTCAACGACGCCAATAAGCCATTTTGGTGCAACATTAGCGGAGGAATCGCCCATCGAGCAATGTGCGCGCCGACATCATGTGGGGAGCGGCGCTAGGGTTTCTGACCCTCCTTCTGCTGAGATTTGGTTTAGACTTTGGGCCATTTTGGGCTCGTTTTAGTTGGGCTAATGATTTGAGTTGTTATTTTTTATTTTTTTGTTGTTGGTTTGGGCCCCGGGCTAAATTGGGCCTATACAGCTGCCCCTCTTTGCTCATTGTCGTGTAACGAGAATGGAGCAAAGACTTTAAAAGGACCAATTTTGCCCGGTATTACTGAGTCTCGACGCTTCTCTTCTTCTTCATGTAGCCTTGCTTTAACCCACTGTAACTTCAGAAATTTAGGAATTGGTGTTTCGGTTCGCTCGACTGTGACTTCAGGATAAGAATTCAGGGAGAAGAGATTTGTAATCTCCATCTTCTCTACTGAAACTTCAAAGAAATAAGAATTTATCCTCATTATTAACTCAGAGAGACGGGATTTATAATTTCAACCTACTCTACGGGAACTTTGAGGAAATAAGAATTCAGGAAGAAGAGATTCGTAATCTCTATCTTCTCTACTAAAACTTCAAAGAATTTATCCTCATTGTTAACTCAGGGAGGAGGGATTTGTAATTTCAACCTACTCCACTAGAACTTTGAGGTGATAGAAATTCAGAGAGAAAAGATTCGTAATTTCAATCTTCTTACTGAAACTTCTCGAAAATAAAGTTTGATCCTCGTTGTAAACTCAGGGAGGAGGGATTGTAATTTCAACCTACTCCGCTGGAACTTCGAGGTGATAAGAATTCAGATAGAAGAGATTTGTAATTTCAATCTTCTTACTAAAATTCTCGAAAATAAAGTTGGATCCTCGTTGTAAACTTAGGGAGGAGGGATTTGTAATTTTAACCTACTCCACTGGAACTTTGAGGTGATAAGAATTCAGATAGAAGAGATTTGTAATTTCAATCTTCTTACTGAAACTTCTCAAAAATAAAGTTGGATCCTCGTTGTAAACTCAGGGAGGAGGGATTTGTAATTTCAACCTACTCCGCTGGAACTTCGAGGTGATAAAAATTCAGATAGAAGAGATTTGTAATTTCAATCTTCTTACTGAAACTTCTCGAAAATAAAGTTGGATCCTCATTGTAAACTCAGGGAGGAGGGATTTGTAATTTCAACCTACTCTACTGGAACTTTGAGGTGATAAGAATTCAGATAGAAGAGATTTGTACTTTCAATCTTCTTACTGAAACTTCTCAAAAATAAAGTTTGATCCTCGTTGTAAACTCAGGGAGGAGGGATTTGTATTTTCAACTTACTCCACTGGAACTTCGAGGAAATAAGACTTGTATGGCTTCGATTTGCTCCTACGACTTCAGGATTTCCAGATTTGCCATCTTTGATCCGCTTCACTCAGAAAAGCAAGATCTTTGAATTCACCGGAGTTGCGACAATGTCCTCTAGAGGACCTGTCTTGTAAAATCAGTTTTGTGTTTGTGCTTATGCAAAATGATTAGGATACAATGATCAGAATGAATCTAATGCCCCTAAATAGATGTGTCTCATGGATGACATTTATATGAATGTAGAATGTCATGAGAATAGTCTTTTTACAAAGATTAGGATGTGATGATCAGAATGAATCAAATGCTCCTAACTAAATATGTTTTGCATGAATGCAGAAATGAGAAGGATCCTCTCTTTAAAAGCTTAGGGTTGCAATGATTGGAATGAATCTAATGCCTCTAACTAAATGTGTCTTATGGATAGCATTTGTATGAATGCAAAATGTCATGAGAATGATTTCCTACAATGATTAAGATGCAATGATCGGAATGAATCTAATACTCCTAATTAAATGTGTTTGGCATGGATGTAGAATTTCATGAGAATGATCCCTGCTTAAAAGTTTAAGGTTGTCATCGCTTATCGTTTATCAGGGCTCTATCGCTGATGTATTATGCCACCATCTTGTTCGGCTGGTATTCTCAACAGAAAATCCAAGAAAATGATCATATTCCACTCAGCAAGCTTGCCCCGCTGTAATTTCAGAGTTTCTTCCACTGTACCTTCTGGGACATAAAGTTTGTACCTCCTACTGTAACTTTAGGATAATAACATTTAGTTTCTTCTATCCATCCTAATGTAACTCCAAGGTATAGGATCAATTTGATCTGTTACACCATTCACTGGGTGTAATGACCAGATGTATATGTCTGATATTTGGATGAATGCAGAGTATCATTTTTATTTTCCCGAGAATGATCCCCTTGTACAGTTAGGTTGACATTACTCATTATCATCGAGGTTGTATCACTGATGAAATGTCTTGTCTTTTTGTTCAACCGATAAAAAAAGTTCAAAGAGATAATCATCTTTCTCCAATAGTTCCAAACCTTAGGCTTGGGGAGTTCTAAACAAAAGTCTTATTTTAGGTTCTTGTACTATTTAGAAGCTTCCAGAGTAATATGTGAAACTCCTTTTATGAAAGTATTATTAGTCTACCAATCGTTATTTCAATGTAAAATGCTTGAAAAATATCACAATAATGGATAGGAAGAAAACTAATTGAGCATAGCTCGAAACAAATAAGTTAAGCAAAGATAGCAAATGTAATCACGAAGAAAATTTGTTGGTAGTATACTTTGAAACGAATAAGGTAATCAAAGATAGCAAAAAAAATGGGTAAAATAAAAAGCTAAGTGCCCCAGATATCGCAGCCTGAGCTTCTCTGTTCAAACTTTCTGAGGACCATTTTAAGCTTAATAGGTATTTAAGGGATTCGGAGTACTTTGTCGATGCCCCAAGATGTAACTTACTTCTTTATTGTTAATTCAAGCGTAGCAAAACTACTATATGCCCCACTTTCGATCAAAATTTGAGTTGCCCTTTTGGGTTTTCAGCTCAAATCCCCTTTGGTCTCAAAGCGCCCATTGCGGGTTTTCGCCTTAGCCTCTCCCTTTTTCTTTTTATTTTTCTTTATTCTTTTTCTCTTTTTTATTTTTTTTAGAAAACTTTTTATTGAATCTAAATTCACCGATTGGACAAGCCCTTGCTATCCATCTCGGTCAATATCCCTGCATTCCCAGAATAGGCATTCTTTGTTGCATAAGGTCCTTCCCAGTTGGGCATCCACTTTCTTCTGAAGTCTTTCAATATGGGAAATGTCTTTTTCAAAACTAGGTCTTCTTCCTGGAATTCTCTAGGGCGAACCTTTTCATCATAATCTGGGATAGCTTTCCATCTCTTTCCTTCAATCAAGTTTACTTGATCATATAGAAATTAGATCCAACTTCATCTCTGACAAGACTCGAAGAGAAGGAACCTCAACTTCGATGAGAAAGGCGTTCCCCTGGTGGGAGTCTTGGCCGACATGAGCATAAAGGGTAAATGTAACTTCTATATGCCAATCTTTACAAGTCTAGGTCATCTTCCTAACAATCCTTGTTTTGTTGTTGCCCTTTTTTTTTTGCACTATGATGTGGCATTTGATCTTTGAACAGACCACAAATTTTTGACATTGTGCGGTTAAATGTGATCTTTTTGACATTTTTTGTTGTCGGCATTCTTTCTTTTTTTTTTGTTCTAATGACCATTGACTTTACAATATTGGCCTACGAAGCTACTTCCACCCTCTTAGCAAATTAATGTTTACTAAAAGCTTCTGACGAGAACGTCCCAATAAACTCCATGCCCCACGAAAAAATGAAGGAGGTACATGAATCTTGTCTTCATAAATTTGGCATTTATGGC
Source organism: Gossypium rotundifolium (assembly GCA_025506655.1). Classification (NCBI taxonomy): domain Eukaryota; kingdom Viridiplantae; phylum Streptophyta; class Magnoliopsida; order Malvales; family Malvaceae; genus Gossypium; species Gossypium rotundifolium. The sequence continues at coordinate 145,960,545 of CP106724.1, read as the reverse complement.
ATAACTGATGCAATCACTTCCTATGATGGACCAGCAGAATTTGAATCTCATGATTAGCTTGGCTATCGTAAATGTGATCTTCAAATACCTTATGAATGTCTTCTAGAATTTTCTTAGCCTTAACAACATACTCACATCTCAGTAGTTCGGGTGTTTCTTGATATGATCGCGCGAAAACATCTTTAATGCATCGCCTTATTTCCGTGGTGAGCTAGGCTTTCTTTTTTAAGCTCGCAATGTGCACTGACCCTTTGTAAAGTAAGATCTATTCTTCATCTTGCCCTACCATTCCTAACGAATCAGGTAGATAAGCTATAATCTCTGTCATCTTCAAAGTCCTAAGATCCCTCTAGACACATATATTGCTCAAAAGTAGACTCTGAGTCAGTAGCAGCGTAGCTCATGTCGTTGATATCTAGGGACCTGTTGTAGGTACAAAAGAATATTCAAAGGACAAATGAATCTAAGGATAATTATTTATGAATGAAGAATAAAAGAATATTCAATAAAATGTATAGTATGAAAAAGAAAAGAAATATTTGTTCAAAAAGATGGTATGAAAACGAAAAGAAATATTTGTTCAAAAAGATGCATTTTACTGAAATAGTAATTCTAGATACAAGCCTAATTCACAAAAGAAATCTTATTGCTTCTAGGCTTAAAGCAACAAGTGTGTTTTGCATATTACTCTAAGTAAGCTTCTGAATACTACAGAATTTCTTCCGTAGTTTTATTGTTCAAAATGCTCCCAGGTTCATATATCTGCGTCATCTATCTTCACAATACCCATGTTAATGAATTTTTCCACCAATTTCTTGAAAGCAAGACAACTTTCTATCGAATGCCCTATGACCCCTACATGGTATTCACATTGGGCATTTGGGTCGTACCATTCTGGGTATGGAGGTTGCATCGGTTTCGTGTAATAAGGAGCTACAACATGTATATCAAATAAGTTCTTATATAACTCCCTATATATCATGGGAATAGAAGTGAACTGGGGTCTTCCAGTGTTACGCTTTGAGTTGGAATCCTGCCTAAGGGGGCCTTGATGGCTGGTAGTCAACATCCTTAGCTAGCCTACTGTAATCGGCTCCGAATGGCCCTTGTCATACTCACTTGTACTACCCACTTCCTTTTCCTTCTTCTTCGGGGCCTTCAAAGCCCGTTCTCTCCTTTCCTTTGTCTCTACCTGAACAATCATTTGGCACGATCATCCTCAGGGTTAAAACATGAGCCCATTGGGAAGTTTAATAAGGCCAATGTATTGGTTTGACATTAGGGTTCGATAATGACGGGCCCCCCATGGCGTCTGGTTGAGTCGGGATATTTATCGAGCATAAACGATTTCTTCATCATCATCCATACTGTTGACCACAGGGCCACTCCTTTCAAGTCTTCCGGCTAGTAACTGGGTTAACTGACCCATCATATTCCTTTGGAATTCTAGCATTTGTTCTCGCATCTCTTGTTGAATTTTGGTCAATTGCTCTTGCATCTGTATTTGCATTTTCTTTATTCTCTCCAATCTTCGGCCCATGGATTTCTAGGTTAACTGAAATAATTTCACCTAATTAGTGTCTTTCTACAAATTTTAATGCATGTGACATGATGTAATACAAATGTATGAAATGTAATACAAATGCATGGAATGAATGCACAAAGAAAGAGAGTTAATTCTGAATTCAATTCCATTAGAAGAACTTTTCTAGAAAACAAATTTCTTTACATAAAACAGATTCCATATACGACCATGCCCTAATGCTCGAAGCCTTATCTTTCCATAGAAGCCAGGTTAACTCCTAATCTAATCTAATTCTAATTCACTTCAAAATTAGCACGTCAGCTTGAACTGCTATGGTTTGCCAATGATTCGTCACCTCTTGGATTTGGGAAACTAATTCTTTCAATAGAAGTAGTTCTCAAAGAATACTTGATAAAAAAAAACCTTTTTCACTCTCCAAAAGCGGCTATGGAACCGTGCCAATAAGAGTTTCGCGCATCCAAATGAATCTTCCTTCACTTGCTCCTCGGTATGTATTTAAAAATGTTTCGGCCAGAATTACAAGGATGGGCGTGATCCTCTTATCAAGTCTATCGAACAAGTCCAAAGCGCCTCGCCCACGTGCCCAGTGCTTTAGGAAAGTATGTTTTAAATGCTCAAAGTGAATACATTAAGTATCCAGTTTGTAAATGCTCAAAGTGAATACATTGACCCTTTTCTTCATATTTGGGTGTGCTAAGATTGAATCTCGCGAATTCTCCAATGGATGCCTTCACCAGATCCTTTTGATTGATATGGACTACGACCCATTGCTTACTCGTCCCCACAATGCTTATTAACTCCTTTAAGAAAGTCGAGACATGACAACTCTTGAGTAGTCTTTGTCGGCTTAAATCCTCAGACAAAGTCTTGTATTCTTCGGTGGACTATCAGCCTTCTCTTGTTGTGTTTACTTGGACCCTATTCGGACAACCGTATTATAATCCACTTTATCAAGTAACCCATTTCCTTATGACAAACTCTTCTATTTAGCAATCGAATATGAATCAACACCTTCTTTCTAAGATGATGCGATGCAATGCAATAAAAACAAAAGAAACACGTTAGCACATGAGAAATAAACAAAATAGAGAACCTATCCGGGTGACCACTAAGGGTTTGGAATGGTTCTACCTAAGGTGGGCTCTTAAGGCTTACGATATGGGGTTCGGTTCTAAAGAAGGGTACCTGAACCAGCAGATTCCTCAATCCTCACCCATTATAGGCTCATACGGATCAAGTTCGGTTCAGGGGAATACATTTCCCTATGGCCATGCGGAGATGAAAATCTCACGAAGCACATAGGTATGGATGTATCCTGGAACCAATCCACTAGCCCATGCGGAGGTGAAAACCTCACGAAGACGTAGTTTCTTACTCCCACTTAAGGGTGTGACCACAACGGTCATGCAATGCAATGTGCGCAAGAAAATAACAATCATATGTAATGACACAAATGAATGCAACAAAAAGGATCGTAATTTTCAAATCAAATTTTCGAATCAAATTTTTAAATTTTTGACAAAGGACAGAAAATAATCAATTTACTGCCTGACTCTCTTTATAGTCCCCAGTGGAGTCGCCAAGCTGTCGAAACCATTATTACTCTCTTTATAGTCCCCAGCGGAGTCGCCAAGCTGTCGAAACCATTTTTTGAAAAACAGGAATTGACTTTGTTTTGAAAATGAAAATAAAACGGGAGTCGCCACCGATCTTTATTTGGTGTGATCGGATCACCTTTGTTTTAATAAAACGTTTTGGTTTACTAAAACAGTGTTTTTGGTCTACGAATTTTGTGAAAGCGGGTTCGGGAGTCGGTTACGTGCGAGGAAGGGTTAGCACCCTCGTCACGCCCAAAATTGGTACCAAATTGATTAATTAATGTCTTAATGTCAAAAAATTGAAAAGATTTCAAAATACGAATCCTTTAGGAAATATTTGGATAATTCGAATTGGATATCGAAATTCTCTTGTTCCAAAAAGATGAAATATCACATCCAGCATGATAGGACACGATGTTTCAACCCTCAATACCAAAGATCATTTCATGATTTCCAAAATTCCCACATTGTAATTTTAAAAAAAGGGTATTCCACTATTCGAACAAACCAAAAACCGAAACCCAGCACGATTGGGCACGATTCCTCGGATTTCCAAAATGCGAAATATTACCTTAATTTTTAAGAAATTCTTATCCCGAGATAATAAAACGTCACATCTAGTGAGTTAGGACATGACAATTTTGAATTCTCGAGAATAAGTTTTTATTTAACTTTAATGCCTTGATTTTAAAAAGAAAATAGTAAGTTCTTTGGACTCGATGAGAAAAATCAAAACCCAGTAAGTTAGAGTACGATTTTCTTTCGAGCCTTAGAACGCGAAGTATTCGCTCATTTTCAAAAATCGAATAAAATATGATATGATCCTAGTAAAATGGAAAATGAATTTTAATGCCAATAGAATAAAGATGAGGGCAATAATGATAATAAAGGTTAAAATAAAGTAAAAACTAATCAAACGATAATAGGTAAAAAATAATAAATCAATAGACAAATAAATAGAGTAAATGATTGCAAAAACATAAGCCTATAGCAAATAAATAAAGAAATACTATACACAATAGCTTAAAAATAATAGAATAATAATAATAATAATAAATATGAAATAATGATAATAATAATAGTATAATAGAAATACGTTAGTAAACGAATAATAATGATAATAAATAAATAATAATAATCATAATAGTAGTAAAAATAAAAATAACAAAAGTAATAATAATAATAACAATAATAATAGTAATAATAACAATAGCAATATTAATGATAACAAAGATAATAATAGAAATATTGAATAATAATGATACTAATAATATAAAAATAATAAAGTAATAATAATAGATAATATTACATTAATATAAGAATAATGATAAATAAATAAGAGTAAAAAAGAAAATAATAACAATAATAATAATGATGGTATTAGTAAAAAATGAAATAACAATGGTAATAAAATAATAATAGTAACAAATATAATAGAAATAATAATAATAATAATAATAATAATAATAATAATAATAATAATAATAATAATAATAAAAAACAAGAAGTTAGTTAAATAAAATAGTGAAAATAACAAAAGAAGACTAAATTGAATTAAAAAACAATATATCTGGGGCAAATTTGAAATAAAAGAAAGGGTGAGGACCAAATTGTAACGCACGTGGACTTATGGGGATTAAATGAGTGAATAACCTAGCCCCTTGAATGTGCGACGTTTCAAATGGCCAGGCGTGGATCAAATAAAAAATGAGATAAAATATCAAGGCAAAATTGCAAAGAAAAGAAAAATGCAAAATTGGGCTTGATTAACTGGCGCTGCAAAGGGAAGGGACCCAACGGTAAATATCCCCTTTTAAGGGAAAAGGCGCAGTACCCTTGAAGCGAAACGGTGTCATTTTATTGAATGCATATAAGGCCCCAATTTTTCTGAAAAATCACATTTTTTTAACCCTAATCCTTTTTTTAAAAAAAACACAGGAGCCACTTAAAAAAAAAAAGAAAACTCTCTTCCCTCTCATCCTCTCCGTCGATTGGACTCCCTTCCGTTGCGCGTCGCACGACCACCATGTCTGGTGGCCAACGGCGCATGGAGAGGGGATTTAGCCCCCTATTTCGAGACCCATTTGAAGGCCAGCCCTTTGGCTAAAAACCCGAAAGAAAAAGGTCCCCTTTCCCGATTGTGGAGAGAAACCTCAGCCGACGGACCACGAGGCGACGACACGACTACGGGGTGACTGTAGTAAGCCCCTTTCTCTTTTCTTTTTATTATTTGTAAAATTTAAAAAAACGATAAATAAAAAATAAGGAAAAAATAACAGTATCGTATATAAAAAAAAAACAAAAATGGGAGAATTTAAAAGCAACCTTCTACTGCTCTTGCGTTTGATTTCTGATAGATCTTATTGTTATTGATTTTTAGAATCTGAAAAATCCCCCCCTCCTTTTACACTGGTGTTTTGCTTGGCTTATATAGCCGAAATAAAAATTACAAAAAAAATAATTTTTGCTCTTTATTCTTTGTCGATTTGTCCTCATTCGCTTCTTTTGCTTCGTTTTGCAGGTCCTGAAGGAGTCAACGATGCCAATAAGCCATTTTGGTGCAACATCAGCGGAGGAACCGCCCATCGGGCGATGTGCGCGCCGACATCACGTGGGGAGCGGTGCTAGGGTTTCTAACCCTCCTTCTGCTGAGATTTGGTTTAGACTTTAGGCCATTTTGGGCTCGTTTTAGTTGGGCTAATGATTTGAGTTGTTATTTTTTATTTTTTTGTTGTTGGTTTGGGCCCCGGGCTAAATTGGGCCTGTACACACGTAATATTGCTTAGTATTAGTTTAAACGTCAGACAACCAATGAGCAACATTTTATTCCATTTTTCTATGCGAGAAAAAACCATGTAAGGACAATCATACAAAATATATTAATGTAATCAAAGATTTTTTTTATTAATCAATCTGTTCAGAAAAAGTACAAGTTTACTAACGAATATACTACACTCAGTTCACTAGATCCAATATTACGTCGTGAAGAAGAACCCCCAAAGTCGTGACATCAGCCCAAAACTTTGAAATCTTTACAATTTGGTCATGTTTTGACCTTGGGTTAGCGAAAGAGCTTTCATAAGCTCGTATAATACAAGAAAATGATTATGTGTTGTTTAATACACATGATTTACTTGTACTTGAACGTATAATGGTGTTGAATTAAGTAATATTGATTGTAGTTTCTCTGGCAATGAATGTGGCTCCTTGAGGCTCAGACCTGGCAATTGGGTCGGGCAATAGGGTGTTACAATATCCATTTATAGATTAATTTACTTGTGACGTTCATAGTGTAACTTACCTCAATCTTTAGTAAGTGGTTGACTATGTGTGTGACACTCATATACTTTGATTTATTAAAAGCCTAAGTTAAAATAACTAAAGAAATGAAAGTTGGTATGTTGGGCATACGACTTCTACATGACAGAACTTCATTTATAATAGTGGAATTCATAGCCCAATAAAAGGTAGAAGATATCCTCTAATTGGCATTACAAGATAAATGAAAAGGTAATACGACCATGGGTCATTTGTCTAAGACAAATAATTTAATTACTATTTATTAATAATTAACTTTTCATGAAGGAAAATGTAATGACTAACATAAGATAAAATGAAATCATATTGGGTGAACGGATTTAACCCAAAGAGATTACAGATATCCTATGAGTGTAATACACTATTGACAAAGTCATTGGACAAACACTTATTAAATTGCTTTTGTAACTATATATAATAAGGGAGAGTTCAACCATGGTACTTTAGTGGAATAACTCCATGATTAAATAATGTTGTAATTAAAAGGCAAATAGCTAGAACTTAATTACCAAATTATTTGAGACCTAATTATATATGTCCAATCGGTTCCTCTACTATATCGATATAACCCAAAATGAATCGCATATAAAACTGATATTATGGAATGAATGCAAACGACGATTAAGAGAAATAGATTGCATTTTCTTGTTAAGTATAAAAGATAGAAATTAAATTAATTTCTTTGGATTATTATTTAATTTATTGCAAATAATTGGTGTTCTAAGTGAGAATTAAATTTAATTAGTTATCATAGTTTTATTGAAAGAGACAATTAAATATATTTCCTCATAAATTTTAATAAGGCAAAGTTATCATGATTTTAACGGAATTATAATTGGATTGAGAAAATAATTTAATGGGATAAATTAATTAATTTAAATAAACAATATTTGGGAAATAGAAAAATAGTTATTTTATTGGATAAAAGTTCAGATAATATACATAATTGTACCCAATACATGAAATGAGCTAGAGAGCCCACATCATTACATGAAGGGCAGTAAAACCTAGTCATAATAAAGGTTCTCGTCATCCCTTGGTATTCCACTTATAGTGGAACACTGTATTTTCTATTAAAATATTATTATTTAATTACCTATTGTTCAAGTAAAATTATTTTACCGTTTTCCAATAAATAGGAATTATGTAATGACCCAAAAATACACAAAATAAAACCAATTGAGTGTCGTTATTATATAATAATAAAAAAGTGGTAATTTATTTACAAGAATAAATTCTATTTTCTGAAAAACTCCAAGTTTTTTTTATTCCCATAGAGAGAAATTAATCTTCCCACTAAAAGTTAATAAAAGATTTCATTTTATGTGTTCGATTTGTTTTGTTTAAGTCAACATTCAAAGAGTTTGCAGTTCGAGGATAGTGGAGAAGATCGTTCCATTCAAAGCCGAGAAATGACTTAGATCGCATCGTCCAAAGCACATGTAATAATTCAATTTAGGGCGGTGTTGTTTGAATCGAATCGGACCGATCGGTCGGATCGGGTGGACCAAAAACCGACCGTGGGATCGTCTGAAAAGTGTGTTTGAACTGGTTAGATCGGGAACTGGTATGACCAATTAACAAACTAATTGAACCGGTGGTAAAACCATTTTTAAGTTTTTTTTTTAATTTTTAAAATTTTAAATTATTTTTTAGTTAAACTAGTGAACTGGTGGATTGGCTGGTTTGGCCATCAGTACGGTTTAAAAAACATTGGTTTTGTGTTTATTATTATAAATACCACATGGCTTGGTTTAAGAAAAAATTTAAACTTTCACTATACCTAAAAATACTATTTTCTAAACCAATTTTTCCAAAAATTACGTACTTCCACTATCTTAGTATACTTCAATCGGGAATTTTCCAATTCACTACTAAGAATCAACACATTTTGAAGACAAGATATAACATTTACAACACTATCTTTCTAAGGCTAAAATAGAATTTCCCTCTAGTTTTTATGACTAAACTAAAACTCAGTTCAACTAGTAATCCTCCAAATACAATTGGTAAATGAATGAAAGTAAACAAAGAAATCCTCTACAAGGAATATGTTACACAATTTAAGCTCTCAAAAAAAAAAAAAAAGAAATAAGAGTGATAAAATATATTATAATAAATCTTTCAAAAGATATGTACAAGAGAAATACAAAAAAATAAGAGTTGAAGTTGTTTCTTTTGTGTTTGATGCTTGAATGTTCTTGACTTGTATTTATATCAAGGGAGCAATATCTATCCGTTTGGAGATGTTGGGAGATCAAATATAGCCATTGCAATATAATAAAATGAGTTGGAAAAATATCCTTGTAATGTGGGCATCGATACCTATAAGGATGACATCGATACTTGTTGAAAAAATAGTTGTTAGAACGTATCAAAACCTTCAAGGCAAGTTTCAATACCTTGCTCCTTAAGAATTTTTTTAATGGATGTAATGTTTTGGGAGTAATTTGAGCCAAAAGAAAAGTTTAAATACTAATCTTGAGACAAAGGGCATAATTTATGTATTAATTGTGGGTTAAGCCTTTTAAACATATATATCATATATTAAGCGCCTGACTGAGTTGGTACCACCCATTAACCAAGTTTTAACTCAGTCTGAATTACCAAAAGTCCATTTCTTTTACAAATGAACAAATATTATTCTGAACTTGAAACATCATAATTCTCGCTATCTCAACTTTACCATATTAACTAAAGTCACATTTATTTATTTTATATCAATTTTTTCATAGATTTACTACATAATTTTTTATCCACATCATGGGTAGACGTGTTCATGGCCAGTTGGCCCGACCCAACTAACCCAACCCACTTTGGGCAAGGTTTAGATTTATGTTCCCGTAATGTTTGAAAAAAATAAAAAATAATTTAATATTTTTATAATTAAATTTAAATAAAATATTTTTATTTTTTATTAATGAATCGAGTTATTTGAGAAGACTGAGCTCGAGGTCAAGTTTGTAATTTTTTTTGGAATTAGGCCTGAACCCGGCTCGGCCTATGAATACTTCTAATAGTGAGTGTCATAATCTAATATATCAATACTTATTATAAAACCCCTAATGAGTTGGTGTCACAAATTAACCAAATACTAACTTAATTGAGAAAAGACTAATATATTGTAATACCCCTTACCCGATTAGATAGCTGTCACGAATAAAAAATATCACATTGATACACTCTTAGCTTAAACAAAATTTTTGTTATCGAAATCATTCTTAATAAAACCCTTTTTTAAATAATTGCCAACAATTATAAAGGTTAAAACACCTGTTAAAAACATGTTAAATATATAAAACTAACTTTTGATTGCTTCGATAGCTAAAAAAATGTACACTTTTGGAGGTAGGAAAACATACATCTTTCTTAAAATAAAACGCATTTTTATACTTTGAGTTACTTTACAAACCTTCTCGAGGCCTTACATTTCTATTTAGGTCATTTTCAAAGTCTCATTACAAAATGAGAATATTTGGGCATCATACAAGGCCTTTTCATGACAAAAAAAAAAAAAAAAACGTTTTAATAGGTGCACGAGAAAATTTATTGGCACCTCTCTCTCATTTACTGATACATCCATTTAACACTGTAGCATTCTAACTACTGACTTAGATGTACCGATACTTAGAGGCAAGGTTCTAATTCATGGATGCAGGGGCTTAAAAAATTATTCAAAGATATTTTAAATATCTTAAAAAAACATAAAAACATGCTAAGTTTCAAATCATTTTAAAACAATATCAACACTTATTTAAATCCAAATTCTTCTCAAAAACATGTTTAAATCAATTTGAATACCAAAACTTGAATTGAAAACCATAAAAAAAAAATGATAAAGATTATGAAAACACTATCGAGTTTGCAAACTCAATGTGTAACAAAAATAACCTATGTATATATCATTAAAAATTCTTCTAATGCAATTAAAGGCAAGATCATTTCACTATTCCCAAGACATAAGCCGTGGCTTTAAGGAAGGTCTTCCACTTATTTGTTTAAGTTGGAAAAGCCAAATAATAACACCACGATTTCCTACTTTAGTGTTGAGTATTTTTTATATCAATTATGAAATTCCATTTTTTATATACCACTTTCTTATTCACTAACACTTGAGGTTCTCAAGCATGATTTTAATCAATTAATCACTTAAGGTAATTATCTTTTACTTCTTTATTCAGCATTCACTTCAGTTACTATGTCATTATCACTTTATACATTAAAGGTAATTACCATTAACTAAGCTTCACTAGTTTTTCTCAACACTCGAATCCACTATCTTTTCCACCAAATTTCTTTTCTTTCAACACAAACAATATTAGCAACATACCAATTAGTTAAAACTCCAACTTAAAGTGGACCCCACATTTAATCTTTACTCTTGTTTTTTAATTCTATTCTCATCCAATGGTCACAATTAATCCCAACAATTTAATATCTTACCATTGTAATGTTCCATGCACAATTCCATGTGAAATGATGAAAATGTTCCATTTATGGAAAAATTGCACTTTAACCCCTTATTGCTTATTACCTTTATTTATGGAAAATACAACTTATTCATCAAAATGTTTGCTTTTATGACCTTTCTTGGAAAAACAATGATTTAGTCCCTATACTCTTCACTTACTTAACTTAGTCCGATTGTCACTTCCTTCACACTGATGCAAATTCCTTATCATCTTCATACCAAATAACTATTATCAACTCATCTTTTCTATGTTTGATCAAATTACACCTGCGTCCTTACACATTTTGGAAAATCTTCCTTCAAGGAAAATAAACAAAACTTAATCAGGATAGAGTTACACTCATTTCAATTAAAGTATGCCATAATCTAATCCTTAATTTAAAATTTAATAATATGTTATGTTAAGAGTCTAGAAGTACATGCGAACGAAAAATAGAGAAGGGTCAACGAGATACAGTTGATGAAAATAATCCAAGCTTTGGGCATTAAAAATTTCAAACAATCATAAAATGACCTCATAGTGCACATCCATTTCAACATTCGATCCGATTTTCTTAAAATCGGGGCAATGAAGCCCAAAAATTTTCCCAACACATTGGGGAATTATACTCAAAACCACATGTCTACCAAAATACAACCTTTTTTTGGAACCAAATATATCCTTATTCTAAACTCGTTTAGCCCATTCAGCGACCGCAACATATGCATCTAATTGTTCACTATTTCAATGAGTGTTGGCTCATAGTCGTTTGGAGCTACATAACCATGGAGGTTCATGACAGTTGCAGCCACATTCGCAAGTCCGCCATCCGGAAGGTCATTCCTGAATCTAACGCCTGCTGCCAATCCTGGACCTCCGATTGCAATAGGCACCTATTTGGAACATATAACGAATTGAGCAAGTAATTATAACTCTAAATGAAGAAATGTGCATGTTGCGGAAACTTACAGGCTGACAAGTGTGGGAAGTGAGGATTTGGAGCTTTCCACTCTTGTCATAAAGAGGTTGCCCGGACTTATTCCTCTTCACCATGTCCTCAGCATTGCCATGGTCGGCAGTCACAACATATATTCCACCAACTTGCTCTATGGCATCAATGATCATCTGCAACCCAACAATATAATCATGTAAGAAACGCCCAACAAATGATCATCATTGGGCGTATATGCATGTCAAGTAGAAAAGATGACATTGATTTCCGATGGTCCGTTTCTCATCAGCATCCTACCACGGTTGGTCGAATTTGGCCCCTCAAGTGCCATAAGTGAAAAGAAGACTGAAGACTTCCAATCAAACTATGAATTCAAGAAAGGCTACACCATTGATAACCCAATTAAGTCATCTTCCCCTAAACTCCGCATTCTATTCCATCTTTATGTTTTGATTATTCATTAAATAAAGAATGAACTCAAGCCAGCTTACCTTAACAGCTTCATCAGCGGCCTTGCATGCCACTACAGTAGCCTGGATATCTCCAGTATGACCAACCATGTCACCATTCGGAATGTTCACACGCACCTACACAGATAATAAAACAGCTTGTCAACATCTTTCATTGAATTGAATGCCTATTTAGTAATTAGTCAACTGACGATCACCTGGTCGAATTTGCGGCTCAGAATTGCATCCCTAGCCTTTTCACCAATCTCCAGTGCCTTCATTTTCGGTTGAACATTGAATGTAATACCAACATCACTTGGGATTTCCACATATTCTTCCATTTCAGGGTTGAAATAGCCGGAGCGATTTCCATTCCAGAAGAATGTGACATGGCCAAATTTAACTGTCTCACTGTTGATACAGGAAGGGGACAATTAACATACAGAAAAGCAAAAAACAAATCAGACAATTTAAAAAACCACATTTCAATAAAACGAGGATTCCAAGATAAAAATAGGCATATAACTCTTTTCCCATTATAGTATATGAATACTGTGGGAGACAAGTCTCATGAGCCCTCCTTTCACCTGGGGATCATCGCTAGGGGGCCTGGATTAAGGTAGGGCTAATGGCCCAGGTTAAAATTATAATTGCATGTTTGATTAGTAAAATAAAGAACATCAATTAATAAACACACCTGCACGCAAAAGTACGTACACCATTGTGCACTAAATATTCGCCGGATGTTCTGTCAATCTCAGGGGGAGAAACAAGGTAGCGGCCTGGAAGCTTCAACTCACCATCATATTGAAGCATTCCAGCATAACAAATTTTAGGAACCTTTACGCGATCAAATTTGTCAAAATCTTGATACTCGAGTGCCTTTGCGAACATAACCATTCGATCTGCTCGGAAGTTAAAAGTAACAACAGCATCACCATCTTCTATTGGACCCACAGCTTTCTCATTCTCATCAACAATAACAAAGGGAGGTAAGTACTGGTCATTGGCGTTTTCCCTTAATTTCTTTACAGCTTCAACAGCATTTGTAAACTTGTGAGGGGCTTCACCACGAACCTGAGCATCCCATCCTCGTTTCACAACATCCCAATCATTCTGCAAAAGATCAGAGCACAAAATTTAAATTCTCAATCCATGCAAATAAGGTAGAATCTCTTCCTTAGAATGATTCATTTGGTATTTGTTGCCTTGTCAAATAAAAGTTAAAAAGAAGCATGACATAAACAATAATCCATATATTTCGTATTAATGCAAAATAATATAACCATCTTAACTATCCAACATGATTTGGGGGCTTTTGACAATTATTTCTCACCTCATAACGGTCCATTGTGACATACATGCGGCCTCCACCAGATGCAATCCGGGCATCAACACCATTCTCACTTAATTTTGCAAGGTCACTCTCAAGAGTCTCCACAAAGCCTACACTTGAACCATCCAATACATCACGACCATCGGTGAGAATATGAACACGAATTCTTTTAGCACCACGCTCACTAGCTCCCTTCAGCAACAACTGCAGAAAGAGAAAAATAACTAACAGCAACAACTGCAGAAAGAGAAAAATAAATAACAGAATGGAAATGAATTGGCTGGGAGGTTGTCCCGAGTGACGAAAATTACCTGCAATTGATCAAGTCGTGAATGGACACCACCATCACTAAGTAATCCAATCAGGTGCAAAGTTCCCTTTTCAAAGCATTCGCTTATGTACTTGAATCCTTCTCCTTCATAAATTTTTCCAGAGGCAAGAGCAATATCAACAAGCTTAGCCCTGAGTTATAAACGAATCAACAGGTTAGTACATTGGGACCACAGTTAACCTGCCAGAAGTCCATCTTCAAAAGAAAGAAAATGGAATACCAGAAAAAGAAGACACTTGCAAAAGCTAAGAAGTACAAAACTATTTTGCTTCATCTCTTTATTTTGCTAGTTACCATGTTTGACACATACTCAGGCATAGGTATGCCGAATGTTACCCTTTAAGGACTCCCCAAACAGATGGAAAAACTTGGAAAATTTGAATATATCAACAATTTTTACACTTACACCGAAGTTTGAATAACATGGATAAGAAATGTAAGAAAAAAAAATGGAAGAAGCATAGCAATACATTTAGTTCACAAGACAGAATGTCGCTCTAAAGGAGAAAGTGAAGCTTACCCTTGAGCGAAAATGCGACCTGCACCGAGAGCATTGTGACCAACTTCACTGTTTCCCATGTCATCCTCTGTGGGGAGCCCTACAGCCTTACCATGAGCTCTAATTAATCTCCACTTTTCAGGGGCACCCTATCAACAAGATTAATTCCAATTAAATTCTCTTTACATATTGATATATGGAAATGGAATCCTACTATGAAGCAAAAGAATGTAACAAAATATCTCAAATGGAACATACTTATAATCCCTAATATGGGTGGAATGAAGCTAATATATACTATATTACCCTAACTCACTCATCATTTTTACTGAAGTATCCATGTACTATTAGTTATCCAAATGAAACAGTCAAGTCTTTGTTTCTCATAGAGAGGCGAATCTAAACCTAGCAGTTTGAAGAAAAAGAAACTAACACCAGATCCGTTGCAAAACTAACTTTTTATAAATGAACAAATGATAGAAGCAAAAATCAAGCATGAAGATTAACATCTAATTAGTAAAGGCACAAAAAAAAAGAAACTTCATTTGCTTAGAACAAACGAGATCCATAACAAATAACAGCATGGAATCGATTACCCACATCAAAGGCTTTCGGAAAAAACCTCCTGATCTAAGTTAAACTTCTTAAAAACAGAAATATAAAGCAAAGGAACCTGTTTGAGAGAATCCATGGTGGGAGTTTGAGCAACATGAATGCAATTGTACTCATCGGGTTTGTACTCGCCCCAGCCATCGAGAACGATGAGAGCAAGGGTCTTCCCCTTTGGAAGTGTTGGGTGATCCGCCAATTTCCAGGAGACTTGCTGCCCTGAACTCCCCATAGACGTTAATATGTGTGTGTTTGCTAGTTAGGTTGTGGTTGAGAGAGCGAGAGGATTAGGTAGTTGATTATATAAGAAATCTAAAACTCGATAAATCAGGCAAAATGAAAAAAATGGGGGGGCGGGGGGGACGGCGTGAATGGTGAAGCGTTGCACCTTTCAGGTTTTCACTTAAATAATAACAAGAATATATATAAAACAGATGGCGGGGAGACCGAGTGCCTAGCGAACCCGTGGGTGAGTGCATCACCACGTCATCATCTTTTTCACTTACCTAACCTACACCTAAGCATCTCCCCAGTTTAAAATCTCGAATATACTTTTCGTCGGTCATTTTCCACAGGTTAATATTTGCCATAAATCTTTTCACTCCCCACTAATTTAAATTTTAGTTTTTATTTTTAAATTTTAAGTCATTCTAAAATTAAAAATATTTATTTGACAATTATGTAAATAAAATGAATTTAAACTTAAGTTAGATCTAAATTTGTGAATAATATATAGATTTATGACATATTTTTTTTTATTGAATTTGAATATTATAATATTCAATATATTTTTCATTTGAATAATTATAATTGAAAAATATTTGATAAAATGGTAATAGAGTTTTTATATTTATTAGGAGTTGACAAGTGTCTGTAAAATATTAAAAAAATAAATGTTTGACAAAAAGAGACATATCACAACTTTTTAAGATTATTTGTAGAATAAAAAAGATATACAGCCTAAAAATTATGAGTGTCCTCTCTCACTTTCCCAGAGAAACATTGCTTGTTGTAGTTGGGTAGGAGTAGGGTGGTGATTTTGTCAACAATGGTGAGGGATGAAATCTCCCTCCTAGCAGACAAACTTGTTCAACTAAATGTTAAAAGTTCGCTGGTTGTTTCGACTAGAAAATCGATGCTGCTATGTTCAGTGTGGACGTGAAGATCATATAACTCGGATAGTTTTAGGGCACAAATGAAGAGTATATGAAAAACCAAGAAAAAAAAGCGGAAAAGTTTGAGATCCAAGTGGCAGGGCAAAATTTATTTCAGATCTCATTTGAAGATAAGGATGATTTGGAGATGATTTTGGAAGGGAGGCATTGGTTATTTCGAAAATAGTTTATTATCTTTGTAAAACTAAAGGAAGCCATAAAAAGGAGTAAAATTAAATTGGTTCTCTCTCTATTCTGGCTTAAGATAGGTTCATGTCCGCCTGAGTATGGAAAGAAAGATCTAATGCATGCTATAGGTTCTACCTTTGGAGGGTTGCTTCGATCGGAGATAAAAGGGGATGCTTGCCGATTGAAAGTCCAATTGGATATTCAGAAACTATTGCGAATGGGAATTTTTATCTCAGCGAAAAATCAGGAAAGAGTTTCGTTCCCCTTTAAATATGAAAATTTACCTATTTTCTGCTTTAGATGTGGTTGTATGGGTCATGTTGTAAATGACTGGTTAGAGTTAAAAAAAATTCAGAAAGAGAACAGTCTGAAGACAATCTACCTTATTCAGTTGCGCTATGCACTGATTCAAATATATTGGGTAAAGAATGTATACAATTTGGTTTTTCTGCAAAAAAAAGCAATGAAACAATACTAAAATACTGGGGTAAAAAATTGTGCTAGTATAAGAATAGAGTTGCAGTCGGAGGTTATGACCAAGGAGATTTCTGTGGTAAGGTACCAAGGGGAGGTGTCTAGCCCACTAAAAGTGGTTCTGCCAAATTTGATTAGAATGAAATATGGAAATCCAAATGGGTCGAATGGGATAATAGAAGAAAAGCCCGAAATATCCAAACAACTGTTCTAGAGGAGATTGGTGAGGAATGCAAGGAAAATGCCAAAATAGAGAATGTGACGGGAAAGAGAAAGTATGGGCCAGATAAGGGAGGGGATGATGAGTATTCTTCACTATGTGCTAACAGTAACAAAAGAGGAAGACCTGATATGAAAAGTATTGATCTTTCACCAACGAAGGTGACCTCGGAGCAATTGGTTGTTTCTTCTCAATTAGGATCGGCGGCTACCTTTAGGCAAGCCGACCAGGCTCAATGAAAACTTTAAGTTGGAATGTCAATGGATTGGGGAGTCCATGGAAAAAAAGAAGGCTTCAATTTTTTTAAAGCAACCCAATCCTCAAATGGTCTTCTTCATGAAGACAAAAATTAATAGGAGGTGTATAGAAAGGGTAAGAACTTGTGGTTTTATCGATGGTTTCGACGTGGAGCCCGAGGGATCACGAGGTGGACTCTCTTTGGCATAGAAGGATGATGTAACTGTTACAATAAGGAATTATTCTATTAATCACATTGATGCTATTATTAAGGAAAACCAGATTGATCAGGAATGGCGTTTTACTGGGTTTTATGGGGCACTTTTTGCTAAAGATAGAATTAGTACTTGGAATTTACTTCGAAGATTGGGGCAAACCCAAAATTTTCCATGGCTTGTTTGTG
This sequence comes from Gossypium rotundifolium, assembly GCA_025506655.1. Classification (NCBI taxonomy): domain Eukaryota; kingdom Viridiplantae; phylum Streptophyta; class Magnoliopsida; order Malvales; family Malvaceae; genus Gossypium; species Gossypium rotundifolium. The sequence goes on along the minus strand of CP106724.1, from coordinate 145,942,779 downwards.
GAGATTTCAATGAAATCCTGTTCTCGTTTGAAAAAAAAGATGAAGTGCCAAGAGAGGAAAAAAATGGAGGCGTTTCATACGGCTCTTAATGATTGTTGGCTAATGGACGTAAGTTACTCAAGAATGTGGTTCACATGGGAACGAGGAAACCTGTCAGAGAGCATAGGGAAAGGTTTGACAGAGGGTTGCAAATGATTATTGGTTTTCGATTTTTCCTCATACATGAATTTAACATTTGTCATTCTGACATTCAGATCACTACCCTTTGCTCATTCATACTAATCAGAACTTAAGGGAAAAAAAAAAACATTGTTGCCTTTCAGTTTGAGGCATGGTGGACATTAGAGGAAACGTTTGAAAAGACGATCAAGGATATTTGAAGGTCAATTTCAAGAGAGATTCCGGTTAAATTGGAAGGCTTAAAATAATGTTTGACTTGCTGGGCTAGTAAGATTAACAAAGGTAGGGAGGGGCTCAAAAGAGATCTCCATCAGAAGTTAGAAAGCTTGCTTGAGAAAGAGAGGACGAAAGATAATCTGGCCGACATCATTGATACGAAACTTTACCTTAATTTGGAAATTGAAAAGGATGAGGTGTATTGGGAGCAAAGAGCGCATGCTAATTAGCTGGATCTGATAGATAAGAGCATAACATTTTTCCGTAATTTGGCTTCCCAACGCAAGCGAGCTAACACTATCAAATGTTTGAGAGATAAAGAAGAAATGGATGTAAGAAACATTGATGAGATAGGCAAGATTGCTACTAATTTTTTTCAAGAGCTATTTACAACTGGAGGATCGAGTAATATGGACGAGGTTTTCTCGGGAATTTAGCAATGTGTTTCTCCAGAAGAAAATTTGATGCTTGCAGCCACCTATACTGAAGATGAGATACGAGAAGCGATAAAGAGGATGGGCCCAACAAAATCTCCTGGTGACGATGGTTTCTCGACATTTTCTTTCAAAAATATTGGCACATTGTGGGTTTGAAGGTAACTTCCTTTTGTCTAAAAATTCTAAATGCAGATGGTGATTTGAAAGATTTGAATGTTACAAATATTGTCTTAATCCCCAAATCCCACAAATATGACCAATTTTCGTCCCATAAGTTTATGTAACGTCCTTTATAATATGATAGCAAAGGTTGTGGCAAACTGTTTTCAGCATGTTTTCGACGGGTGCATTGATAGTGTTGAGAGTGTCTTTGTCCCTGGGTGCCTAATCACTGACAATGTACTCATGGCTTAGGAAATCATGCACACTATGAGACAGAAAAGAATTGGCAAAAAAGACTGATGGCATTGAAGGTTGACATGAGTAAGACTTATGACAGGGTGGAGTGAGAGTTTTTGAGGGCTATGATGGAACGAATGGGGTTTGTGCAAATATGGGTAGATTTCATTATGCGATGTCTCAATTCAACATCCTACTCAGTTATTTTTAATGGAAATAAAAGAGAACAATCTAAACCGACCAGAGGTCTTCAACAAGGAGATCCAATTAGTTCTTTTCTTTTTCTGATATGTATCTCTAATGCGATTGGAAAGTAGAAGGGGGGAGATTAAATGTGCAAAAGCTAGTATTCAAATTTCTCATCTCCTTTCCGCAGATGATTACATTTTATTCGAAGAAGCTACTCCTTGAAGAGCTAAGAGTTTTAAAAATATTTTGAAAGTTTATGAGTCATACTCGGGTCAATGTGTAAACTTTGAAAAATCAACTGTGTATTATAGTAACAATATGAACGAGGTAGCAGCTTGTTTCGAAAGTTTTGGGGGTAAAGAGCTCGAATGATGTTGAGAGATATCTTGGTCTTCCAAATTTGGTCGGAAAAAAAAAAAAAAAAGATATTTCCAAAACTGGAAGGATCGTATCAAATTAAAAATTAATGTGTGGAGTACGAGATTCTTGTCATAAAGGGGAAAAGAGGTCTTCATTAAATCAGTTTTACAAGTCATACCTACTTATTCTATGATGTGTTTTTTTTTGCCCAAAATGTTGTATGAGGAACTAGAAGCTTTAATTGCTAGGTATTGGTGGCAAAGGGGCCGGGGAGTAAGGGAGTACATTGGTGTAGCTAGGAAAAAATGTGTGCGCTGAAATCGGATGGTGGCTTGGGTTTTCGAAATATAAAGAAATGTGGCTTGGGTTTTCGAAATATAAAGAAATTTAATGTGGCTCTACTCGCTAAGCAGGGATGGCGTCTTATTGATCAACCTGATTCACAGTTAGCTCATGTCCTAAAAGCTAAATATTATTTCTCTACAAATTTTGTAAGGCCCAATTTTAAAAAAAACTCTGAGCCCAATAACAAGGAAAAAGCCCAAATTAAAGAATTTTGCACCCAAACCAAAATTACAATCAAAAACACAACCCACAAAGAAAATAAAAAGGAGAAACCCTAGGTCGGAGAGTCCTAGCGCCAGCACGCCCGCGCCAAAGAAGGCCCACCTCCGAATCGGTCAAGGTCAAGCAACTCGCGCCACCACGGCACCACGTTAGAAGCCGATCTACCACGAACCTACAAAACAGAAACGAATAAGTTGTAAAACAAAGGCTATAAAGCCACAATGTAAATCAAGTCGAGGGGAGACTAGGGTTTTTGAAAAGAAAACGAGAGAAAAGCAAACACTTGTAAAGAGGGTTTTTGAGAGAGAAAAAAGAAAACACATTTGTAAACAGTAATAGTCCAGAGAAATACAAAAAAAGAGCAAGGTTTTTTTTTTCATTTCGGTTTATTTTATTTTATTTTATTTTTATTTTTTTATTTTTGAACTGTTTTGCTTTTTTTTAATATATATAAAGGTTTTTTTAAAAAAAAGAAAGGAAGAGAAAGCTTATTTTTCAGGTTCCTACCATCAGGGATTGGTGGTGCATGACAACAATGGCACGGAGGGGACGCCGAAATCAAGGAAAGGGAAGTGAGAGCTCCCAGATTTTTTTTTTTAATGGGGAAATGAAATTTTGGAGGGTTTTTCCCATTTATACCTGTGGATAAAACGACACGATTTTGAGTTTTGGGTCGAGGCCAAACGACGTCGTTTTGGTCCTCGACCATGACCGACCACGACCCGACCCGCACCAGTGCTAGGATCCGCGTGTTTTCTTTGGAGGGGCTAATTGCGCGTTTAGCCCCTCCGCTTTTTACTAGTTTTAAAATCAATTTTTTTTATTTACGATTCGGCCCCAAAATTTCGCGCCTGTTTTCAATTAAGTCCACAGTGGGGCGCTGCGTTTTACAGAGTGGGTTTATTGCCCTTCTGGTCCCCATAAGTTTCGCGCGCGTCATAATTTACCCCTTTTTCATTATTTCTTTTTAAATTTGGCCCCAGATATTCTGTTTTTATCCCGATTTAGTCCTTTTTTCGTTTATTTCAGCATTTTACCATTAAATTAGTTTTTTTAAATTCTTTTTACTTTATTTTATATCTCATATTATTATTATAATCATATTATTTCATTATTATATTATTATTATTATATATGGTTATTATATATGTATATATACCCTTGTTTACTTTCACTTTTGTTTTTTATTATATTTATTATTTTATTGTTATCAAGTATTTTTTTACTATTTTATTAATAATTATTATTTTCTTATTTTCTTTTATTATTATTATTATTATTATTATTATTGTTATTATTATTATCATATTTACCGTTATCTTCAATATGTTTATTTTATTTTTTTGTTATCATATTAATTATGTGCATATATAGGTTTCTATCATTTTATTTTTGTTATTATGGTTATCATTTTATGTTTCTTTATCAATATTAATATTACTATTTTCATTATTTCATTAGCTCTATTATTTTTATTTATTACCTTTTTTTGTAATTTACTATTTATATTCATATGTTTTGTTCTTATCATCCCATGTCAACCAATGATTTTGAATTACATCCTAACGTTTTTATTTTTATGCCCAAAAAATGGGCCCTTACGAAGGTAATATTTCGTATTTAGAAGTCCGAGAAATCGTGCCCAATCGTGCTGGGTTTCGATTTTTTCGTTCGTCTAGATCACTAAATATCCTTTAAAGATTTTTAATCATGTGTCATAAAGGTAATTTTGTGTGTGGAAGTTCGGGAAATCGTGCCCAATCGTGCTGGGTTTCGATTTTTCGTTCGTCTAGATCGCTAAATAACCTTTAAAGATTTTTATCGTGATATTAAAATAAGGCAATGTTTCGTGTTTGAAGTTCAAGAAATTGCGCCCAATCGTTTGGGTCTCGATTTTTGCTCATCTAAACAACTAGATATCCTTCACCGATTTTTTCCGTATTTCTCAAATAAGGGCAATATTTCATGATTGGAAATTCAAGGAATCGTACCCAATCGTGCTGGGTTTCAGTTTTTAGTTTAGCCAAATAATGAAATACCCCTTTTTAAATTGCACTACCGAATTTTGGAAATCGTAAAGTGATCTTGGTATCGAGAGATTGAAGCATCGTGCCTATCATGTTGGACATGATACTTTAACTTTTCAAGCAAGGAGTTTCGATTTCCAATACGAGTCATCCAAATATTATTTTTTTTTCTCCCCATACTCTAAAATATTTTCTAAACGGTCGATATTAAGGACATTAATCAATCAATACGGTACCAATTTTGGGCGTTGCGAGGGTGCTAACCCTTCCTCGTGCGTAACCGACTCCCGAGCCCGTTTTCTTAAAATTCGTAGACCAAAATGTTTTATAAGTGGCTCAATCACACTTCAAAAACGATTGGTGGCGACTCCGTTTTCCCTTTTAAAGTCGGCCCGTTTTCCAACAAAAAAATGGTTTCGACAGCTTGGCGACTCCACTGGGGACCAATAAGAGAGTCAAGCCGTAAAATTGGTTGATTAGTGTCCTTTTTATCAAAAATAAATTTTTTTTTTCCGTTTTTAGTTGCATGAGTCTGTGTCGCGTCATATGTCTGCTTTGGTTTGTGAGACATAGAATATTTTTGGCATCCATATTGCATGACCGTTGTGGTCACACCCTTAGGTGGGAGCAAAAATCTATGCCTTCGTGAGGTTTTCACCTCCGCATGGGCTAGGGAACTGCTTCCGGGATACATCCGTACCTATGGTTCCGTGAGGTCTTCACCTCCGCATGGCCATAGGGAAATGTATTCCCCTGAACTGAACTCAATCAGTATGAGCCTATAATGGGTGAAGATTGAGGAATTTGTTGGTTCAGGTACCCTTTCTTTAGAACTAGACCACATGTAGAAAACCTAAGGGCCTACCCAAGGTAGAACCATGTCAAACCCTAGTGGTCACCCTGATAGGTTCTATGTTATTTAGTTTTCTTATACTAACGTGTTTTATTCTGTTTTGATTGCATTGCATTCACATCATAGAAAAGAGGTGTTGATTTCAAATTCGATTACTAAATAGAAAAGTTGGTCATAAGAAAATGGATTTTTTGATAAAGTGGATTATAATACGGTCATCCGAATATAGTCCAAGTGAATACAACGAGAGAAGACTTATAATCCGTGAAGGAATACAAGACCTTATCACCCAGGGATTCAAGTTGACAAGAATATTCGAAGATTACTACGTCTCGGCATTTTTTGAAGAAGCTAACAAGTGAACAGGAGTAGCGGTCCGGATCAAGCAAAAGGAGTTAGAGGAAGTATCTATTAGAATTTTACAAGACTTGACTTTGCGAAGAAGAGATTCATGTTTTCACTTGGACTATAAGGACAGTAGTGTATGCGATCCGTTTTGTGTAAAGAAATTTATTTTCTAGTAAAGTTTTTCTAATGTAATCGAATTCAAAGTCAATGCCTCTTATTTTGCATTCATTCATTTACATTGCATTTCATGCATTTGCATAGCATCACATCGCATCATGTGCATTTAATATCATAAAAGAACCCTATTAACTAGAGGTCATATTATAGTTATCCCGGAAGACCGCTATTACACTCGGAAAAAGACGAGAGCAATGGATCAAAGGATAGAAAAGTTGGAGCAAATGCGAAAGAGATGCAAGACCAACTACGAGCTCGGATGCAAGAGCGATTAGCCAAGATCCAACAGGATATGAGGGATCAAATGTGGAATCCGAGAAGCATGATGAGCCGCCTAACACGCTTGTTGGTGGAGGGCCTGAAACGGAAAAAGGCCTATGGTCGACATCGAGGAGATAATGAAGATTTTGCTTGCCCTCCGGGCTTTCGACAAGTTCCCAAGCGCAACCACCAAGAGTATCGGTCAATATCAAACCTCAAGACCAATCCGGTGCTCAAGACTGGAAACTTCCCATGAGCTCGAGCTCTAACCCCGAGGTCAATTTGGTAAAACCAATAATCCTGCACTTGATGAGGTGGCGGAAGGGAAGAAGTAAAAGCGAGCTTCCAAAAGAGTTCAAGATAGATGCAAATGGCTAGAGGAGAAGTTTGAGCATTGGAAAGTATCGATTACCAATGCGAAGTGGATGCTAAGAAGTCGAGTCTAGTCCCGATTTAGTACTTCCTCCAAAGTTCAAGATGCGAGTTTGAAAAGTACAACGGACTAGGCGCCCGAGGCCCATATCACGATGTTCACGGAGAATGACGGGATATGTCAACAACGACCGATTGTTGATCCATTGCTTTCGAGGATAGTCGATTGGGTCGCTGAAAAATGGTACAACCAGTTGAGTTGTACCCAAATCAAATCGTGGAGAGATTTGGCGCAGCTTTCATTAAGCATTACTACCATGTGACCGATATAGCACCGACAGGATCACGTTGCAAAACATGGAGAAAAGTCAAGTGAAAGCTTGTAAAGTACGCCCAAAGATGGAGGGAGGTCGCCACGCAGTCCAAACCACCGTTACTAGAAAAGGAAATGACCATGCTCTTCATCAATACCTCAAGGCACCTTTCATTAACCACATGTTGGGAGGCACGACTAAGAGTTTCATGGACATGGTGATGTCAAAGAGATGATAGAGAACATAATCGGTGTGGGAAGATAGAAGCCGGAGAGAGCACAAGAAGAGCCGCACCAAGAAAAGGGAAGTGAAGTGGGGAATATAAGCTGGGTTATCCTAAACCCGCATTATTACCCAACCGAGAATCAGAAGTGTGGGCAGTTCACCAAGACAAGAGCCCAACACGAGGTAAAGGACCGAGAAATTCCAATTTACTCCTATCTGGTGACGATAAGGAGTTGTATAAAACTTTATTAGACGACACGTAGTAGCCCCCTGTCTACTCAGAATCACAAGCAACCCCATATCCTAAATGGTATAATGCGAGCACTCAATGTGAATACCATGCAGGATAGTGGGCACCCGACAGAGAATCTTTTCTTTCAAAAAGCTAGTCGAGAGGCTCATCAAAATGGGCATTGTGGAGTTCAATGATGCGCTTTGTTGTGAAATCCATTACCTAGTCACATTGATAATGGGATGAATGCAATAATCGAGAGCGCAGGAAAAGAATCAAGTGGAACGTTGCGTAAATAAGAACCCCGATGAGAGAGGTCCTGGAGAAGAATGGTGGAAAGAGGTTTAATTAGACAAGACGTAAGGGCAAATCCTGGATACGAGGAACTATTGTGAGTTCCATAACAAGGAAGGCCATGAGATCCAACAAAGGCAAATAATTGAGCCCTAGTACAAGGGTTAATGGATAATAAAGAGTTGGAGTTTTTTGACTTTGCGGGAGGGGAAAATATATGTACCATAGGAAGAGAGTCAGTAAAGAAGGACGCCGAGGTCAAATGGGGGTCAATTACTTTTCCACACATCTCCAAGGTATAGATATCGGAAAGAATTATTCCTCCTAAACTGGGGAGGACAAATGAAGAAACGGCCGAAGACATGTTAAAAGCCTTGATCATCAAAGCGATTCGAGGAGAGATCGAATGAAGGAAACCTAGGAGGCGTTCATCCCTACGAGCCTGAAAGTGTTTTGAATAACTGGACTGTGAAGGAAACTCCTGTAGTTTTTAGAGCTAACACAGAGTAATGTTCAAAACACACTTGTTGTTTTAAGCCTAGAAACAATAAGAATCTTTTGTGAAATAGGCTCATGTTCAAACATCTTTATTGTCAATAAAAATGCATGTTTGTGTTTCATGTCGAGCAAATATTTTCTCATTTTTTTCCCCATGTCATACTATATATTCTTTTGTTCTTTGGAATGTTTTTTCATTTTTCATCCATTATTATAAATAATCATCTTTAGAACCGTTTATTCCTTGGAATTTACCTTCGTACCTACAATAGGTACCCGGATATCGGGACATGAGCAACTTTATTCTGAGACTCACTTTTGAGTGAAATATGGGTCTAAAAGGATCCGAATATTTTGAAGATGTCGAGAGTACAACTTACCCATTGATCATTAAGGATGGGAAAACAAAATGAAAATAGACTCTATCGTACAAAGGGTCAGTGAACATTGTGAGTCAGGGGAAAGGAGTGAAGATCGAAGCCTTGCCCTCCACCGAAACAAAGCAAGACGCCATTGAGTTATTCAAAGAATTCAAAGATGTCTTTTCATGACCGCATCAAGATATGCCTAGGCACGATGAGGCTACCATGAAAGAGAGATTTTGTCAGTGTTGCCGTAAATGCCAAATTGAGAAGACATGAATTATATGCTTTTTCTATACGTGGGGCATAAATGTTACAGGGATGATTTCGTTAAAAGTATCTAGTTGACGCCTATTCATTTTCGTGATTGTCAACTATTCCACTAAGAGAGTGAGGTTCGGTTCCTATAACAAAGTTACAGGGTCAATCATCAAGTTTAATTTCAACTTCGAGTTCAAGTTCGAATTAAAAAAAAAAAAAACAAAACAAAAGAAAAAAGAAAAAGAAAGAAAGAAGAAAAGAAAAGAAAGAAACCATCAAAAAAAAGATTTTGAAAGATGATGGACCATTTACCCTCTATGCCTCTCGAATGTTGGCGAGAACTTCCACCGGGCAACACCCTTCTCATTGGTTTATGGATGGATCTGATCTTGCCCATCTAAGTTAAAATTCTTACTCTTTAGATTTTGTCTGAATCGAAGTTGGACGAAACAGAATGGGTTCACTCTCAGATGACCGATCGAATCGATCGAGGAAATGGCTAAGAGCCATTCACCATGGTCAAGCTGTATGAAGCGGATGATGCGAGCTTACTATAAGAAAGTTTGCCCCAGAGTATTCCATGAAGGAGACTTGGTATTGAAACAGATCTTCTATATGCAAAAGGACTTGGGAAAGTGGATGCCTAATCGGGAAGGACCTTATGTTGTAAAGAAGGCCTTTTCTGGACGAGCTTTGATGCTAGCCGAGATGGAAGGCAAAAGTCTGCCAAATCCAATTAATATTTCGCTTGAAAGTGGGCCAAGATGAAAACCCACAAAGGGCATCTTGAATCCAAAAAAAAAAAAAAAAAAAACGGAGAGGCCAAGGTGAAAACCCGCAAAGGGCACTTTGAGACCAAAGGGGCTTTGAGTCGAAAACCCGAAAAGGGCGGCTCAAGTTGTAATCAAATCATGATGGGGCATACAATAGTTTTGCCATGCTTGAATTGACAATGAGGAAGTATGTTACATCTTGGGGCATCGACAAAGTACTCTGAATCCCTTAAACACATATTGAGCTTAAAGGGTCCTCAAGAAGTTTGAACATAGAAGCTCAGTCAGCGATATCTGGGGCACCTAATTGCCATCTTACCCATTCTTAATTTGCTCGTTTCAGAATACATTACCAATAAATTTCATTCTTGATTGCATTTGCATTCTTATTTGTTTCGAGCTATGCTCCTAATTAATTTCTTTCTTGTCCATTATTATGATCTTTTCCAAGCATTTTTCATTGAAATAATGATTATTGAATTAATAATGCTTTCACAAAAGAAGTTTTATGACACTCGAAAGTCTCTAAATAATACAAGAATCAAACAGGATAATTATTTAGAACTAACCAGGCTTAAAGGGCTTAGAGACTTGAGATAAGGGACTAAGCAGTGACGACATCTTCAGAGTAGTTGTTAGAAGTATCAGCTGAACAAAGAAGACACACATCAGGGGTCACCTTAATAAACAGCAAGCAATAACAGCCCAAATGTTAAAAATGGATCATTTTCATGACATTTTGCATCCATTCATAACATTCATGATACATATGGTTAGGAACATCTTTCACGACATCCTAATCACTTGACATATGCATAGATCCCATGAAATCACTTCTACAGGTAAGTTCCTCAGAGGACAATGTAGCAAGGTTAATGGGAGTTATTGAAGCAGGTTAAAGATAGTAGATCCTATCTCCACTGAGCAGGAGTGGAGCGGATTGAAGACCATAGATCTTATCTCTACCGAAGCGAGTAGAGCAGATCGAAGATTCCACTTTATCTTCACCGAAAGGGTGAAGAAGCTAAAGATAGTAGATCCTATCTCCATCGAAAGGAGTGGAGCGGATTGAAGACCATAGATCTTATCTCTACCGGGTGAGTAGAGCGGATCGAAGATTCTAGTCCTATCTCCACCGAAAGGGAGTGGAACAGTCAAAACATTGAGCCTCAATTCCCTAGCAGTAGGGTAACAGTTAAAATAGCAGATCTTATCCCACCGGCGGAGTGGAACAGATCGAGAATGACGAGCCTTAATTCCCAAGCGGTAGGGTAACGGTCGAAAACATCGACCTTATCCCACCGAAAGGGAGTGGAACAGTCAAAAACATTGAGCCTCAATTCCCTAGCAAGAGGGTAGCAGGCCAAAATAGCAGATCTTATCCCACCGAAAGGGAGTGGAACAGATCGAGAACAACGAGCCTTAATTCCCAAGCAGTAGGGTAGCTGCCGAAAATATCGACCTTATCCCACCGAAAGCAGGAGTGGAACAGTCGAAAACATGGAGCCTCAATTCCCTAGCAAGTAGGGTAACAGTTAAAATAGCAGATCTTATCCCACCGAAAGAGTGGAACAGATCGAGAATGACGAGCCTTAATTCCCTAAAGTAGGTAATCTGCCGAAAACATCGACCTTATCCCACCGAGCAGGAGTGGAACAGTCAAAACATTGAGCCTCAATTCCCTAAGCAGTAGGGTAGCAGGGCCAAAAATAGCAGATCTTATCCCACCGAAAGGGAGTGGAGCAGATCGAGAACAACGAGCCTTAATTCCCAAGCGGTAGGGTGTGGTGAAAATATCGAGACCTTATCCCACCGGCGGGAGTGGAACAGTCGAAACATGGAGCCTCAATTCCCTAAGCAGAGGGTACCAGCCAAAATAGCAGGTCTTATCCCACGAGCAAGAGTGGAACAGATCGAAAACGACAAGCCTTAATTCCCTAAGCAGTAGGGTAACAGGCCAAAAATATCAGACCTTATCCCACTGAGCAGGAGTGGAACAGGTCGAAAACATGGAGCCTCAATTCTCTAAGCAGTAGGGTACCAGGCCAAAAATAACAGATCCTATCTCCACTAAGCAGGAGTGGAGTGGATTGAAGACAACAGATCCTATCTCCACTGAGCAGGAGTGGAGCGGATTAAAGCAGCAGATCTTACCTCCACTGAGCAGGAGTGGAGCAGATTGAGACAAAATTCCTATACCAGTAAAGATGCAGTGGGTCAAAGCAATGCTACCTGAAGAAAAGGAAGCATCGAGAAGTCGAGACTCAAGGGACCGGGCAAAATTGGTCCTCTTAAAGTCTTTGCTCCATTCTCGTTACGACAACGAGCAAAGAGGGCAACAGAAGGCCCAATTTTAAAAAAAAACTCTTGAGCCCAATAACAAGGAAAAAGCCCAAATTAAAGCAAACCTGCACCCAAACCAAAATTACAATCAAAAACACAACCCACAAGCGAGAAAATAAAAGGAGAAACCCTAGGTCGGAGAGTCCTAGCCAAGACGCCCAAGCGCCAAGAAGGCCCACCTCCGAACGGTCGCGTCCGCAACTCGCGCCACCACGGCACCACGTTAGAAGCCAGATCTACCACGAACCTACAAAACAGGAAACGAATAAGTTGTAAAACAAAGGCTATAAAGCCATAACAGAAATCAAGTCGAGGGGGAGACTAGGGTTTTTTTGAAAAAGAAAACGAGAGAAAAGCAAACACTTGTAAAGAGGGGTTTTCGGAGAGAGAAAAAAAAGAAAACACATTTGTAAACAGTAATAGTCCAGAGAAATACAAAAAAAAAGAGCAAGGTTTCCTTTTTTTCATTTCGGTTTATTTTTATTTTATTTTTTTATTTTTTTATTTTTGAATCCGCTTTCGCTTTTTTTAATATATATAAAGGTTTTTTAAAAAAAGAAAGGAAGAGAAAGCTTACTTTTCGTGTTAAAACCATCGTGGACGTGGTTATGACAATTTGCGGCCACGGAGGGCCTAAATCGCAAGGGAAAGGGGAAGAGAGCTCCCTTTTTTTTTTTTTAACGTGGGGAAATGAAATTTTCAGAGGGTTTTTCCCATTTATACTGTGGATAAAACGACACGCTTTTGAGCCTTGGTCGAGGCCAAACGACGTCGCTTTGGTCCTCGACCATGACCGACCATGACCCGACCCGCACGGTGCTAGGATCGCGTGTTTTCTTTGGAGGGCTAATTGCGCTTAGCCCTCCGCTTTTACTAGTTTTAAAATCAATTTTTTTATTTACGATTCTACCCCAAAATTTCGCTACTGCTTTCAATTAAGTCCACGATTAAGTATTGCGTTTCTGAGTGGGTTTATTGCCCTTCGGTCCCCATAAGTTTCAAGGTCATAATTTACCCTTTTCATTATTTCTTTTAAATTTGGCCCAGATATTCATTTTTATCCCGATTTAGTCCTTTTTCGCTTATTTCAAAGATTTTACCATTAAATTAGTTTTTAAATTCTTTTTACTTTATTTTATATCTCATTATTATTATTATAATCATATTATTTCATTATTATATTATTATTATTATATATGGTTATTATATATGTATATATACCCTTGTTTACTTTCACTTTTGTTTTTTATTATATTTATTATTTTATTGTTATCAAGTATTTTTTACTATTTTATTAATAATTATTATTTTCTTATTTTCTTTTATTATTATTATTATTATTATTATTGTTATTATTATTATCATATTTACCGTTATCTTCAATATGTTTATTTTTATTTTTTTTTGTTATCATATTAATTATGTGCATATATAGGTTTCTATCATTTTTATTTTTGTTATTATGGTTATCATTTTATGTTTCTTTATCAATATTAATATTACTATTTTCATTATTTCATTAGCTCTATTATTTTTATTTATTACCTTTTTTGTAATTTACTATTTATATTCATATGTTTTTGTTCTTATCATCCCATGTCAACCAATGATTTTGAATTACATCCTAACGTTTTATTTTTATGCCCAAAAATGGGCCCTTACGAAGGTAATATTTCGTATTTAGAAGTCCGAGAAATCGTGCCCAATCGTGCTGGGTTTCGATTTTTTCGTTCGTCTAGATCACTAAATATCCTTTAAAGATTTTTAATCATGTGTCATAAAGGTAATTTTGTGTGTGGAAGTTCGGGAAATCGTGCCCAATCGTCTTTGGGTTTCGATTTTTCGTTCGTCTCAGATCGCTAAATAACCTTTAAAGATTTTTATCGTGATATTAAAATAAGGCAATGTTTCGTGTTTGGAAGTTCAAGAAATTCGCGCCCAATCGTGCTGGGTCTCGATTTTCTGTTCATCTAAACAACTAGATATCCTTCACCGATTTTTTCCGTATTTCTCAAATAAGGGCAATATTTCATGATTGGAAATTCAAGGAATCATACCCAATCGTGCTGGGTTTCAGTTTTTAGTTTAGCCAAATAATGAAATACCCCTTTTTAAATTGCACTACCTGAATTTTGGAAATCGTAAAGTGATCTTGGTATCGAGAGATTGAAGCATCGTGCCCTATCGTGTTGGACATGATACTTTAACTTTTCGAAGCAAGGGAGTTTCGATTTCCAATACGAGTCATCCAAATATTATTTTTTTTTCTCCCCATACTCTAAAATATTTTCTAAACGGTCGATATTAAGGACATTAATCAATCAATACGGTACCAATTTTGGGCGTTGCGAGGGTGCTAACCCTTCCTCGTGCGTAACCGACTCCCGAGCCCGTTTTCTTAAAATTCGTAGACCAAAATGTTTTATAAGTGGCCCAATCACACTTCAAAAACGATTGGTGGCGACTCCGTTTTCCCTTTTAAAGTCGGCCCGTTTTCCAACAAAAAAATGGTTTCGACAAATTTTTTAAATGCAAGACTAGGGAATGCACCATTGTATACTTGAAAGAGCATTTGGGCGGCTAAGGGTCTCCTAAAAGATGGGTTAGGGTGAAGGGTTGGTACGGGTGACAGTATTTTACCTAACGAGGATGCGTGGCTACCCGGGGTAGCCAATTATAGATTACGTAATCATTATGATAATATTGGACCTACCGTTGCGTGTCTAATTGATAGTACTAACAGAGTATGGAAGGAGTTAATTTGTAATACTTTTGAAGCGGATAAGGCAGCTCAAATATTGCAGATCCCGCTTGCAAGGATGGAGCTTGTTGATATGACGATATGGCGGGTTGAGCCCTCGGGAGTATTATTGGTACGAAGTGCCTATAAACTATTACAAAGTCATAGTTTACCCTTTACCTCTAATGATTTACAGATTATTATACAACACTTTTACAAGAAATTATGGGCGTTACATCTTCCCACAAAAATAAAAATTTTAATGTGGAGAGCGTCGTGGAATTTTATCCTAACGATGGTCAATTTATTCAACAGAAGGCTGACTCAAAGTAGGAGGTGTCCACGATGCAAGGTGAGTGATGAGACTCTATGGCATGCCTTTGGCTAATGTCCTGTTTCAATAACAGTATGGAGACTTTTACATCTTGATTGGATTACTACAGGGCAACATACAAATTGTTTTGGATGGCTAAGCTGGGTTTTTAAGCGATGCTCGGAGCCCCAAAAACGCTTGTTTTGTTGCGACTTATGGGCTCTCTGGCTGGACGGAAACAGGAACCTTCATGAAGGGAAAAATCAATCAGGTATGGGGGTTGTCAACCTAATAAATAATTATATTCGGAAACTTGAAGGTTTGGAAGTTAGGAAAGATACCTTGGTTGGCGAGGAGAAGAAATGGAAAGCACCTGAAGGGTCTCTTATTAAGATTAATTTTGATGCTTCTTTTGATCGTCATGGTCGTAAGGCGGCTTCAGGAGTTGTGATTAGGAACAGGCGAGGAGATATTTTGGTCTACACCACTCGGCTAAACACGAAGGTCGGTTCGACTTTTGATGCAGAAGCCCTCGCCTATCTGGATGGTGTGCTCACAGGGGTTTCGTTGGGGTTAACAGAGGTCATTATGGAAGGAGATTCCAAATCCATCATCAACAAATGTAAGAGTGGTTTTATTGATAAATCACAGATAAGTGCTTACATTAGAAACATTTAGAAGGCAAATCACATATATCAGTTCACTATATTTCAACATGCACACAGATCAGCTAATCAGTTAGCCCACAACCTTGCTACGACGAGTTTAAAGGAAGGAGAAGCGATTTACTTGGAAGGTTGTGCTCCTGACCATGGGAACCGGAGTAATGCGAGTATACTAATAATCGGAGAAAGGGAAGTTGAGAGGTCCTTTTGTTTTCTTTTTGCACTCTACTCCTTGTCTCCAGCTTCTAGAACCGAGAGTTTTTAGGAAATAATGAAATGTGGAAAGTCGGTGAGAGATATAATGACAGGCTGGGGTTTTCGTTTTGTTGCGGTTTTCTAAGTTTCAAGATCTCTCTTTGCTTGACGTTTTGATTTTGTTGGTTTTTCCCTTTGTTTTTTATTTGGTTATCCGGGCTTTGTTTAGATTTGGTGGATCATGTCATTGTTCCGCCCACTTTTTATCCATTTAAGTTGTATTGTGTAGTATAATGTTTTCTTAATTAATATACATCAAAAGGTTCACAGCTAATATCTCAAATATTAACCTAATTATAATACTCTATTTATCTTAGTAAAGAAAATTAAAATTGAGGTGAAACTTTTAATTTTAACCATTTTAATTAAAAATATATTTAAAAATATTTTATTGATAGATTTTATAATTTTTTATTTTTATATTCAATTTTAAAGAATATGACAAATTTAATAGGATAATGGAGTATAATAATTTTTAAAGTTTTTTTAATATTGATCTTTTATTAGTTTTTTTATAAATATTGTTGTTTTAGTATTATTTTCTAGAATGTGTTTTGATCACTTCAAAGTCTATTGGTGTCGAAATTTACGTAAGAAGGTAAAATTATGATTTTTTCATTGTCTTCCAATTTTAATTAGGAAATAAGAAATCAATCTTTTAGTTTTTCAGAAAGTTTATAAGTACAATATAATTATAGTACAATCACAAATGATGATATGTGTTAGCATTCAAGGTCCAAACTTCAAGTCCTAGGAATGATATCCTCTTTCCAATTTTTATTGTATAAAAAAGAAATACAATTGTAAATACATATTTGATGTGTCTCTAACTAACTATGATTACAATAAAGGCAAGCGCACCTATCGTTTAATAGTATGGTTATGGTAAGATCGAAAATATCGTATCTACAAGGACCAAGAGCATTAGTAATTACTATATTCTTATTATCTAGCCTAAGAATTGGAGTGATTTCTTTTAAACTAAAATTAATTAGAAGCACAACAGAGAACGAATTGGAAAAATACTTTTAGACAACTATATGAGATAGGCAATACCTAAGGAAGAATTCACCTAGACTTCACTTATTACTTTTGATTCATATAATTTA
Organism: Gossypium rotundifolium; assembly: GCA_025506655.1. Lineage (NCBI taxonomy): Eukaryota > Viridiplantae > Streptophyta > Magnoliopsida > Malvales > Malvaceae > Gossypium > Gossypium rotundifolium. The sequence goes on along the minus strand of CP106724.1, from coordinate 145,926,009 downwards.
TTCACTTGACTTAATCCGTAGAAATCCCTGATTTATGTTAATATCTCTTTCAAGACTAAAAACAACTGACTCTTGGTTGATTAATTGAAATCTCTTTCTAATTAAAACCCCTATTGTCGCATTAACTCTATCTATGGATTCCCTTATTAGATTTGACTCTAATCCGACAGATTTATGTTGCCCTATTTCTAGGGTTGCAATCAACTCCGCTTAATTGTGTTGATCTACTCTTAAACAGGGACTTTTGCTCCTCTGAATAAGCACATTCGACTTGAATCAATAACATGAATTATCAAAACAAGAATAAGAACTCACAAATAAGAATAAGAACTCACAAATAATTATCTTATAAATCAAATAATAATAAGATCTGTCTTAGGTTTCATCCCCTTAGGTATTTAAGGGATTTAGTTCATACTAATAGAGGGAAACATCTTAAAATAAGGAAAATAACAAAACATAAGAAAACCCAAAAACTTCAAGAGAAATTGATAAGAGATCCTCAGTCTTGATAGAGATCTTTCTTCCAAGCTGCTCCCGATGGCTATCTTCGAGTATTTTCTACTTTCTACTCCGCGTCCCTTTTTTAGGTCCTCCCCTAGGGTGTATATATAGGCTTTGGAACACCTCTATTGGCCCACAAGTGGCCTTTTCTAAATAGGATTAAACTTTGGTGCGGCAGGGACACACCCATGTGCAAGAGCCTAGGCCGTGCTTGATTCTTCTTGTCACACACGGTCGTGTGGTTTGCCCGTGTATGGAAGTCCAGGCCGTGTTAATTTTTGAGGTGGGCCCATTTTGTCCCTTTTGGCCCATTTATTGTTCTTTTCGACTCCCTAAGCTCTCTCGAGTATTAAACATGAAATTAAAGGATTAGGAGCATCGAATTCATCAAATCTAATGAAAATTCATCCAAAAAATTAGCCAAGCATGGGGTAAAAATATGTATAAATTATGGTTTATCAAATATCCCCACACTTAAACCTTTCCTTGTCCTCAAACAAAATCCTCAACTCACAATTAAAATTAACTTCCTTAATTCATAATTCTTCATCAATAATGTCTCATCATAATTCATAAATAATTCATACATTGATAATTTAACTAAAAGAGTCCTAAAGATTCAAACAATTTAAGTCACAGATTTTTATAGCACAAAAACATAGGTGTTTCCCCTTACCTAAATAATCACTTTTAATTCAAAACCGACAAGAATTGACATCCTCACTAAAGATTCACTCAAATCACTCAAGGTGTTTAAGGTTTAAGATTAAGCACTCAAAAGTCAAACATGAAAAGTTATTACCATAGGCTTGCATGAAAATCAAATCTCCACCACTATAAAATGAGATGATACACCAATCAAAAGGTCTTTAAAAAGGGTTGTAATGGGGCTTGGGTTAAAGGTGTGGATAAAGGCTGAAAAAGAAGGTTAAATTTGAGATTGAATTGACAAATTACCTAACTAGAAAAATAAACTAATACTGAATAATTACATCAATTGAAAACTTATCAATAATAACATGAACTTCTTCTCAAAATGTGAAATTAACTGCTTAAGCTCAAATAACATAGAATTAATATTTCCACTTTTTTTTTAAGAATAATAATGAGGCGAATTTAACAACTAAAATAAAGAACATAGATAGGCATCTGACCAAATCAAATCTCGACAAAAAGGGATTAATATAATAGGGAAAATTCTTAACGAATAAAAAAAATGAGTTTTAGGTTAATATTGAGGGTAAATCAAGAAACGGTTTATTAGGATCAAAGGGGTTCTCTAGGGGTTAATTATGAAGGTAGGATTTTTAGGGTAAGTGGGTTAAATCCTAAGTGCCTTTATCATCTCAGTATATCAAATCAAGGGTGTGGTCTCGACATGTATAATCGAGGCAAGTTCTAGAATAACAAATCAATATTGACACACTCATAATAAAAAAAATGAGCAAGAAAAGTGTATGCTCTAAAGGCTCAAAATCTCACAAAAATTATGGTTTTTGATGTCAATCTTGCAAATTTCAAACTTCAACGTGATATTTAAATTTAGGGAAACAACCTAGAAATTTTTAATTCTGAAAATAGATTTATCATGCTTGATTCTCTAATATCTTAAAGTTTAAATGATCAATGCACAATTACCTATGACTTAATCCAAAACATATCAATGAAAATCATAAGTCAATAGAAGTTTCATTTTAATAGTAATATGAGAAAATCTACTTGCAAACAAGACATAATTTAGGGATTTTCTAATAATACTATAATTAAGCTCTCCACACTTAAGATGTACATTTTCCTCAATGTAAGTAAGAAAATCATAAGATAGGGAGAGAAGTAAAACATTTTGAATTTTGGATGGAATCAATGAAAAGAAACCGGATAAATTTGGGCAGAGGTGAACGTGGGGAAGGATACTCTGGCAGCACCTCGAACTTTTTGAAATCGAATTAATGAAGCAACCGGCATGAACTTATGGTACCTTAAGCTAAATCTAAATGATATGAAGAATAAGAACAACATAATAAAGAAAATGAAAATAAATAAAGGAAAATAGATATGAATTCAAAAATAAAGGGGAAACAAAGGGACCAACGGTGGCAAGGGTGGTGGTTGGTGTGGTGGTGGTGTAAAGAAGGAATAAGGGAAATGGGGAAAGGGAAAAAGAAGGAAGAAAGACAATGGGAGAAGAAAAGAAAATGGGGTTTTCGGGCTGGAAAAGAAGGGAGGAGGGAAGAAAGTGGAGGAGGAGGGTGGTGGTCAAAAGGGGTGCGGTGGCTGGGGTTTGGTGAAGGAAGTGAACAGAAGAATTGGGTTTAAATAGAAATTGGGACACATAGTTGCGATCCACACCCGTGTGCTTAGACGTGTTAGGTCAAATGGCCGAGTCGCATGACCGTGTGATGCTTCGGTCGTTTCTCCTATGCTTGTGTAGAGGTTTCCACTTCCATGTTAATTGATCAGTATCGACCACAACTTATAGGCATGGGCATGTCGCACGTCCGTGTAACTTTCTCAATATTGCCCACGGTCTTAAGGCACGCTCGTGTGAGTTTATCGCATGCCGTGTTCTTTAGTCAGTGTCGACCACAATTATCGTAACCCCATGTTTTGCGAAAAATTTTTGTCCTGTTCCCGCATGGTCTCTGCCACACCGATGTATTTACTCGTGGTGTCCACACAGCCACGACCACGCCCGTGTGTAAGGCCATGTGGGTAAGAAAACCTGCGTTTTATTAATTTGGTTAGTTTTTAGTTAGGTGTTTAAAATTAAAACTATGGACATTAATGAGGTTAGTACTCAGGTTGTCTCCCGAGAAGCTCTTATTTAGAGTCTAAGCTCGACTCACCTTCCATTCTCATACTCATGGTGGTTCGAGGAGTTGGCACTCTTCTTTCCTGCTATTAGTTCTATTATCAATATACAGTTTGAGTCAAGTAGTGTTTACCTTAAAAGTGCCGAACTTAGGATTAGTTACCTCGACTGTTCCGTATGGGAAGACATTGTGTACCGTGAAAGGGATCGCTCCGTTTTTATTAAGGTTTGAAATGGCAATTCATGGGTCTGTTTTATCCAACAGTACCTAATCCTCGATCTTAAATTGGTTTGTCCCATCCTTAAGCTTGTTATGGAGTCGCTTTGGTTCATCGTGTTTTCTCGGTTTCTTCTTGACGTGTGTCCATTCATCTAATTCATCGATTTGTAGTCTTCTTTCCTCATGAACAGTTCCGTTCTCAATATGAGAGCTAGACCATGGCATTGTCATCTTTTTCTTAGATGTTTCCTACAAAGAAGATTTAACATTAAGTTCATTTACATTAACAGGGTTTGTATCATCTTTATCACTAGATATTCTGACAGAATCACATGCTTGGAGTTTAATCATGTCATCACTTACACGAAGTATTAATTCTCCCGTATCAACATTAATAATGGTCCTGGAAATTGCTAAGTAAGGTCATCCTAAAATTAAAGGAACGTCATTATCCTCATCCATGTCTAAAACAACAAAGTCTACTGGGAATATAAATTTATCAATTTTGACTAGCACATCTTCAATTATACCTCTAGGAAATCTAATGGTTTTATCAGCCAATTGAATGCTCATCCTAGTTTGTTTGGGTTTCCTAAGACCTAGCTGTTTAAACATTTTATAAGGCATAACATTGATACTTGCCCCTAAATTAGCTAATGCATTATTAACAGATAAACCACCAATTAAGCAAGGAATCATAAAAATCCCTAGATCTTTTAAATTTTGAGGTAGTTTATTCTGTAAAATTACTGAGCAAACTGCATTTAACTCCACATGCGATGCATCGTCTAACTTCTGTTTGTTTACAAAAAGCTCTTTCAAAAATTTTTCTGAATTCGGCATCTGCGGAATAGCTTCAATAACCGGTAAGTTAATATGTAATTTCTTTAAAAGTTTAAGAAATTTACCCAATTATTTATCTGTGCGGTCTTTCTTCGTCGCATTGGGGAATGGCACACGAGGTTGGTACTATGTACTTATAGGTTTTAGTTTATTATGGCTTTCCTCAGCCTTACCTTTATCTACCACGTTTTCTTGCCTCAGGTTTGGTTCGTCTAACCTTTCACTATCGTGAGCAGTAATGGCATGAAGTTGCTTATTTGGGTTAGTTTCAGTGTTGCTTGGCAAGCTACCTTGTGGTCGTTCTGAGATCAACTTGGCAAGCTGACCTATTTGGTTCTTGAGCCCTTGAATTGACGCTTGCTAATTTTTTAGTGCTGTTTTGGTGTTTTGAAAATGGGTTTTTGACACCGAGATGAATTTTGTTAACATCTCCTCAAGTTGGCTTCTTCTCTTGTGGGTAGGGTTGTTGTTGAAAGTCTGTAGGGGGTTGTTGTCTCTGATTTCCTTGACCACCCCATGAGAAGTTTGGGTGGTTCCTCCAACCTGGATTGTAAGTGTTACTATAGGGATTATTCTAAGGTCTAGAATTATTACCCATATAGTTCATCCATTCGCTTTCTATGCCAGGGTTGTAGGATGGATATTCTGTATTGTTCATTCCTCCTTCATTCGTATCACACTGCATCACTGGATGTACCTGCGAATAACCACACAAACCATCAATCTTTTTATTTAAAAGCTCTACCTGGTTTGATAACATGGTGATTGCGTCGAGGTTGAAAACACTGGCTACTCTTTTCGGCTTTGTTCTCATGACTTGCCATTGATAGTTATTCAGTGACATCTCCTCTATAAACTCATAAGCCGCTTCAGGGGTTTTGTTATTTGGGGTTCTATCGGCAGCTGCATCAATCAACTACCTAGTTTAGGGGTTCACACCATTGTAAAATATTTGAACCTGTAGCCATAATGGTAGCCCATGGTGAGGGCATCTTCTCAGTAGATCCTTGTATCTCTCCCATTCATCGTAAAGTGTTTCTAAATCCATCTGCGCAAAAAAAAAAGATATCATTCTTCAACTTAGCCGTTTTAGCCGGCGAAAAATATTTAAGTAAAATTTTTTCGGTCATTTGTTCCCATGTAATGATAGATCCTCGTGGTAACGAGTTCAACCATTGTTTAGCTTTGTTCCTCAACGAAAAGGGAAACAACCGAAGGTGAATGGCATCATCAGAAATGCCATTAATTTTGAAAGTATCGCACAACTCTAAAAAGTTGGCTAAATAAGTATTTGGGTCTTCATCCTGCAAACCATCAAACTGAACAAACTGTTGAATCATTTAAATAGTGCTAGGTTTCAATTTAAAATTATTTGCAGCAATAGCAGGTCTAACAATACTCGATTCAGCTTCAGTTAAATTAGGCTTAGCATAATCGTAAATAGTACGAGGAGCAGGATTTTTGGCAACCTTCGGAGGTAGCGGATTGTTATCAGCCATCTCCTCAGTAATATTGGTTTCGTCTTCTTGCTCTTCTTTTATGTATTATAGACTTCACTTTATCTCCCTACGATTTCTGAGAGCGGTACTTTCTATCTCACTATCAAAAAGCAAGGGTCCTGACGGGTTTCTTCTAGTCATAAACTAAAATTACCTGCCAGAAGCAAATAAAAGACAAATTAGCAAAATAAAATAATAAATTGCAAATAAAAATAAAAAATGACTAAAGTAATAAAAATTTAGTGTTCCTAATATCTTAGTCCCCGACAATGGCACCAAAAACTTGATGTGTCTCTGACTAACTATGATCCCAATAAAGGCAAGCGCACCTATCGTTTAACAGGATAGTTATGGTAAGACCGAAAATATCGTATCCACAAGGACCAAGAGTATTAGTAATTACTATCTTCTTATTATCTAGCTTAAGAATTGAAGTGAGTTCTTTTAAACTAAAATTAATTAGAAGCACGATAGAGAACGAATTGGGAAAATACTTTTAGACAACTATATGAGATAGGCAATACCTAAGGAAGAATTCACCTAGACTTCACTTATTACTTTTGATTCATATGATTTTTTCACTTGACTTAATCCATAGAAATCATTGATTTATGTTAATATCTCTTTCAAGACTAAAAACAACTGACTCTAGGTTGATTAATTGAAATCTCTTTCTAATTAAAACCCCTATTGTCATATTAACTCGATCTATAGATTCCCTTATTAGATTGGACTCTAATTCGGCAGATTTATGTTGCCCTATTTCTAGGGTTGCAATTAACTCCGCTTAATTGTGTTTATCTGCTCTTAAACAGGGACTTTTGATCCTCTGAATAAGCACATCCGACTTGAATCAATAACCTGGATTATCAAAACAAGAATAAGAACTAACAATTAAGAATAATAATAAGTATTTATCTTATAAATAAAATAATAATAAGATCCGTCTTAGGTTTCACCCCCTTAGGTATTTAAGGGATTTAGTTCATACTAATATAGGGAAACATATTAAAATAAGGAAAACAACAAAACATAAGAAAACTCAAAAAATTCAAGAGAAATTGATAGGAGATCCTTAGTCTTAATGGAGATCCTTCTTCTAAGCTGCTCCCGATGGCTGTCTTCGAGTATTTTCTACTTTCTTCTCCGCGTCACCTTTTTAGGTCCTTCCCTAGGGTGTTTATATAGGCTTTGGAACACCTCCCTTGGCCAACAAGTGGCCTTTTCTGAATAGGATTAAACTTTGGTGCTGCAGGGACACGCCCGTGCGACACGCCCGTATGCAAGAGCCTAGGCCGTGCTTGATTCTGCTTGTCACACACACAGGTGGTGCCTGCCTGTGTCTGTAAGTCCAGCCGTGTTGATTTTCGAGGTGGGCCCATTTTGTCCCTTTTTGGCCCGTTTATTGTTATTTTCGACTCCCTAAGCTCTCTTAAGTATAAAACATGAAATTAAAAGATTAGGAGCATCGAATTCATCAAATCTAATGAAAATTCATCCAAAAAATAAGCCAAGCATGGGGTAAAAATATGTATAAATTATGGTTTATCAATATCAGAGCAACTAGAAAGTAGAATCAAACCAGGGAGAACTTTGAATGGTGAGTTTTATCTTTTCTAGTCAAAAAGGTAATAAAGCAGCTAAGAAGGTAGGGTAATGTGATGAGGAGTCGCCAAACAAAAGTGGCACAAAGATGGACGAAACGAAAATGAGTATGATACACTCCAATGTCTTTTAAAGAAAAACTTATATAGGAAACTCACTTGTTCAAAGGGATGCCCACAATAATGTTTATGAAATTATGAGGAAGATGATGTTTATTGTTTGATGAAGATGTGACTATTAGGTTATTGAATGGTATTCCTTCCATTCAATTCTCGAAAAGAGTTCACAATTTGGTTGAGAAGAGCATGGATAACATAATAGTGATTAATTTATTGAGATGAAGAATTGGTTTTAATACTTTACAAAATTGCATATGTACACTATGGAAGCCAACACAACCAATGAAAGTTATGAATATCGAGAATGATCATTTTCTGGTTAAGTTTCATGCGAAAGAGGATTATTTGAAAATTATTGTCCAAGGACAATGCATCGTGTTTGGCTATTACCTTATGGTGGAACCATGGTCATCAAGCTTCATTACAACACAACCACAATCGATACATGTAGTAGCTTAAATATGACTATTAGCTTAAATATGACTATCAGGACTCATAGCCACTCTTTATATATAAGAGAAGTATTTTGACTATAATTGGCAAAATGATTAGACTAGTTACTAAAATAGATTACAAAACTAATAGCAAAGTGTATGGAAGGTTAGCACGAATGGTAATCAGTATTGATTTGAGTAGCCCGTTAATTCCAAAAAATTATCATCCGCAGGAAAGTGCAAAATGTTAAATACAAATCATTGCCTACAATGTGCTTTCATTGTGGAAAAGTTTTGGAAATTTTGGTTAAGAAAATAGCAAACATTATGCAAACGAAAGTTCAGTTTTTTTTCTTAAAGCCAAGCCTTGTGATATTTATAGTGACAAACCTAACTTTTTAACAAATGATCTTCTCTGTTATCCTCGAACCCTGACTTGCTTTTAGTTGGGCTTAAACAACACAAATCGAATGCATAGAATGAGAACTTTGATTAACTTTCAGTGGGAGAATTAATTTCTCTCTATGGGAATTGGAAAACTTTTCAACTTAGTAGAAAATAGAATTTATTCTGTAAATAAATTGTCACTATTTTCTAACAGATTAACGATGCTCAATTGGCATGTTAATTAGGTCATCCCATAGTTCCTATTTATAGAAAAAAGCTACAAGAGTTTTACTTTAACAATGAGTAATAAAATAATAATATTTTAATAGAAAAATATAGTATTCCTTTATATGGAATACTAAAGGGCGGTGGCACAACCTAATGTGCACTAGGGTTTGCTTTTCATTTGTGATAGGTCTGTTGGGTCTGTCTTGTATACTGAGTATAATTATATGTGTCTTATGGACTTTTAATAAACATATATAATTTAACCAACCCAATAATTGTTTCTTCTATTTACCAAAATATTAATTAATTATTCCAATTAAATTATTTTATCAATCTAATTTCAACTCTGTTAAAGTCGTGACAACTTTACCGTATTAGAATCTATGAGTAAATACATTCAATTACATCGTTCAATAAAGCTACAATGACTAATTAATTTAATTCTCATTTTGAACTTCAATTATTTAATTACAATCAATTAAATAATAATTTGAAGAATCAATTTAATTTCTAAGTAATTTGTTTATACTTAGATAGAAAACGCATTTACTGTGGATAGTGATACATGCAATCTTTTTTCTCTTATTCATTGTTTTCATTCATTCCATGTTATTGGTTCTACATGCAATATGTTTTGGGTTATTTCGAGTTAGTGGAGAGACCAATTGGACATATATAATTAGGGCACAAATAATTTGTAATTAAGGTCTAACTCTTTATTTATTAATTATAATATTATTTAATCATGGAGTCATTCTATTAAAGTACCATGATTGAACTCTCCTTATTATATACCATTGCAAAAACAACTTAATAAGTTATTGTCCAATGACCTTGTCATAAGTGTGTTACTCTTATAGGGTATCATTAATCTCTTTAGGTTAAACCCGTCACTCAATATGATCCTATTTTATCCTATAGTAACCATTACATCTTCCTTGTTGAAAAAGTGAGTTACTAACAAATAGTAATTAAATCATTTGTCCTAGATAAATTACCAGTGGCCACACTACTGTCACATCTATCATGTAATGTCAATGTAAGGATATTATTTACTTTTCTATAGGGCTAAGAATTCCACAATTGTAAATAAAGCTATGACATGCAAAAGTCATATATCTAAAATACCAACTTTTGACTCTTTAATTATTTGAACTCAAACTTTTAATACATCAAAGTATACGAGTTACATGTACATAGTCAGTCACTTACTTAGGATTGAGGGAAGCTACACTATAAATGTCACAAGTAAATTAATGCATAAACGAATCTAGGATTAGTTCTACTGTAACACCCTTAACCCGACTTGATCGTCGGGTCTGGGTTCCGAATGTTATAATCAACCGAATCAGTTAACTGTATTTCTAATCTTCAATCTTACTCAATTTATTAAAATTTCGCTCTTATACGACTTTATTTTTAAAATACTAAACTATCAAACACATTTTATAAATAAAGATTAAATAAAAATTCTTATTACCTGAATAACCAAATAAGTAGATTAAAATTCTTACAATCATTTCGTTTTATTGAATATATATATCATATGAATTTTGAACTTGAATTTTACTGAACTATACTTATTCTAACCACACATGATACTGCATCAATGACTTTCACTAGGATTCCGTGATATTTGGCTTGGTCCCTTCCCACACTCTCCTATTAGCCTGTGATCATGCAGTCAAGGAAAAATCCGCTCATAAGTTCGAATGAACTTGGTGAAAATCCATACAACAATTTTTCTAAATAACACTTGAAATTTCAGGTTTAAAGAATTATGTATTGTATTTAAACTCTCTAAGTTCATTAGAAAATTCCACAAATAAAGTGGCCTAGACGAGGCCTACACATTCTTTTTGCACAACACATTGACGGATATATCCGTGGCAAATTTGAATGAAATCGTATGCTTTTTGACAACCTGTTTCTGAGACATAACTTCGTGAAGCTTTATCTCAGACTTATATTCTTCCATGCTGGTTTGATTCATTAGAAAGATAACCATGCAGACAGGTGTACAAGATTCCAACTAGCTTTGGCGTACTTGCAGATGATTCGCCAGTATGACGAACTCTTACTTGGTTTACTTCGTTTCACATCGAACAACTACCTTCATATAACCTACTTATGTATATATCTTTCTAAAGAAAAAAAAAAACCTATATGATCACCTACAGATTTCCGTATGCAGATTCTTACCTCTCAAAAAATTTAACTATTGGGAAATGTGCCCATATTGTAGTAAACACATAACTGTTTTCAATTTAATTGAACGATGAATAAATAAATAAAGTTAATTTCACATTTCACTATTACGTCTTTTGTATTTATGTCTTTTATATTTTGCATGCATAGTGAAATTGTGACAAGCAAATATTAGCTCATTGATTGTCTAAAGTTCAAACTAAAGATAAGTGGCATTGTAAAGAACATTTACATTGTGAGAAAGATGACTTACTTCAATAGATAATCTAAATGAGTCCAAAATCCCGTAAAAGAATCAAAGTGAGAATTTGATTCAAATACTGAGAAGGATTATTATGTCATCTACAAATCCAATTGTGGAGATGGCTCGTCTTAGTTATCGGAGTAGTTGACTCCACGAGTAGAGACAAAGATGTATTCATTGGTAAAATGATAAATTGGACTAGACCCAAGATGAATTAATTCTGAATCCGTTTGTGAATTAATTCACTTGTGACATTCATGGTGTGATTTACCTAAATCCCGAGTTAGTCACTGACCATGCGTATACAACTCATGTGCTTTGATATAAGTGGAGGCTTATGCTCTAAAGATGATCGAGCCTATAGTTAGTATGTTGAGTACATGACTTGTGTATGTCATAGCTTTATTAGCAACAGTGGAATTCATAGCTCAATTAAAGAGTTAATGATATCCTCTCATTGGCATTGTGTGGATTAATAAATATGGAACGTGGCCACGGGTTGCATGTTCTTGAACGAGTAATTTATCACAGCCATTTGTTGACAGTGATCATATTAATCATTAAGAAGACACAATGCTGATAATGAGATAAAATAAGATTGTATTGAGTGAAAGAATTTAACTCAAAGAAATCAAGGAGATTATATGAGGGTAACACACACATTAGGAGGTCATTAGAAAAGCAATTGGATGAATTATTTTCGTAAAGAGATACAATAAAAAGTTTTCAATCATTGTACTTCTTGTGGGCTATCTTGTGGACTGACTTCATGATTAAGTAATTATGAATTATTGGAATGATGCTTCTAGACATAATTGCAGTCACTAGAGCCTAATTGTATATGTTCAATTAGTCCCTCCGCTAGCTCAACAAAAGCTCGATCGGAATGTTTTTGAATCAGAAGAAAATTCTACGACTTTGGGAATAATTTAATTGAGTCGATTTATTTGATATGAAATTAAATTAGTTAATCGTAAGAATTGTTCAACTAGAGAATTTGATTAATTAATTTTCTTGAAAAATTAATTTTGAAAATCTAAGTGATTTGGAAAAATTAGTTTTGATCAAGTAAAATTAAATTAATCAAATCAATTAAAATTAATATGATATTTTTGGAAGTTAATTTCAAGTCAGACAATTGGCCCAATGGGTAATTGAACTTGAAAATTAGATTTGAGATCGTAAATTGAGTCCGGGTGCCCAAAAAAGAGACCAAGACCCAAAAACTGGTCGAGCCGGGCCCATTATGTGAAATCGGGCCGACGGTCCAACCAGTGGCTAGACCGAACGATTGGGTCGAACTGAATCGATAGCAACCAAACTGGCTCGGGCTACCGTAAGGGTTTTGCACCTGTATGACAGGACAAGGCAGTGCTGGTGGCTGCGACGAGGCATCCCGGTGGCTGGCGGTGGTTGGTCATTGATAGTTGAGCAGTGGAAGTGTAACACCCTAATCCCGAATATGGAGTACTTGAATACTAAGGCGCTACATCAGGTCATCAGAGCAACCCAGCAAAATTTTCAAATAATTTAAAACATTGAAATACATTTTATATAAGAGAAAATACCATACATAGTTATACTAAAAATAGTAATAAAAGTAGTTATACAAAATATGTAGAGCTCCAATATCATCGTATATCAAAATAGTCAAAAAAACAAAAATGATAAATGAGTAACAGACCTACAAAAAAATACAAGTAAGGCCTTAGGAATACAATGCCCACTAATAGATAATGTACTGTACTCTGAATACGTGATGCTAGGAGTCTCTCATAGATGATGTTCCTCGGACACGAACAAAAGTCTACAAATCTAAACATTAAGAAAATTTGAAGGCTGAGCTTTACAGGCTTAGTGGTACACAACAAATCTACCATACTTCATGCAAATCATAAATATAAGCAAACAAATCAAATGTATACACAGAAACATGACATGAGTATCGAATAATTAAATCATGAGTCATTAAATCTACATAACCAAATCAGTTGCATATCAAACTTATCAAACTTGTTAGATTGTACATACTAATCAAATAATTGGGTATCCAGATAGTCCCGTGCCACTCATTGCCGCTAGTCAAATAATTCCTGGTGTCCGTAAGGTTATCCCGAGCACCACTCATAGTCGCTAGTTAGGTTAGAGCCCGAAGGCTGAGCATAAACAAAGGATCAAACATATAATCACAAAAATACAACCATGACATTTGAGTCTCATACTCATTTCAACTTGCTTATCATTCTAGCTAAATATTAACTAATGAGATGTGATAGTTTGCTACCTTGACATTCTAACCTTTTCTCATTCAAAAATTAATAACGCTTAATATATAATTTTAAATCGAGCACCGTTTGTTTTAAACAAAAACAAATTCGTGTAAAATTATGGGGATATAAGGCTTACTTCCTATTATATCTTATGAAATTTTTGGTGATTTTTCAAAGTCATTGCTAAATCTGTTTTATAAAAATTCTACTGTCAGATTTTTATGCCTTTCAACCTCAAAAATTCATATCTTTTAAAATACAAATCGAAATCGATCTTTGTTTGTTCTAAACGAAACTAGACTGACTCACGATTACAATGATGTATAAATCACTTCTTAATTATTTTTATATAATTTATGATGAATTTTTAAACTTACTATATATGTAATAATTTTTTTCTGGCAGATTTCACAACTAAGTTTTTAGTTTCATTTTAAATCATCCAAACATGAGTTCCACCCAAAGGCATATAACATGCATGCATTATCACACAGGCATCATATTTATGACTTATCAAGAAGCATAGAAGAGTTAGAGGGTACCACCTTGATGGAAGAACACCAACAAAATTTCTTGCCTAGCTCTCCACCACTTTACCTTTACCCTTAGCTTTAGAAGATTCACCACCCTCTTTAACTAATAACCTTGTAACACACAAGATTTCCCACAAAAAAATAAGAGTTGATAGGATGCAAAAATACAAACTTTAAAATAAATAAATAAATAATATATGAGAAGATGGGTAGAGACTTCCTCAAACTCAAACCCTTCTAAACACCCAAAAACCTCCACTTTCATCCTTGATTAACATAGATATATTTTTTTCATGGAACTTTTAAAAAAGCTAGATCAAGACCTTTACCATCTTTGAGATTTGGATGATGAAAAATGGTGAGAGCTCACTCAAATCTCTCCCTCTGCACGGTTTGCTAATGGAAATAAATGGAAAGAAGAAAAAAAAAAGAAATGTAAAAAGAAAAAAAATAGGATGATTATATATAAGAAAAATGGGGACAAATCCACTTTATCCCATACCTCAATTTTTCGAACCATCTTTTCTCTTTAATTCAGAGAAGACTTCTATTCAAAAATGGTAAAATCACCATATTAGCCATCCATCTTCCCTCTACTTCACACAAGCTTCCTAACATTCCTAATTTCTTATAAAAAGGTCCAAAATCCACCCAAATTAATTCCAACAAAACCCAATCCCAAAATAAATTTATCCATCGCCAACCCAGGTCAACGCTCGAACGTTAACTCGAGAATTTACGATCGTTACAACTCTCCCTTCCTTAAAAGAAATTTCGTCCTCGAAATTTACCTGAATAAAAATGTGCAGATACTGTAATTTTATGGACTCCTATGGCTCCCATGTCACCTCGTCAACTCCGTTATTCCTCCACATGACCTTCACTAAGGGGATCTTCTTGTTCCTAAGTTCTTTAATATCTCGAGCCAAAATCTGAATCGGCTCTTCTTTATATGACAAGTCTGGGCTTACCTCAATCTGCTCAAGCGGTAAGATATAGGAAGGATCAGAACGATATCTCCTAAGCATGAACACGTGGAACACATTATGAATGCACTCAAACTTTGACGGTAAGGCTAACCGATATGCCACTGGTCCAACTCTCTTTAGAACTTCATAAGGTCCAATGAACCTAGGACTTAATTTCCCTTTGCGTCTGAAGCTTAAACTTTCTTTCAAGGTGAAACCTTAAGGAAGACCTTGTCGCCCACTGCAAACTCTATCTCTTTGCGCTTCAAATCTGCATGACTTTTAAAGATCGAAAGCTACTCTCATATTGTCTTGGATAATTCGAACCTTATCCTCAGTCTCCGACCAAATTTGGACCAACAATATTCCTCTCATTAAGTTCTATCCAACACAAAGGAGTCCTGCACTTATGGCCATATAATGTATCAAAAGGAGCCATCAGAATGCTAGGCTAATAACTATTGTTGTATGCGAACTCGACCAATAGAATGTGCTCCTCCCAACCTCTCTGAAAATCAATAATACAACAATGAAGCATATCCTTGAGAATTTGAATGACTCGCTCTAACTGGCCATTAGTCTGCGGATAAAATGTTGTACTGAAGTGCAAGTGACCACCCAACGCCTCATGAATGGCTCTCTAAAATCTCAAAGTGAAACGTGGATCTCTGTCTGAAATGATCGAAGTCGGCACCCCATAAAGCCTCACTATCTCAGCAATATACAATTTGGCCAACTTCTCGAAAGTGAAATCCATGTGCACTGATAGAAAATGTGCAGTCTTCATTAGTCTGTCTACGAATGTTTGCATTGAGACATAGGTAACCCAGTCACAAAATCCAAAGTGACTTTATCCCATTTCCACTGCGGAATCTGGATAGGCTGAAAAAGACCTAAAGGAATTTGATGCTCTGCTTTCACTTGCTGACAAGCTAAGCATCGAGTCGCAAACTTTAACACATCTCTCTTTATCTTTGGCCACTAAAAAAATGGATGAAGCTCTTGATACATCTTGTTACTACCTGGGTGCATAGTAAATGGACTACTATGTGCCTCACGAAGGATTTTATCCATCAGTTCACCTGCTGGAACACAAAGACGTCTTCTAAAATACAATACATTGCCATCTTGCAATTCGAAGCATGATGCTTCTCATCGCCTCACCTTATCTGCTCTGGCAACCAAAGTATCATCAGACTTCTGTGCCTTTTTTACCTCTAGCACCAACATCGGTTCAACCTGAAGCTCAGCTAATAAACCACTATGTTCGAACAAGCTCAAATTTGCAAACATCTCTCGCAACGCTGCCACTAATTTACAACTAAATGCATTTGCTATCAAATTAGCTTTACCCGGATAGTAGTCAATGACGCAATCATAGTCTTTAAGCAGCTCGATCCATCTACGTTGCCTCAATTTTAGCGCCTTGTGGGTGAGCAAATACTTAAGACTCTAATGGTTGGTATAGATATAAAACATCTGCCCAAAGAGATAGTGCCTCCAAATCTTCAATACGAAAACCATTGCTGCTAACTTTAAATCATAGGTAGGGTAGTTAAGCTCATTTGACTTAAGCTGCCTAGATACATAAGCAACTACCGTACTGTAACACCCCTAACCCGTATCCGTCGTCGGATTAGGATTAGAGGACATTACAGGACATAACACAGTTCATCACGATCATTATATACGATTTGTGCATAAAGTCATACTATCTACAAATAACATTTATACACCCATTCATGTACATCATATAGCATATATTTAAAACATAAAGCCAATTATGAACCCATCATGCTTTATTACTATAAAATTCAAATCATACAAGTATCTCATTCACTATATTTGATTACCATTATAATCATATATATATATATATATATTTTTGTTTTTCATAATATGACCGAACCAAATTATCAAATACAACATTTACAAGTCATTTCAAAAGCAAATTATACATAAAAATTAGGTCATTAATAAGTCATGTCAAATAATTAAACATAAGGCATAGCATAGTCATTTCGTAACTTAGATTATAGGTACTTATACATGAAAGCTAGATCATATTCCTCAACCAAAATATACTACATATTATACTTCTAAAATGAGTTACATTCAAAGCCGATTATACATTATACCTATTATTACTCAATGCCGAATTCATGTAGCCATACACCACATATATAAATACCATAAAGTATACTTCAAGATAAGCTCAAATCATGAACGGGAATACAAATATTTACATCATGATCAAACATAACCGAAATTAAGCTTAGAAAATCAAGCCATATAATTAATCACCAAGAACGAACACATCATGAATTATACTCCCATCATAGCTTAATACCATAACCAAAATTCACATAAGCCAAAATGTCATGATTTAGCCATTTTCGCATGGCATAAATACATATTTATATATCATTCAAAATACCATTCCAAGGAAAATTTCCTATACATGCCATATGTTTTCAAAAGAGTACAACTTATAGAGTACCGAAATTAAGTGATAGTGCGGATGACTTTGACGAAGATTTCTGAGCACGACCTAGCTTCCAAAATCTAAACCATAATTACACAAACACACACACGGTAAGCTAGCTAAGCTTAGTAAGTTATAAGCAAAAGGGATTATAAATTTAATGATTCATTATAAAATGGAAATCAATTGACCTATTCATTCATTAGATCATCACAACATTTCTTATAACATAATACCATATAGAAATATCATAAGCAATGAATTCTCCAAACTGAATATGTTCAAATACTCCCTACCCTTTTCGTTCAAGCTTAACAATTAATGATTTCATTATATTTCCACGATCTAAAATACAAAATCTACTTACCTTCATAGCACCACGTTATTTAATTTTCCATGCAACATTTACTTACATGTCTCATATAGTCATCTTCAATCATTGGTTCATGTCTTTGAGGGGTCCGATAATCCGCACACATAGTACAACTCACGTAACGTGTCACACACTTAGTGCCGTTACTTAATAATTCGCACATATAGTGCCATCTTTCGGTAATGTATCGCACACTTAGTGCCATTACACGTTCCTCACACACATAGTGCCATTCCATTGATATCGCACACACAGTGCTCGATGTTTAAGCTCGCACACATAGTGCCTTTCCACCGATATCGCACACACAGTGCTCGGTGTTTAGTCTCGTACACATAGTGCCAGTATCCGAACCTTTCTCTGTTAAAGCAACGCTTATAATTCAAATCTCATACACATACACACACACACACACACACATATATATATACCCAAAAATACATGTCCTATAATAACTCAATCTTCTTATATCATCACATTGCATTCGGCACAACTAAAATGTAAGTATATCTATACATTCACCATCATCACATTCGGCTAGTTTATCAATAGTTCTCCCCATTAAACATTACATTCGGCCAAAATGGATTAAAAATACCTAATTCAATTAATTGGTGAACATATATATATAGTGGTATTCAATAAACCACATTCGGTTAACATATATATAAAAATCCCCATTTCTCATTCGGCAAATTTTAAATCTTAATCCATTTATTCATCTAATTATATGTATACTATTTCATAAAGAAATCAAATAAACCCGATTGCTTATAAACTTACTTTGAGAGTTGATGAATTTGAGTTTCCTGGCTATTCGTTCAACTTTGCCTTTCCCCGATCCAATCCTGTTTCCTTATGTTCTTGATCTAAACAATCCCAAATTGAACTTATTCAAATACATTTTCAATCAATTTAATCCAAAAACACCTAATTATACAAATTACCATTTTTACCCCTGACATTTACAAAGTTTACAATTGAGTCTTTATAGCTTAAAACACAAAATATCAAGAATTCAACCATACCTATTAAGGGCTGAATATTCATAGTCCCTATATCCACACATTTCTTTCATTTTTCTTGCTATTTAGTCCTTTCAAAAATTTTCTCTTTATAAATTCACCCTTATACCAAACCCCATCAAAATTCTAAAGAAAATCTTGGTAATTTAACATGCTTATATCATATTCTATCTTTAACCACACAAACATCTAATTTTTATCCATGGCAACACTCGAATTATACATCTAAATAAAAAATTCGAACATGGGTTAACTAAATTACAAGGCTACAACCTCAAAAATATTAAAATTATCAAGAACCAAGTTTAATCACTCACCTAATTAGATCATGCAAATGTCGAAAATGTTGAAAGCTATGGTTCTTCTTCTTCCTTTAGATTTCAGCAATAACAAGGGAAAAATAAAAGATGAACACCCACCCACTAGTTTTTTATGTTTTTATTATAATAATCATCTTTTATATATTTTATCATTCTTTTGATTTTTAACATATAAAATACTCATATATTATAAACTTAGTGCCTTTTCCATCCAGTATACTCTCATAATGGTCAATTTGTAACTTTAATAGCCATGCAAAAAGAAGACCATTAAATTTAGCGACCACATTTCATAATAACTATTTTTCCCACTTACTTGATTTAGTCCTTTCACTTAAATCAAACACTCAAACAAACAAATTAACCAACAATATTTTAACACATGCTCAAACACATAACATAGATATCAAATAAATTATTCAAAAATTTTTCTAACTCGGATTCGTGATCCCGAAACCACCGTTCTGATTAGGGCCATAATCGGGTTGTTACAACTCCCCCCTTAAGGGATTTTCGTCCCTGAAAATCTTACCGTTGAATAATTGTGGGTAGCATTCCTTCATTGATTCTTCGATTTCCCAGGTTGCTTCCTCAACCCCGTGCTTATGCCACATTACCTTAACTAGCGATATCTTCTTATTTCACAACTCCTTCACTTCACGAGCTAAGATGCGAATCAGTTCTTCCTCATAAGTCAAATCGGGCTGAATTTCCACTTCTGATGGACTGATCACATGAAAGGGATCAGATCTGTATCGTCGAAGCATCGACATGTGAAAAACATTATGAATCTTGTTTAACTTAGATGACAACCTCAATCTATACGCTACCGGCCCCATACGCTCGATAACATCATAAGGCCCAATAAATCTCAGACTTAGCTTTCCCTTACGACCAAATCTAAGTATCTTTTTCCACGGCGATACTTTCAAGAACACTCGATCACCCACTTGAAACTCTATATCCTTTCATTTCAAATCCGCGTATGACTTCTGACGATCTGATGCGGCTTTCAAACTTTCTCGAATTACTTTAACTTTCTGCTCCATCTCTCTGATCAAGTCAACCCCGTGTATCTTGCCTTCACTTAGCTCGGTCCAATATAGTGGTGTACGACATTTTTGACCGTACAATGCTTCGTAAGGTGCCATTTTAATACTTGATTGAAAGATGTTATTATACGCAAATTCAATCAAAGGCAAGTATCGTTCCCACGTACCTTCAAACTCAAGAACGCAACATCTCAACATATCCTCGAGTATTTGAATAACACGCTCGGATTGACCATCCAAATGAGGGTGAAAAGCTGTACTTAAGTGCAACTTAGTACCTAAAGCATCTTGCAGTTTCTTCCAAAATTGCGATGTAAACCTCGGATCTCTATCCGACACAATAGAGATAGGTACTCCGTGTAACCGTACAATCTACGATATGTACAACTCAGCTAATTTATCGAGTGAGAAATCTGTACGTACTGGAATGAAATGGGCCAATTTTGTCAATCTATCAACAATAACCCAGATTGAATCTTTCTTACTTGGTGTTAAAGGTAAACCCGGTACGAAGTCCATAGTCACTCGATCCCACTTCCACTCAGGTATCATAATCGGCTGAAGTAGTCCCGATGGCACTTGATGCTCAGCTTTCACTTGTTGACACACTAAGCACTTCGACACATAGTCTGAGATGTCTCGTTTCATACCATGCCACCAGTAAAGCTATTTCAGGTCGTTAAACATTTTTGTGCTACCTGGATGAATTGAAAATCTACTACTATGAGCTTCATCACAAATCATTCGAATCAATTCAGGGTTCTTCGGTACACATACCCGATTCTTGAACCGTAAACATCCTTCAGCATCTATCTGAAAATCTGAATCCACACACGAGCCACAATGACTCTTCTTTGTTTTTAAATCATCATCAACCTCTTGGGCTTCTCGAATCTATTGTACAAACAACGGTCTTGCTTTCAACTCTGCAATGATCACACCATCATCGGTCATAGCTAAATCCTCATTCATGGCTCGTAGAGTAAATAGTGATTTTCAGCTAAGTGCATCGGCAACCACATTAGCTTTTCCCCGGTGATAATCAATCACGAGCTCGTAGTCTTTCAACAGTTCTAACCATCATCGCTGTCTCAAATTCAGATCCTTCTGAGTCATTAAATACTTTAGACTCTTATGATCCAAATAGACGTGGCATTTCTCACCGAACAGATAGTGATGCAATATTTTCAAAGTAAAAACTATTGCGGCCAACTCAAGGTCGTGCGGGGGATAATTCCTCTCGTGCAATTTCAACTGTCTTGAAGTGTAAGCTACGAATTTACCCTCCTGCATCAAAATAGAACCCAATCCATTTAAAGATGCATCACTGACAATAACAAACTCTTTACTCTATTCTGGCTGAACGAGTAATGGAGCTTCCGTTAACAAGGTCTTCAGTTGATCAAAACTCTTCTAACACCTTTCTGACCACTCGAATTTTACGTCATTCTGTAATAGTTTTGTCATCGGGGTTGTTATCATAGAGAAGCCTTTCACGAAGCATCTATAATATCCTGCAAGCCCTAGAAAGCTACGTACCTCAGAGACATTCCACGGAGGTTTCCACTCCATTATAGCCGAGATTTTACTCAGGTCAACCCGAATACCCGATGCTGAAATAACATGCCCCAAAAAGTTGACTTCTTTCAACCAAAATTCACATTTACTAAATTTTGCGTACAATTGCTTATCACACAAAATCTGTAACACTAGCCTCAAATGTTCAGCATGCTCGGTTTCGTCTCGTGAATAAATCAGTATGTCATCTATGAATACAACCACAAACTGATCTAGATACGGTCTGAATATCCGATTCATCAGATCTATAAAAATAGTAGGGGCATTAATGAGACCAAACGGCATCACCAAGAACTCATAATGACCGTATCTCATCCGAAAAGTAGTCTTCGGTATACCCAAATCCCTAACTCACAATTGATAATACCCTGACCTCAGATCAATTTTTGACAACATCGAGGCTCCCTTAAGCGGATCAAATAAATCGTCAATACGTGGCAACGGGTATTTGTTCTTTACGGTCACCTTATTGAGCTATCGATAATTGATGCACATTCTCAAAGTTCTATCCTTCTTTTTCACAAATAGAACGGGTGCACCCGGCAGAGAAACTCGGTCGAGCGAAACCTCTATCTGTCAATTCTTGCAACTGAGCCTTCAATTCTTTTAATTTAGTCGGTGCCATTCTATATAGAGCTATCGGAGTCAGAGTGGTCCTTAGCGCTAGCTCAATACCAAACTCTACCTCGCGAACAGGTGGCAATCCCGGTTATTCCTCTAGAAACACATCCGGATACTCACTAACAATCGGTACAGATTCAATATTCTTTTCGGTTACCTTGCTATCAATCACATACGCAAGATAAGCTTCACAACTCTTTCTTAAATACTATCGAGCCAACATCAAAGATATCATAGCCGATACTCCATTTAAATCCATAGACTCAATTCAAATTATTTTGTTATTCCGGCATCTTAAATCAATAGTCTTTCGTCTATAATTTACTACCGTATTATGAACTATTAACCAATCCATACCGAGGATAATATCAAACTCATCGAAAGGTAATATTATCAAATCGTCCAGAAAACATAAGTCTCGAACCATCAAAAGGCAATTCTTGCACACTTTATCAACTAGTACACATCGACCCAAGGGGTTCGAAACCCGAATCACAAACTCAGTAGACTCAATAGGTAGAGCCTTACTGGATACTAATGTTTCGCACACATATGAATTAGTTGAGCTGGGATCAATCAAAGCAGTTATACTAGTATCAAAGAGAGTGAAAATACCGGTAATGACGTCTGGAGATGAGGCCTTCTCTCTAGTACAGATCGCATAAGCTCTAGCCGGTACACGAGCATCTGATCGAATAACCGCATCTGTAGTCCCCTCTATACACCACTCTTACCTCCCCCAATACGAGTTGGTCTGCCTCTAGCTGTAGTGCCACTCGATCTCGCACTCTGAGCAGTACCCTTTTCAGCGATCTCCGGGCAATCCCGAATGAAGTGATCCTGCGAGCCACACCTATAACAAGTGCGAGTAATAGATTTACCCCAGCACTATCCAAAATGACGTCTGCCACACTACGGACACTTAGGTTTGTTCGATTTAGCATTACCAACACTAGCAACTGATGTAGCCCGAGAACTCACTGGTGGTCGTTCTCGTATAAAAATCTCGGTGTTAGGTTTGGATCGGCTACCATCATTCTTGAACTTCTTCGTTGCCATCTACGAAAATTTACTCGCAGATCTCTTTCGAAAATCTTTAGATTTAAGCTCACCTTTCTGTTTTTCTTTCCCCAACTCTTCAGCTTTACAAGCTCGTCAGTACGATGAATTCGTTAATTTTAAGAATACCAACCAGAAGCTTTATATCTTCATTTAGACCATCTTCAAATCTCCGGTACATAACAGCCTCAGACGAAACACATTCACAAGTGTAGCGACTAAGTCACACAAACTTACGCTCGTATTCGGATACGGTCATATAACCCCATTTAAGCTCGAGAAATTTCTTACGCTTAGAGTCTATAAAGCGCTGACTTATGTACTTCTTACAAAATTCCATCTGAAAGAAATCCCAAGTAACCCTCTCTTTCAGAACAACTGACACGAGTGTATTCCACCAATAGTAAGCAGAATCCCGTAATAATGATATGGCACACTTCAAACACTCATCGGGTGTGCATGACAGCTCGTCGAAAACACAAATAGTATTATCCAGCCAAAATTTTGCTCGCTCAGCATCGTCATCATCCCCAGCTTTAAAATCTTGAGCTCCGTGTTTTCTAATGTGATCAATCGGAGGCTTGTTTACCCTCTCAGGATTCACAATCGGAGGTACCACCGGTACTACAGGGGGAATGTTCAGATTTAGGGGTGGTTGAATAGCCGGATTGGTTCGTATATACTGACTGAACCAATCATTCATCATACTATAGAAGGCTTGTCTGGCCCCCTCATCAAGATTACTCATAGCCGGTCGAGATTCCTCTGACGCGGTCCCTTGCGCGGGAGCGGGCGCCACACTCTCGACGTCATCAGCTATAGCTCTCTCAAGATCAGGATCCATTACTATATGAAAGAAATAAACACATTTCACTGTCAGAAGTCATCACACTATCACAGCATAAAATATGGCATGTATAGCTAGACTCACACGCGCTACGTTAGTTCGAGAACTGACTAAACCGTAGCTCTGATACCAATCAAATTGTAACACCCCTAACCCATATCCATCGCCGAATTAGGATTAGAGGAAATTACCGGACATAACACAGTTCATCACGATCATTATATACGATTTGTGCATAAAGTCATACTATCTACAAATAACATTTATACACCCATTCATATACGTCATATAGCATATATTTAAAACATAATGCCAATTATGAACCTATCATGCTTTATTACTATAAAATTCAAATCATACAAGTATCTAATTCACGATATTTGATTACTATTATAATCAAACATATATATTATTTTGTTTTTCATAATATGACCGAACCAAATTATCAAATACAACATTTCCAAGTCATTTCAAAAGCAAATTATACATAAAAAATTAGGTCATTAATAAGTCATGTCAAATAATCAAACACAAGGCATAACATAGTCATTTCGTAACTTAGCTTATAGGTACTTATACATTAAAGCTAGATCATATTCCTCAACCAAAATATACTACATATTATACTTCTAAAATGAGCGACATTCAAAGCCGATTATACATTATACCTATTATTACTCAATGCCGAATTCATGTAGCCATACACCACATATATAAATACCATAAAGTATACTTCCAAGGTAAGCTCAAATCATGAACGGGAATACAAATATTTACATCATGATCAAACATAACTAAAATTAAGCTTAGAAAATCAAGCCATATAATTAATCAACAAGAACGAACACATCATGAATTATACTCCCATCATAGCTTAATACCATAACCAAAATTCACATAAGCCAAAATGTCATGATTTAGCCATTTTTGCATGGCATAAATACATATTTACATATCATTCAAAATACCATTCCAAGGAAAATTTCCTATACATGCCATATGTTTTCAAAAGAGTACAACTTATAGAGTACCGAAATTAAGTGATAGTGCGGATGACTTTGACGAAGATTTTCGAGCATGAGCTAGCTTCCAAAATCTAAACCATAATCACACAAATACACACACGGTAAGCTAACTAAGCTTAGTAAGTTATAAGAAAAAGGGATCATAAATTTAATGATTCATTATAAAATGGAAATCAATTGACCTATTCATTCATTAGATCATAACAACATTTCTTATAACATAATACCATATAGAAATATCATAAGTAATGAATTCTCCAAACCGAATATGTTCAAATACTCCCTATCCTTTTCTTTCAAGCTTAACAATTAATGATTTCATTATATTTCCACGATCTAAAATACAAAATCTACTTACCTTCATAGCACCATGTTATTAAATTTTCAATGCAACATTTACTTACATGTCTCATATAGTCATCTTCAATCATTGGTTCATGTCTTTGAGGGGTCCGATAATCCACACAGTGCAACTCATGTAACGTGTCGTACACTTAGTGCCTTTACTTTATAATTCGCACACATTTCTCAATGTTTAAGCTCGCACACGTAGTGCCTTTCCACCGATATCGCACACACAGTGCTCGGTGTTTAGTTTCGCACACACAGTGCCAGTATCCGAACCTTTCTCTGTTAAAGCAACGCTTATAATTCCAATCGCTTATAACACACCAACACACACACACACACACACACACACACACACACACACACACACACATATACCCAAAAATACATTTTTCCTATAATAACTCAATCTTCTCATATCATCACTATTGCATTCGGCACAACTAAAATGTAAGTATATCTATACATTCACCAACATCACATTCAGCTAGTTTATCAATAGTTCTCCCCATTAAACATTACATTCGGCCAAAATGGATTAAAAATACCTAATTCAATTAATTGGTGAACATACATATATAGTGGTATTCAATAAACCACATTCGATTAACATATATATAAAAATCCCCATTTCTCATTCGGTAAATTTAAAATCTTAGTCCATTTATTCATCTAATTATATGTATATTATTTCATAAATAAATCAAATAAACCCGATTGCTTATAAACTTACTTCGAGAGTTGATGAATTTGAGTTTCCCGACTATTTGTTCAACTTCGCCTTTCCCTGATCCAATCATGTTTCCTTATGTTCTTGATCTAAACAATCCCAAATTGAACTTATTCAAATACATTTTCAATCAATTTAATCCAAAAACACCTAATTATGTAAATTACCATTTTTACCCCTGACATTTACAAAGTTTACAATTTAGTCCTTATAGCTTAAAACACAAAATATTAAGAATTCAACCATACCTATCAAGAGCCAAATATTCATAGTCCCTATATCCACACATTTCTTTCATTTTTCTTGCTATTTAGTCCTTTCAAAAATTTTCTCTTTATAAATTCACCCTTATACCAAACCCCATCAAAATTCTAAAGAAAATCTTGGTAATTTAACATGCTTATATCATATTCTATCTTTAACCACACAAACACCAAATTTTTATCCATGGCAACACTTGAATTATACATCTAAATCAAAAATTCAAACATGGGTTAACTAAATTACAAGGCTACAACCTCAAAAATTATTAAAATTATCAAGAACCAAGTTTAATCACTCACCTAATTAGATCATGCAAACGCCGAAAATGTTGAAAGCTATGGTTCTTCTTCTTCCTTTAGATTTCGGTAATAACAAGGGAAAAATAAAAGATGACCACCCACCCACTAGTTTTTATGTTTTTATTATAATAATCATCTTTTATATATTTTATCATTCTTTTGATTTTTAACATATAAAATACTCATATATTATAAACTTAGTGCCTTTGTCGTCCACTATACTCTCATAATGGTCAATACCCATGCAAAAAGAGGACCATTCAATTTAGCCACCACATTTCATAATAACTATTTTTCCCACTTACTAGATTTAGTCTTTTCACTTAAATCAAACACTCAAACAAAAAAATTAACCAACAATATTTTAACACATGCTCAAACACATAACATAGATATCAAATAAATTATTAAAAAAAAATTTAACTCGGATTCGTGGTCCCGAAACCACCGTTTTGATTAGGGTCATAATCGGGCTGTTACACTTACCTTTTTGCATGAGAACGTAACTAAGTTCATTCAAGGGCGCATCATTGAACACTACATAGTCCTTACCTGACTCCAGTTGAGTCAAAATTAGTGCCTTTGTCAAAATTGCCTTAAGCTGATCAAACTCTGCTGGTGCATCTCATTCCACTCAGATGAAACTCCCTTATGTAGCAACTTGGTCAACGGAGCAGCAATCATCGAAAAACCTTTAACAAACCGTCTATAATACTCGGCGAGGCCTAGAAAACTACAAACTTCAAAAATATTACGTGGTGGCTTCCAATCCACCACTGCTTGAATCTTCTATAGATCCATTCGGATACTATCTATCGCGACAATGTGACCAAAAAAGGCCACCTCAGAAAGCCAAAATTCACACTTACTAAATTTGGCAAAAAGTCGTATCTCTCGAAGGGTTTGAAGCACAACTCGGAGATGGTGATCATGCTCATCCTCATTTCGCGAATACACCAATATATCATCAATGAAAACCACCACAAATTGATCTAAGTAAGACTAAAAAATATGATTCCTTAAATCCATGAAGGTTGCAAGAGCATTTGTGAGCCCAAACGGCATCACCAAGAACTCATAATGGCCATATTTAGTCCTAAAAGTTGTCTTCGAGATATCCCCCTCCTAAACTTTCAACTGATGGTACCCCGATCTTAAATCAATCTTAAAAAACACACAAGTAGCTCTCAACTGGTCAAACAGGTCATCAATCCTCGAAAGTGGGTTTTTGTTCTTCATTGTCACATTATTGAGCTGACGATAATCAAAGCACAATCTCATCGACCTATCCTTCTTTCAGACGAATAACACTGGTGCTCTCCATGGCGACACACTAGGGCGTATAAAGCCGTGCTCAAGTAACTCTAGCAACTGAGTCTTCAATTCTTTCAACCAGCCAGTTCCATGGGGTATGGGGCAATGGATACCGAAGCTGTACCAAGCAACACATTGATCACAAATTCTAACTCTCTGTCTGGGGGTAATCCTGAAAACTCCTCAGGAAAAACATCTGGAAACTCCTTCATAGTTCGAAGGTCCTCCAATACCGGACTCTAGACCCTTGTATCCACCACACGATCTAAGACAAGCATTACTAATCTCATTAGTCACTAAGACTCTGGTTCTGTCCAACCCACGGAGCTTGAGTTGCCTTGCTCTACATCTTAAGCTTGCATCATGCTCGATCAACCAATCCACGCCCAAAATTACATCAAACTCTCAAAAGGTCAACTCTATTAAGTCTGTCGGGAATAGCAGACCCTGAATCTCAACTGGATATCTCCGATACACCTTATCCACCAATACATCAAGTCCTAACGGGCTAGATACTCGAACCCTAACATCTAACTCCTCAATAAGAATACCTCTCTCTCGGATGATCTCACTTGAGATATATGAATGCGTGGACCCGAAGTCCACTAATGCAGTATTGGGAATGGAGAACAATGTGAAAATATATGTAATCACGTCAGCGGCGTTGCAGTCTTCCCTAGCTTTCACAGGGTATTGTATAGATGGAACTCAAATATCAGATACGTTTGTAAATCTGACCGTGCCTCTACTCTGTTGGCTTGATGCGACATTATCACCACCATGAGTTGACCCTCTACCACGTTAAAAGGAATGTGTTGATATCTGAATCTAAGTAGACGAAGCAACGCTAGCTTTAGGGCAATCTCTAACAAAATGCTCGATGGACCCACACTAGAAACAGGTTCTAATCTTTCAATAACACTCACCGGGATGTCTCCGGCCATAGAAATTACAAACTGGAAAAGTCGAGGTCCTGACTGACCCCCCTGAACTCACTAGAGACGAAGAAATCAATGGTCTCCTACGAGCCCTTAGACCTGACACTTGACCTGATCTGTGAGATTGTGTCAATGGAGCTCTTTTGAATCCTCTAGAATCTTGAATCCTCTTGGTTGCTATCTGATATAGACTCGCAGTGTCAAAATCCCTCTTACTCTAGATACTAGACTCGTCTGACGAGTTCAGTCTCATACCTAGAGCCCTTTCTATAGCTTTAGCTTGCAGTACCAATTCTAAAAATACCTCGGGTGGGTCTGCTGCCAAATAAGTGTGAATATCAATGTGCAACCCCTTACGGAATCTCCTACACCTAAGACTCTCAAAAGCTACTAACTCAAGGGCAAAACGACTCAATCGCAGAAAGTCCCTCTCGTACTTATACACTGGTTGATTGCCCTGAACTAATCATGAAAACTGCATCCTCAAGTCATCTATATATGCCTAACCAATGTACTTCACTCGAAACTTGGATAAGAATTGATCCCACGTTGTCGGCTGCTCAGGCTGTAAAGCCATCTCGACCATTTCTCACCAATCATATGCATTACCCTTCAACAATGAGATGATGCACTCTAAGTTACCCTTAAGGGTAAAATGGAGTGGCCTTAAAGTCTTCAGTGTGTTCCTCAACCACTGACCATCAGTTATAGGGTTATCCTTGTTGATGCAATAAAAGTCCTCTGCCTTACATCTGCGAAATCTTTCTATCGGAGTCTCCTACGAAATGATAGACGTTGGTGGAGTAGATGGGGTATGTTGAACCCTCAAAATCGCTCGAAGGATACAATGCAGCACAAAATTAAGATTCTGGAAGTAAGCTGCCTCATCCACGCCTGAACCCATTGGAATGTCAAAGTCGTCAGTGTTCAGGACAAACTCATCTCCCGTATCATCCATCGGAGAAGCATGACTCTCCTCTCTAGCCTCATGGCTATGATTTGTATCTCCGGGCATGTCAAATATGAAGATGAAACAGAAAAGAGAAAGCATCATCAGACTTTCAGTCTTAGAAGAGTACACTCTTAAACTTAGGGGCATATATTCATCGACACCTTATTACCATTGACCAGCTGTCCTAGAACCTACTAAACCTTGCTCTGATACCACTAAGTGTAACACCCTAATCCCGAATATGGAGTACTTGAATACTAAGGCGGTACATCAGGTCACCGGAGTAACCTAGCAAAATTTTTAAATAATTTAAAACATTGAAATACATTTTATATAAGATAAAATACCATACATAGTTATATTGAAAATAGTAGTTATATTGAAAATAGTAATAAAAGTAGTTATACAAAATATGTGGAGCTCCAATATCATCGTATATCAAAATAGTCAAAAAAATGACAAATGAGTTACAGACCTACAAAAAAATACAAGTAAGGCTTTAGGAATACAATGCCCACTAATAGATAATGTATTGTACTCTGAATACGTGAAGCTAGGAGTCTTTATTCGATGATAAATAAGTTACAGACCTACAAAACTCTGGTTTTCCCCTAAATTTATTTTCTACTTCTTTTTCCAAACCTATTTTTTCTAACAGTGAATTATTCATGTAGATAGTTTCACAGTTAGTTTTGACATATGATGCATATATATATCCTCGTTATAGTGCCTTTGAATACAAGATTTGACAAATAGTTGTGAAAAAGGACCACTCCTTTCTTGTGGGATTGTACTCGTGAGATAGTCTTACTGGACTTTTTCTCTTCAACGTAGTCCAAACAAATAATTTAATTAAAAACAGATAGACTTAATCGACTTCCAAGCCACAGATAGTCCCTAGCAGACTATCCCATCATTAGACCATCTTTGGTGGACCTCCCATTTTAGACAGTCTTTGACGAGCTTTCTATCCATATGATAGCCCCTATGGACATTCTCGTCTTCAAGATAGTCCTTGGTAGACTTTTCTCATAAGGCAGTCCTTGGCAGACTTTCCGCATAAGACAGTCCTTAGTGGACTTTCCCTGATTTTGGAGACCTCTTTTCTAATAAACACTTAAAATTAGAATATGAGGAATTGTCTCACCTTCTCAGGGCCAATGTTGGCTTATTCATCACCAATAACAGACTTTTATTGACAAATACTGATTTGAAAATGCTTTGAAGGAAATACCCTTCACTCTACAAATACCCGCGTACAAGATGCTTTGCCCTTACTTTTTGGTAGGGCCTTTTATTAGTACACTTGCCTGCATTCTAGTACACACCATAACCGTTGTGTCAAATTTTTGCCACACTAATCATTCAGTGATTCCCACTTGAATGCCACGGTTGCTTCCCTGTTTACTGTCCTGGTGGACTTCAATTCGCCATAAAGCATACATGTTCACCACTAGATCACGTCATGGCTATCCATGGACTTACGATTTCAAAAGTCTATAAAACTCTTTCAAGCTGTCACTCCGTAGAGCCTGTAGGCTGTCTTTACTATGTCACCTTAGGGAGCCTATAGACCATCGTCACAGTACCACCCCATGAAACCTATAGACCATCGTCATGGTGTTGCCTCGAAGTACCAATAGATAATCATTCCTCAATGCCGCCAAACTCCCTTAAACCCCCTATCAAGTCCGTCCATTCTTCTATTAGGCCAATTGTTCGTATCTTTAGCTAACCTGTCAAAGTAACTCCCTTCGTAACCGTATTTTAAAACATACTTTTCACACACAACAATTCACTTATGACTATGACATATAGTATGTCATATTTTAATACGTCAGTACACCACCACATCATGCAGTCAGAAAGTATACTAGCAATAATTCATATATGTCCACAACCTTATGTATGTATAGTTTGCCTAACCATCGTAATCATATACAACTATAGATTTTAGACTAAACTCAGAACAAACACTAAAAAGAACATTTCAGTAGCATTACAACAAGCAAAACCTAAGGTGGAGTATAGAAACTCACCTGCTATCCATCCTCCTTGCTACCTTAACTTTTCCAAACACTAGAGTCTCCTTCATCTTGGTAGCTAAGCATGGAAACCATAATACAAGTTAAAATAAAAACATTCATACTTTAGAAACCAGCATCCAATAACATACAGAAGCCTTTTGGAGTTTCCCAGAAATCTTTAACTTCCTTCTCTTTTCCTCAAATTCATGAAGGCAGAAAGGTTAAGAATCTTAACAGTTTACGTGATTCTTTATTGGTAGACATCAAAAGCCATTTTAGCTCTCCATTCAGAGCTTTCCCTTAAACACTTTCTTATTCGGAGCAGACACAAGAAGAAGATGAAGAAGATGAAACAAAAATGAGAAGAATTCCCTTGTAGAAATAACACTTCTTATATATATAACCTCTACGCATGATCATCAATGACCCAAATTCTAAACTATTAATAGCTAATCATTATGTACCCCACTAAGAAACTAGCCAGTTCCAACTTAACTGAACCAAAATTGAAACTCAACTATTTGTCATTCAACCACTAATTTCCTCAAATTTTACAATAGAGCCCATTGAACCAACATTTTCTTCAATTAAGACAATCACATCTATGTCTACATTTCTTCAATTGGGTGTGACAACAACTTGGTTCATGTCTGATGTATTTTCAATCTAGATATTCACATCTATGTTTCTATTTTTTGAGAGTAAACCAATCTAATACTTAAGATATGGTATCTGCCCCATTTGGACTGAATAAACGACATAATAGTCATTTAACTAATTTGTTCAATTTTGATCCATCAGATTATGGACCTTTTAAATTACCTACTAATAAAAGTTGTATTCTCACATTACGATCTATCCACATAATGTAACTTAGTATTAGTTAAATATTGGGTGTAACACCCCTAACTCGTAACCATCGCTGGTTTAGGGTTAAGAGGTATTATCGGACAGTCAAAAACTTTTACGGACATTTCATAACTTAATTGAACAAATCACATCAAAGTGTCTCTTAAATAGGTCTTTGAGACCTTTAACATGCTTTAGAATAGGGCTGGGGCTAAACCGAACACATATAAAATTCTTAAAAATTTAAAAATTTTTCTAAGTCACAGAGGTCACACGCCCGTGTGGGTAGGCCGTGTGCCTCCCACGACCTCAGACACTCTCGTGTGTCTAAGCCGTGTCAAAACAGGACATACATACTGACTTGTCCACACGGCTGTGGACATGCCTATAGTCATGATCGACTTGCACACCACACGGGTCCACGCCGTGTGTCCAAACTCGTGGTCGAGTCTGACTTGTTTTGAAATACAACCATGAGGGACACGGTCGAGTCACACGCCCGTGTGCTCAATCGTGTGGGCAATTATAGGCCACTTGCAAAGCCAAATTGCTACCCACACTTTGGGTCATCCTACAAGCATATACAAGCATCTTTCCATACATCAATGGCAACCAAAACATATCAAATTGTGCATCATTGCTACCTATTTATAAACATCACAATCACTCCAACTTAGGAATCATTTAACTCAATATATCCACAAGCATTTCAAAGTGTAAAACATCACAAACTTACCATCAATAATATGATAACTATGCATTAATAAGCTTACCCTTCATATGACCATTTTATTTGCTAACAAACCATATCAAACTAAACATCATATATTTTGATCACTCATACACATCACAACCATTTAACTAGCCAGATCACATGGCTATATACATATCTCAAACATAAATTAAAGTGATTAGCCTATACATGCCATACTTAATATTTACACTTTCAAAAAGGTACCAAAATAAGATTGAGTAATGTGATGACGATCCTCAACGATCCCCAAGCCTTTCGTAGCTTCGACGATCTATAAAACAAAGTAAACACAAACAAAATAAGCTTTCAAAAGCTTAGTAAGCCATATACAAATAAACTTTACATGAATTGTACATAATCATATTAAAACAATGTTATTTAAGTTTCTCAATGGCAAATTCACAACATTTTCATTGGCTCATTTGTTAACCATAGTTCACCAACATATATTATCTCAAAACATCTCTTTTACTCATATCAAGGTCATACATATATCACATTTCATATCCACAAAACTATGCACAAATCTCACTTAAGTAAGTTCACATAAATACTTGCCTTCCTACACATATAAATTGCACAAGTCAAGCGTACCTATTTTGCTTATACATTTTACATAGTCTCTCATTTCTTGGTTTGCCCGTTGAATCGTTTGGGATCAAATAGGAAGCTCAGAATACTCAAAATGGTCGTACAATGCCAACGTCCCAGACGTGGTCTTACATGTAACCAGATATCGATGCCACTTTCCCAGATAGGGTCTTACACGAATCAATACGATGCCAATGTCCCAGACATGGTCTTGCACGTAAATCTCAAATCGATGCCAATGTCCTAGACGTGGTCTTACACGATATCACATATTGGAAACCTATGTCATGACATACGCAATCCTATCTATTCCTAGGTTCGTACGAGACTTTTTCAGATGTTGACACCATGTCGATACTATCTCAAATTTCATGTTCTCATCATCTTGTACACATTCATTGTAATAGTCCGATTTATACCTTAGTTAGAACAGTGGTTTCGGGACTACAAATCTGAGTCAGTAAAATGTTTTAATATTATTTTTGCGACTTTGATGTGTGATTAAGCATGTGCTAAATTTACGTAAATTAATTTGTCCTTCTGTATGTTTAATTTGATAAAAGGATTAAATTGTATTGAATGCAAATGTGTATGCTTCATGAAAAGTACCTATTGGTGATGGTTTTTAAAAGGTGAAGGTTTTATGTGGCAATAAAGCCAAAATTTTGGTTAATGGACGGCAACATACATATTTTAAGCTTGTATATGTTTATTTTATAAGTAAAGTTAATATTATATATATATATATTATAAGTTAGTATAATAAAAGAAAAAAAATGCTTATAATAAGGCCACTATCATCATCTTGGCCGAAAAAAAAAAGAAAAGAAAAAGAAAGCTAGGTTCGGTTGGTTTTAAGCTTGATCAAGGTATGTTTTGGCTTTAGATTTTAATGATTTTTATGTTTTTGAGATTGTTGCTTAGTTTACTATCAAGCCCATGTCTCAATTTTGTGTATTGATGATATTTGTGAGTTGTGCCATTGATGAAATGGTAAGCTTTATGATGAGTTTAGGTGTTAAATGAAAGATACTTGTTTAATGAACATATTTTTTTCTTGAAATTTTGAGGAATTTAGCTAAATAGGGTTACATTGATAAAATAGTAATTTGAGCGACTAAATTACAAATTTGATGGAAAATATGGGCTTGTATGAGATGTATGAACATTCGGCTAAGCATGGTTAAATGATGATTTTGTGAATTTGATGTTTTGAGAAAAATAGACTAAATTGTTAAGTTGTGCAGATGTGAGGGTTAATTTGTAAATTGCCAAAAAAATGTGTATTTGGATTGAATTGGACGAACTGGTGAATAAAAGGGTTAAATCTGAATGTGTATAGATTAAGAACCAAGGAAAACAGACTTAGATCGCAGGAAAACGAAAGTAACCGAGTAGCCGTATCCATTTCCATTAAATCGAATTCGAGGTAAGTAATTATGCAAATAAATGTATTAGTATTGAACTGAGTATGTTTATATGACTAATGTTAACGATGAATGCTTATGAGATAATTTGTACATGAATTTCGAGATAAGGTTGACTTAGTGACAATGTCCGAGAAGTCCCGTACGAACCTAGGAATAGATAGGATTAGCTATGTCATGACATAGGTATCTGTTCTATTTTATCATGTAAGACCACGTCTGGGACATTGGCATTGATTCAAGATTTCATGTAAGACCATGTCTGGGACGTTGGCATCGATATGATCTTTACGTGTAAGACCATGTCTGAGACATCGACATCGTATTGATTCGTGTAAGACCCTGTCTAGGACAATGGCATCGGTATCTGAGTACATGTAAGACCTCATCTGGGACGATGATTTTGTACGATTATTCTGAGCTTTCCGAGTATGCTATTAGATTTCGAACGGTTCAATGGGCAAATTCGAGCTTTGAACAATTACGTGAATGTATATTCGTTTCAGGTACGTTTTGTATGTACACTAAGTGTGTATAAAAGGTAAGTACCTATATGAATTTGCTTTGAAGAAATGTATGGTTGAACATAAGAATATGAATGAGATACAAGAATGGATCTGAATAAGCTAAGTATATGTGTGTTATGTGAAATGAAATATGTGGCAAGCTTTGAGTAAGTAAATGTGCCAAAGTATATGAAATGAAATGACTATGTGATTTATAAGTACCAATGATTCAATTTGGTTATATGCATTGTGTGTAAAGTTTATTTTTATATGACTTATTAAGTTTTTGGAAAGCTTACTCTTTGTGTGTGTTTTCTCTGTTTTTATAGATCGTCAAAGCTACTGAAGGCTCAGGGACCGTCGAGGATCGTCATCACACTACTCAACTTGGTTTGTTACATTTTGAAAATATATATAGTTAGATATGGCATGTATAAGCTAGTCATTTGTATAAGAGTGTGACTTGAACTTAGCCATGTGATTTGGCTAGTTATGTGTTGGTAATATGCTTTGATGAATGTGTTATATGATGTATATTTTAGTATGGTTTGAAAGCATAAGAAATGGTTAAGTTTAAGGTAAGTATATAGATGAAATTTTGAGCATATATGTTTAACAAAAAGTTGACTTGTGAATGGTAAGTATGGATAAATTATGCTTGTATATTCATAGGTTTTAGTCTTGCAAACTTAGCAGGAATAATATTGGATTGGATTGTAGAAATGGATGATTATTTTGATATGTTTTTGGTTGTCATATGTGCATGAGATGTGTTGGTAATTTGCTTGTAGGAATGGCCCTAGTTGGGTGGCATTTTGACCTTACAAATGACCTATAATGTCACACGGGTGTGGCACATGGGCGTGCCTAGTGACCGAGGGGTAAAGTCAGTAGCTAGCTTAAGAGCACATGGCCAGGGTACACAGGCGTGCCTAGTAGCTGTGTGAAGAAGTCAGTATATGGCCAAGAATACATGACCTTAGTACACGGGGGTGCTTGGTGACTGTGGAGCCAAGTCAGGTTCAACCACGGGGAGGACACACGGGTGTGTCTAGTAGCCGTGGGAGGCACACGGCCTGCCCACACGGGCCTATAACCCCTGAAACTTTGAAAAGTTTTAAATTTCTGAGAATTTCTGTATGTGTTCCAGTTTAGTCCCGACCATTTTTCAAAGCATGTTTTAGGTCTCAATGACCTACATAGGGGACTTTATGATTGTATATGATAGTTATATTTCTGAATTGTGCATTAAAGTTTACGATCGTCAGGTAATGCCCTTAACCCTAATCCGACGACAGATACAGGATAGGGGTGTTATATTCATCATTA
This sequence comes from Gossypium rotundifolium, assembly GCA_025506655.1. Lineage (NCBI taxonomy): Eukaryota > Viridiplantae > Streptophyta > Magnoliopsida > Malvales > Malvaceae > Gossypium > Gossypium rotundifolium. Next base: position 145,888,422 of record CP106724.1, on the reverse strand, counting down.
TGAATTATCATATAAACATACATATATCAATGTAAAAACGTTTATTTGTATATAGACTTACCTCGGATTCGGATAAACAGAAACGAACTCGGCTACACAATTACTTTTGATTTCCCACGATCTAAGTCCGTTTTCCTCAATTCTTGATCTATACATATTCAAATTTAATCCATTTATGTACCAAATCATTCAATTCAATCCAAAAACACATATTTAGGGAAATTTACAAATTAGCCCTCACATTTTCACATTTTGACAATTTAGTCCCTATTTCACAAAATCACAAAATACACATAATTTGCTTGTACCCATGCTTAGTCGAATGTTCATGAAACACCCCAAACCCGACCCACGAGCCATGACCAGATCTGGTATGTTCCTTGAGTAAAACATTTTAAAACAGATTGTTACTTTGGTGGTTTTTGAAGAAAATTTGTTCTGTGTTCGGTTCGAATTGAAAAGTCCAGGTTTTAATAAGACTTTATTATTAGTTTCGAAACTAGGAGTTAACAAAAAAAGTCGAGTTGTTTTAGAGTTACTTTCAAATTGAAGACCATTTGTGGTTAGGTTCCAAAACTTTTAAGAATTTATTTTTACAAAAAAATAATTTAATCTTGACTTTTAAAAAAAAATACTCGTATCGTAACAGAAATTAAAAACATGCATAGCAGTTTAAATCTATACATCAAACAAAACCCGAAATAAATCCAAAATACTTGAAAATAAAGAGTCCAAAATTTGAATAAATTCTGAGCTGAGCATGGCCACCATTAAGTTCCTGCCGACCCAGTCCATTACTGAGTGTCACCTAAAAAATATACCACAATGGGGTGAGTCGAACAGACCCAGTGTGTAACAGCCAACACTAAGTCCCAACAAATTTAGGCATATCAGTTCAAACATGTACAGATAGCAAATATAAGTAATGATGCATTCCCGAACCCAAACCTAGGTCACCATCCGCTACACATCAACCCTACCAACCATCACACCGTGGGGACTACTAAGTCGACCCTCCATCTGCTACACATCATCGAAGGCAGTCGCTGCAGACGACTTGCACATCGCCTTTATAATTTCGTGGCATAGCCACCAGATAATATTTTGTGACATAAGTCACCACATTCAGATTTTGTGACATGAGTCACCACATTCGAGATATTGTGGTATAAACCACCGATCACTTCCCTTTTATATCACCCATATGCCCCATGTCATACAAATCATGCAATATCATGCCTTTTGCCTTATTTCACACTCTTATCAATATTCACATATATGCCATATTCCAAATATTCATATCATTTATTGACATAATGTTAAGGTTACGTACCTGAGTACTTTGTACCATTGCATGGTACCTTTGGCCACATTTCACATCATTATAAACACATATATTAATTTGATGCCGTAAATCTATTAAGAGTTAGTGTGGGGTACACACCTGATTTACTTTGTTGCCGATTTGATTACTAATCAAATCCCGAAACTTTGTAGTGTTTCCTCTTTTCAATCGGCTAGCACTAAATCACTTCACAGATTAGTTCTCGGCTTTTGAATAAATAAGAAATAGATCTAAGTCACTAAATAGGGCCTTGGCCGAATATCTTAAGCACTTACCTTGTGGATTTGAATCCCAAAATTGCTACTTGGTAGGGTATCTTCGAAATCACTATGGCATATGTTAGATCCAATTCTAACATTTAATCATAATGAATAGCCCTTGGCGAATACATGCCTTACCTTAGATATTGAGATCCGAAGATCTCCTCCTTATAGTCGACTCTGAGACAAATCCGAAACCTCCTTTATAGTTTCGGCCAAGAGACATAAATGGCATTAGAATCTTGATTTTGGCTTTAAAAAAAGAAATAAAACGATGGCAATAAAATCCTTACCCTTAATACTGTAGTCGACGGCACCCTTGTTTAGATCCACAGAGATATTCGGCTATAGACTAGATGTTGCCTACTAAGTTTCGATGTTTGGAGCTTAATAAGAAATCGGCTTCAGCAAGAGTGAAAATGAAGGGTATGGGACTCAGGAAGAATCGGCAATGGTGGTCCTTAAAGAGGGGTTTCGGCTAGAACAAGAAAAAGAAGAGAAAATTGATGGCTTTGGAGAGAAAAGAATAATTGAAAGAGAGACTCAAATGCTTAATGAATTTCGACTATTCTCCCTTACTAGACTTGGCCAAAAATCACCACCAAGGAGTCCCTAGGCCGGCCACACTCTTCCCCTATCTAATCCCTTATTTCTCTCTTTACCACTTCATTTAAAATAATAAAAATAAATCCACATTTATCTATTATCTTAGCCGAATTTTAAGAAGGATTAGACCACATCTCAAACTCATCCCTTAGTGCCCCTTTGCCGTCTACTATTGCCCAATCTTGCAGCAAAATAAAACTCTTTTATTTGCTTCCCTTGTAGCTCGAACCCAAGCCCTTTCCCCTTGCTTGTGGCGTCACACTCTAAGGCCCTAAGTGGCGCCTTCATACCACTTAAACAAGCCCATTTCTGTGTCATATTTCCCCTACTAATTTTCTTAAGACCTCTTAGGCTTAGCTCCCTCTTGAAACTTAAAATTAAATAATTTCTAAAGCATTTATCTACATTCTGAAGTTCACAAAATTCATAAAACACATTCATAATATGCAAGCACATGCAATTAAGCAAAAATGCACAAGCCCTAATTCCCGGATATTACAATTCTACCCCCTTAAAATAATTTTGACCTCGAAATTACCTGGCTAGAATAAGTGGGGGTATTGCTATCGCATTGCTTCTTCCGGCTCCTAAGAAGCTTCTTCCAATCCATCATTACGCCATAACACTTTGACTAGAGGAACTGACTTCCTCCGTAACACTTTCACTTCTCGTTCCAAAATCTGAATCGGCTCCTCCTCGTAAGACAAACCTGGCCTTAATTCCACCTCCTCAAATGGTACTACATGAGATGGATCCGATCGATAACGACGTAGCATAGAGACATGGAATACGTCCTGCATCTGCTTCAATTCCGGAGGCAACTCTAACTGGTATGCCACTGGTCCAACTCACTTCAACACCCGATAAGGTCCTATAAACCTTGGGCTTAACTTCCCTTTGCGACCAAATCTCATCACCTTCTTCCAAGGTGAAACTTTGAGAAACACTTGATCTCCCACAACAAATTCTATGTCCTTCCGTTTGAGATCTGCATATGACTTCTGCCTGTCAGATGCCTCCTTCAACCGTGTCGAATTACCATAACCTTTTCCTCTGATTCCGCCACAATTTTCGGACCAAAAATCTGGCGTTCCCCTAATTCCGTCCAACATGTAGGAGTGCGACACTTCCATCCATACAACGCCTCGTACGGTGCCATTTTAATACTGGCCTGATAGCTGTTATTGTATGCAAATTCCACTAAAGGCAAATACTCTTCCCAACTTCCTCTGAAGTCTATCAGACACAGCCCCTCAACATATCCTCTAACACTTGGATCACTCGCTCAGACTGGCCGTCTGACTGTGGATGAAATGCCGTAGTGAAATCCAATCTGGTGCCTAAAGCTTGATGTAGTGCTTTCCAAAATCGAGACGTAAACCTCTGATCCTATCCGAGATAATCGACATCGATACTCCGTGCAGCCTCACAATCTCCGCCACATACAACTTTGCTAGCTTCTGGAGAGAATAGTAAACCCGCACTGGAATGAAATACGCGGACTTTGTCAGTCGATCCACTATCACCCATGCCGAGTCCTTCTTAGTAGGCGTAAGGGGAAGCCCACTAACGAAGTCCATGGTAATTCTCTCCCATTTCCACTGTGGTATCTTAATCGACTGAAGCAACCCTGATGGAACTTGGTGTTCAGCCTTAACTTGCTGACACGTTAAGCACTTGCCTACAAATTCGGTAACTTCCCGCTTAAGACCAGGCCACCAAAATTGTTCCCTCAGATCTCTATACATCGTACTGCCTCCAGGATGCATAGAACAAGGACTACTATGCGATTCCTGAAGAATTTTCTGCCTTAGATCCTTATCCTTAGGCATACAAACCTTTCCCTTGAAACACAATACTCCATCGCCATTAATACCATAGTCCTTCAACTCCCCACTCTGCACTTGCCGTAGCTTAGCACTTAAATCGTCATCAGCCAACTGTCCTTCTTTCACCTCATTCAGCCATGTCGGCTTCACTTGCAATTCTGCTAATAAACTTCCATCACATAGAGGCTCAAATGTGCGAACATTGCCCTCAGATCCGACACTACCTTCTGACTTAGGGCATCTGCCATAACATTCGCCTTGCCTGGGTGATACTCTATAGAGTAATCGTAGTCCTTCAATAATTCCACCCACCTTCGCTGTCTCAGGTTCAGCTCTTTCTGAGTTAGCAGATACTTGAGGCTCTTGTGGTCCGTGTAGATCACTGACTTTTCTCCATATAAGTAGTGCCTCCACACCTTAAGAGCAAAGACTACTACTGCCAATTCCAAGTCATGCGTCGGGTAGTTTACCTCATGTGGCCTTAATTGTCGAGACGCATAAGCAACTACTTTCCCGTCTTGTATAAGGACACCTCCCAATCCTATATGGGATGCATCACAATATACCACAAAATCCTTCCCTGCCTCAGGCTGAATTAAAACTGGAGCTTCAGTCAAGACTCTCTTAAGCTTCTCAAAGCTCTCCTGTTGCTTATCAGTCCATACAAAAGGTACTTCCTTTCTTAACAACTTCGTCAGAGGTGCGGCTATCGATGAGAACCCTTCTACAAACCTTCTATAATAGCCTGCTAACCCCAAGAAACTACGAACCTCAGCCACAGACTTAGGTGGTTTCCAATCCAACACCGCCTCAATCTTCCTAGGATCCACCCTTATTCATTCTGTAGACACCACGTGCCCTAAGAATGCGACTTCTTTAAGCCAAAATTCACACTTGCTGAATTTGGCATAGAGCTTCTTCTCCCTCAACACTTGCAACACAACCCGGAGATGCTCGTCATGTTCTTCCTCTGACTTGGAGTACACTAGGATATCGTCTATGAACACAACAACGAATCGGTCCAGATAGGTTAGAAAACCCGGTTCATCATGTCCATGAATGCGGCTGGGGCGTTTGTCAATCCAATCGGTATTACCAAGAACTCATAATACCCGTACCTTGTCCAGAAAGCTGTCTTATGGATATCAGCCTCCTTCACCTTAAGCTGATGATATCTAGACCTTAGATCTATCTTCGAAAATACTACGGCCCCCTTAAGCTGATCGAATAAGTCATTTATTCTTGGCAAAGGGTATTTGTTCTTAATGGTCAGCTTATTCAACTGACGATAATCTATGCATATGCGCATAGTTCTGTCCTTCTTCTTCACAAACAAGACCGGTGCTCCCTATGGAGACACACTGGGTCGAATAAACCCACGATCAAGCAACTCTTAGATTTGAGCCTTGAGCTCAACCAACTTCTTCGGTGCCATTCTGTACAGGGCAATTGACATAGGAGCTGTACCCGGCAGCAAGTCAATTTCGAACTCCACTTCCCTATCCGGGGGTATTCTAGGTAATTCCTCCGGAAAGACATCCACAAATTCCCTTACCGTTCTAACTCCACTAACTCCCCCTTCTTTTGCATCCAACGCACTAACAAAGGCCAAAAATGCCTTGCACCCTTTCCAAACCATCTTATTAGCCTCTAAAGCGAAACTACGTTAGACAAGTAGTTTCTTCCTTCCCCTATCATAACTACCGCCTTATCCTCCAGCGTCCTTAACTCCATTCGCTTAGCTACACAATCCAATACAGCCCGATGTTCCATTAGCCAGTCCATACCAAGGATGAGATCGAATTCTCCGAAGGGTAGTTCCATCAAGTCGGCAGGGAATACCACTTTCTGAATCTCTAGAGGTACTTTCCGAAATATCTTGTTCACCACTACAGTTTGACCTAATGGGCTTACTACAGTTATCTCCTTATCAGACAGTTTAGAGGTTATGCCTAGAGTTTTATCTACTCTACATGCAATATAAGAGTGGGTAGAGCCAACATCAATTAGAGCAAAGTAAGGTTTGCTAAATATAAGGAACGTACCGGTTATGACGTTCGGTGCGTCTCTGTCCTCCCTCCGATGAACTGCATACACTAAACCCAGTTGTCTTGCCTCTGTATTATTAACACCTCTGCCCAGTGTTCCTCGTCCCTTCCAAAGATCTGTTACCTCGCCATTCGGACCACGGCCACCGAGGTGCATCCACCTCTTCGGCTGATTAGAACCACGACTTCTTGGTGGCCTCCTACATTCTCATAGGACAGTCTTTAATCATGTGGTCCTTAGACCCACACTTGAAATATCCTCCCGTATTCTTCCAACACTCTCCTAGATGCATCTTCCCACATTGGCCGCAAGTACGGTACTGTCCTCCCGTAGCAGCCTGCTGACCTCGTGGCCCATCACTTCTAGGCCTCTTTTGCGCATTCCCTGATGACCCTGACGATCCAAAACCTCTCTTCTGCCTATTTCGGTCCGTATTCTGTCTCACTGAATCCTTTATCCCTTCAGCTACCTTAGCCTTCTCCACTAATACGGTAAATTCTCGCTCCTGCTGTGGAGCTATCAACAACCTCAGGTCATCCCTTAGTCTGTCCTCAAACCGGACACACCGCTCATGCTCTGTTGATACAATACCTCGAGCATATCGGCTCAGCCTTAGAAATTCTGCCTCGTATTCCGCTACAGACTTATTTCCTTGCACCAGCCTTAAAAATGCCTTCCTCTGCGCATCCACATAACTAGTTCCAATGTACTTCTTCTGATATGCTGCCTTAAAATATTCCCAAGTAAGATCATCAGTGGCAGCACCATCCCGAATTGTGAGCCACCATTGGTATGACTCATCACGGAGTAGCGACACTACCCCTTTCAGTTTCTCCTCGGCAGTTAGGTCCAAATCGTCCATAATCCGTTCCGTCGCCTCTAACCAATACTCAGCCGTATTGGGTGCCACACCAGATACTCCACGGAAAAACTTAGCTCCATTGGCTCGAAGTCGCTCAGGTACCGACTTTCGAGCTCCCATGCCTCCACCTGCTCCAGTCACCCTTTCTAAGACTCGCAGCATCGCCTGTGATACTGCATCATCCCCCGTCTAATCTTGATATTCCACATCAGCGGCTGGTGGTGGTGGCATTTCATTTTCGAACCCTTGTCCGGACCTAACGGGCTCCGACACGGTCATTCAGCCTCTACCACGGCCACGCATATTACGGCCACGTCCCCTAGAGTTCATACTTCTGAATCGCGTTTATCTGATTTAAGAATTTTATAAATTAGTTTTTGTTCCACTGATTTATCACGAACAGTCTTATGTTCAATAGTTCTAAGGAGTAGTTCTTTCGAATTCATACACATATAGTCTCAATTCATTCATTCAATCATGAACTTGCGTTCATTACAGAAAAGTGTTGTAGTTGTTACTTTTTTTTTGTTTTCCACTACCCAGGGGTATTTTCGTAAGTTTATCCTATAGGGGTATTTTGGTAATTTTCCAAATTAGGGTATTTGAAAATTTCACAAGGTAGAGATTTTTGGTATATATATTTTTTTCAAAATTGAAATACTTGGTAAGAAAATTTTAAGGGTAAAATGGTAATTTATACACGAGGTATTTTGTAATTTTTCAAACTAGGGCATTTGGTAATTTTCATAAAATGTGGTTCGGTGATTTTAATGAAATAAAGGTATTTTGAAATTTTTTAATTGAGGTATTTCAATAACTTTCCATTACGAGGTATTTTGGTCATTTATGCAAAGTTAGGGTAATTGGGTCAATTTGCAAATCAAGGGTATTTTGGTCATTTTTTAAATCAAGGAACTTGGAATTTTAAAATCATGGTTTGAATTTTGAGTTTCACAAAACAAGGTGATGGTCCTTTTGGGTTTTAATTATTGGGTTTAGCTTTGTGTTTGAGTCCTCTTGGCTAAGGTGAACCGTCACTACGCACTGTGTAGGATTCGGCGGTGAGGAGGTGAGTCACTAGGGCTGCTTAAATACCAAGCTCCTAATGAATCCAATCCTAGACATGCGCTGTGGTTGCCACACCTTTAACTCGGCGACTCGAGATACGTGTTTGTTTGGTTTGACTTTAAGTTTTATGTATCTTGGTGTTGAAGTAGTCTAATCCTAGGGTTTATTATTTCCTAATCTACTAATCTACGTCCCTATGATTTCCCACATACAATTCATAGAAGATTTAGGGGTACTTACCTGGTGGACTTCGGGCCGGAGACTCAGGTGCCATGCCAGAAAACCTGCTCATTTTTTAGGAAAAAAATCCCATTTCAAAAGAAAGAAAATGTTTTGGGCCCTAAAAGCCTCAAGGTCGAGTTTTGAACCGGGCTCTGATACCAAGCTGAAACACCCCAAACTCGGCCCACTAGCTATGACCGGATCTGGTATGTTCCTTGAGTAAAACATTTTAAAACAGATTGTTACTTTGGTTGTTTTTGAAGAAAATTTGTTCTGTGTTGGGTTCGAATTGAAAAGTCCAGGTTTTAATAAGACTTTATTATTAGTTTCAAAACTAGGAGTTAAAAAAAAAGTGGAGTTGTTTTAGAGTTACTTTCAAATTGAAGACCGTTTGTGGTTAGGTTCCAAAACTTTTAAGAATTTATTTTTAGAAAAAAATAATTTAATCTTGACTTTTAAAAAAAAATACTCGTATCGTAACAGAAATTAAAAACATGCATAGCAGTTTAAATCTATACATCAAACAAAACCCGAAATAAATCCAAAATACTTGAAAATAAAGAGTCTAAAATTTGAATAAATTCTGAGCTGAGCATGGCCATCATTAAGCTCCTGCCGACCCGGTCCATTACTGAGTGTCACCTGAAAAATATCCCACAACGGGGTGAGTCGAATAGACCCAGTGTGTAACAGCCAACACTAAGTCCCAACAAATTTAGGCATATCAGTTCAAACATGTACAGATAGCAAATATAAGTAATGATGCATTCCCGAACCCAAACCTAGGTCACCATCCGCTACACATCACCCGTACCAACCATCACACCGTAGGGACTACTAAGTCGACCCTCCATCCGCTACACATCATCGAAGGCAGTCGCTACAGACGACTTGCACATCGCCCTAATAATTTCGTGGCATAGCCACCAGATAATATTTTGTGACATAAGTCACCACATTCAGATTTCATGACATGAGTCACCACATTCAGATATTGTGGTATAAACCACCAGATCACTTCCCCTTTTTATATCACCCATATGCCCCATGTCATACAAATCATGCAATATCATGCCTTTTGCCTTATTTCACATTCTTATCAATATTCACATATATGCCATATTCCAAATATTCATATCATTTATTGACATAATGTTAAGGTTACGTGCACAGTACTTTGTACCATTGCATGGTACCTTTGGCCACATTTCACATCATTATAAACACATATATTAATTTGATCTCAGTAAATCTATTAAGAGTTAGTGTAGGTACACACCGATTTGCTTTAGCGAGTTCAATGAAATCCCGAAAGTCCCGATCTAATCCTCTAGATCTCAAGTTCCTACATTCGGCCAACACTAACCATTTTAGTTAAAGGCCATTCGGCCAAATGATCAAATCCCGAACGATTATCGCAACCAAAATCTTACCTTGTTGCCGATTTGATTACTAATCAAATCCCGAAACTTTGTAGTGTTTCCTCCTTTCAATCGGCTAGCACTAAATCACTTCACAGATTAGTTCTCGGCTTTTGAATAAATAAGAAATAGATCTAAGTCACTAAATAGGGCCTTGGCCGAATATCTTAAGCACTTACCTTGTGGATCTGAATCCCAAAATTGCTACTTGATTGGGGTATCTGTCGAAATCACTATGGCATATGTTAGATCCAATTCTAACATTTAATCATAATGAATAGCCCTTGGTCGAATACATGCCTTACCTTAGATATTGAGATCCCAAAGATCTCCTCCTTATAGTCGACTACAGACAAATCCCGAAACCTCCTTATAGTTTGACCAAGAGACATAAATGGCATTAGAATCTTGATTTCAGCTTTAAGAAAAGAAATAAAACGATGACAATAAAATCATTACCCTTAATACTGTAGTCGACGGCACCCTTGTTTAGATCCACAGAGATATTCGGCTATAGACTAGATGTTGCCTACTAAGTTTCGACTTTTGGAGCTTAATAAGAAATCGACTTCAGCAAGAGTGAAAAGGAAGGGTATGGGACTCAGGAAGAATCGGCAATGGTGGTCCTTAGAGAGGGGTTTCGGCTAGAACAAGAAAAAGAAGAGAAAAGTGATGGCTTTGGAGAGAAAAGAATAATTGAAAGAGAGACTCAAATGCTTAATGAATTTCGGCTATTCTCCCTTACTAGACTTGGCCAAAAATCACCACCAAGGAGTCCCTAGGCCGGCCACACTCTTCCCCTATCTAATCCCTTATTTCTCTCTTTATCACATCATTTAAAATAATAAAAATAAATCCACATTTATCTCTTATCTTAGCCGAATTTTAAAAAGGATTAGACCACATCTCAAACTCATCCCTTAGTGCCCTTTTGCAGTCTACTACTGCCCAATCTTGCAGCAAAATAAAACTCTTTTATTTGCTTCCCTTGTGGCTCGAACCCAAGCCCTTTCCCCTTACTTGTGGCATCACACTCTAAGGCCCTAAGTGGCGCCTTCATGCCACTTAAACAAGCCCATTTCTGTGTCATATTTCCCGTACTAATTTTCTTAAGACCTCTTAGGCTTAGCTCCCTCTTGAAACTTAAAATTAAATAATTTCTAAAGCATTTATCTACATTCTGAAGTTCACAAAATTCATAAAACACATTCATAATATGCAAGCACATGCAATTAAGCAAAAATGCACAAGCCCTAATTCCCGGATATTACAGTTCACTATAATCATACAAGTCCATACATTTAATTTATTTCATAATTTAGTCCCTCAAAATATTATTTTCTCAATTAAGTCCAAATTACTCAAAATCACCAAAAACTCAAAGACAAACTATGTTAATCTAACACATATCTTTCATAATTCATCTTCAAACATCACAAAACCTATGATTTCATCAATGGCACATTTCAAAAATCATCATCAATTCAAAAAAGTTTTGAAGAACACTAAGCAACGATTACAAAAATGTAGAAATTATCAAAAACCGAACAAATTACATACCTCAAATTAGCCAAATTATAGCTGAACCCTTGAAAGCTTTTGTTCTTTCTTTTTCTTTCAAAATTCGGTGGATGAACAAAGAATAAATGGCTTATTATTATTATTATTATTATTATTATTATTATTATTATTATTATTATTATTATTATTATTATTATTATTATTATTATTATGTTTGGTTGTTTGTTTAATATAACATTACTTATTATTTGATTTACCAAATTATCCATTAATAAAAACATATAACAAAACATAATGGATGGTCATAATTGTCCATCAACAATATCAATGGTCCAATTTCACAATAAGGACTCCATATTAATAAGCCATGACCATATAACACATTAACAAATAGCATGTCACTTTTACCTTTAATGCGATTTAGTCCTTTTCTCAAATTAAACACACAAATGACAAAATTAATTCACGGAACTTTAACACATGCTTAACCACATACAGCAAACACAGAAAATAATATTAAAATATTTTTTAACTTAGATTTGTAGTCTCGAAACCACTATTCTGACTAAAGTCTAAACCGGACTGTTACATTGGGTAATCAATGAGCCAATATTTGTTTACATTTTTCTTTGCGTGCAAAAACCATTGAGGACAAATACAAACAAAATTAATGTGAATTATGAAATTTTATTTAAAACCGATCTATTTGAAAGTTTACAAGTACAAATGACGAATAAACTACACTTAGGACATTAGATCCTAACAAAAATATGGTCATGTTAAAGATATTTGTCCCACAATATGAGTAGTGGTGGAGAAAGGTCTTACTACACTAGAACTAGTGATATCAATAAAAAGAAGGAGGATCCTGTAAATGAACTTTTTAAGCCCTAGATATTGGTTGATAGGAAAGGAAGGTACAATGGGAACAAAGGAGGCAACTCATTTCCACCACCGTCTTCTTCATCGAAGCTTAGGGTTCATGGGTTAGTGAGAGAAAACTCTGGCTAGGAAGAGAATGCTTTAAGAAGGTAAAAGAAATCATGGTTCCATCATTTCCTCTTAAGTTATTTTAGACTATTGGTATAAGAAAGCTATTTAAAATATCATAATTTTCATTTATGAGTTATATAATCAATCACCGTTCATATTTACTCCTGGTCCATTTCAATATATTCAAAATTTTTACAATTTACAATTCAATCCATTTGAATACCTAAATGTCAAATTTACTAGTTCTACCCAATTAAAATATATGATTAAATTAGAACCCAAATCATAATAAAATAAAATAAAATAATAAGTTTCATATGAACTTACGGTCAAAACAAACAAATAGTTGAATCTTCAAAGAATTTTTGTGTTTCCTTGATTATCTCTAGTTTGATCCAGTTTTCGATCTAATACAATTATTTCATTCAATTCATCAATATTAAACATTTATACAGTATATTATGACATGAATGAACTTATGAAATTTCATTTTCAATATCCTTAAAGTTTTACATTTTATTCAATTTAGTCCATAAAAGCTGAAATAGTCATAACTTTTAAATTTGAGCTTCGATTTCAAAACTGATCTCAATTACATCCTTTTAGGACCTTGTACTATCTATTATTGTAGAAATTTAACATCAAATTTACAAGTTATACATTTTGGTCCTTTTGAACAAAACTAACAATTAAACTTTACAATCTAGTGCTTTTTCACATCTAAGCTTAAAATCCATCAATTTAACAGTAATTGCTTTAAGAAATCAATAATGAAAAACTTTTAAAAACTTTAATAGTTTTACAAATTCGATACTTGGGCTAGCTAAATTCAAGCTCCCATAACCTAAAAAACATAAAAATTACAAGAAAATGATTTAATTGCACTAATCGATTGAAGACCGAAAGTTGAAACCCTTGGTTGATTCTTCTCAATTCTGTGGCTATGGCATTTAGTAGTGGATGAAGAAGAAAGGTAAGTTATCTTTCTTTCCACTATGCTTTTTTTTATTTTATACATTTTATTCTTTAATTAGTTTATTTATATTTTTTATAATATATAAAATTATTCACCTACCTTCCATTATAATATTTCTAATATGGTTTATTTTTCATTTTAGATTGTAACAGCCTGATTTTCAGTGGTGTTAGAAACAATGATTTCAAGACCATAATTCTGACAAAATATTTCGTGAATATTATTTAATTAGAATATTTATGAGGTCTCTAGAGTCATATTAAATTTTGGTTGAAAAATTTATTTGTTTGGATAGTTTAATAAGTAAAAGGACTAAAATGTAAAAACTGTAAAGGTTGAGTAGTTAAATTTAAGGGACTAAATGGAAAATTTAACCGTGGAAAATTAGTAGTGGGATTTGATGAGGTTATGTTTGATAAAGTGATTTACTTAGGCTTAATTAATGATTATTAAAGCTTAATTAAGAGAGTTGAAGTATTTACAAAAATGCCATAAGTATATATATTAAATTAAACCTAAAATTTAAAGAAAAGTTCTCATTTTCTTCATCTTCTTCACGACAAAGAAAGGAAAAGTCTAGGGTTTTCCAACTTTGATTTTAAACTTTAAATTGGTAAGTGTATTGATGTCCATTTTTAGTAATTTTTATGTTTTTGGGTTCGTATTAGTTTAGTCCATCCGAATCAAGGACTGAATTGAATAAAATGGAAAGTTAAGGGGCAATTAGGTAAATTTCCAAAAAAAAGGAATTAGTTGCATGATAGGATCAAATTGTGTAGTTATAATAATTGATGGAATGAAATTATTATTTTTAGATCAAGAACGTGCTGATAACTATGGAAAAGGTAAAACTGCGGAATAGTCATTGTATTCTGGAATCACCTGCAAATCAGTCTAGTAAGTTCATACATTTAATTATAGTCCTAACATGATTATATTCTTGTTAATATTCTTTTAATGAATATTGTACCATATACTGGAAGTACGCTCTATCGAGTCAAATCTTACTGTTATACTGAATGAAGCTCAAACAAGTAAATTATATCGTTATATTGAGTAGAGCCTGACTGAGCAAATCTTACCGTTATATTGAATAATTTCAATTGAGAAAATTCTACTGTTATACTGAGTGAAGTTCAAATGAATAGAAATTTATGGATATACTGATGAAAGCTCAATCGAGCAATGCCCATTGAGTATACTGAACTACTGAATTGGTTGTAATCACTGTTGTAAGCTGAGTATAATGGGAATCTCTATACTTAATGTTGATTAAATCTATGTTTGATTGGAAAGCTTTATAAATTTCTAAACAAACTTACTAAGCTTCATTTAAGCTTACCTATAATTTGTTCATTTTATAGATCACATTTTGAAGGTTAAGAAGATCGAGTCAACGCTAGAAATCACACTATCTGTAATAGCCCGATTTTGGGGCTAGTCAGAACAGTGGTCTCGAGACCACTAATATGAGGTTGAGGAAATTATTTTAATATTATTTTATGTGTTATGGCATTAATATATGACTATATGGAACTTTTGGTGCTTTAATTTTGGCAATAGAGTACTTAATTGTGAAAAAGGACTAAATCACATAAAGTGCGAAAGTTCTATTTTATAAGGTGGGGGTACCTAATAGCTATAGATTGTAAATTGGAGGATTTTAAAGTGAAATTAGGCCCTATTAGATGTGTTGGCTGGCCATACAAGTTAAGAGGGACAAGAGCATTAAATACTAGTCAAAGTTGGTAGAAATTAAGTGATAAAATGAATAAAATAAGAGAGGCAAAAGATGTTATCATCTTTCACTATTCACTCATCTCTTTCCATCGAAAATTCAAGAGAGAATAGAGTTCTTGGAGGTTCAAACTTTCAGCCACTCAATCCTCATTCAAGTAAGTGATTTAGGTGGTTTTAGTTGATGATTTTTGTACTTTTGGAGTCCCCAAAGCCTAAGCTAACTAATGAGGGGACTAATTTGTGAAATGATTAAAAGTTTAGAGACTTTCCATGAGAGAGTTTATGTTGTTAGCTGAGTTTTTATGGATGAAAATGAATGATGGGGAAGTTAGAGACAACTTTTGTGAAAGGTGTTGTCATGAAAACACCTAAATGGGACTAAGTTGTAAATGTTGTAAATTGGTAATAAATGAATGAAATAGTTAGATTTGTGGGTTGTTGAAAGAGGAATGGATGTTCAGCTAGGCTTGTTTAATGGGAAAATGTGATGAAAAATGATTTACGAGCCTAGGGGAAAATCGTAATTTTTTTAATATACAAGGGCAAAATGGTCATTTTAGCCCAAGTGTAGAATTTGATGTATATTAATCATAGAATGTCCTAAATGAACGAATTTTATTGTTATAGATCAAGAAGAGTGCGGAAACAACCTTGACCATGGGAAAGGCAAGGTGATCGAGTAAATCGCTAGCTAACACGTTTTGCATTGAGGTAAGTTTACGTGTAAACGATGCATTTTACATGCACATTATTGTTGTTAATCAGTGCATAGCATAATTGAGAACATGTATAATTCAAGTGATAGAAAGTGGTAGTTAATGAATAATTCTTGTATGAATGATGGAATAGATAGGTAGGTGTGTTATATCAAATTTTGATGGGGGGCTAAGTGCGATACCACCTTGTTGTTTAATTACGATGGGCTATGTGCAATACCATCGTCTGATAACTTTTCTGGTGGGCTGTGTGCGATACCACCGTAATTAACCTTCTTGGTGGGCTATGTGCGATACCACCATAATGAAGACTAATGGTGGGCTAAGTGCGAAACCACCGGGTAATGCGACTACGGTAAGGTATTTTGATATGGTGATGTGTTACATTAAGTGACCTTGTGATGCTCGGTCTTGTGGAAACCGTTCTTGAATGCATGCATTATGCTTGTGATGTGATTAGGATGTGTAAATGGAGGAAATCAGTAAGCCTAATCCTGAATGTAGATTGATTTCTTGCTTAGCAAATAATGCTATAAAAATGTTTTACTCATTTTAGAGTGTTATATTGTTTACATGTGAACTTACTAAGCTTTAAGCTTACCACTCTCTCTTTCTCTTGTCTTATAGGGCTTAAGAGCCAAGCCAGGATGCGCCGATAACTAGAAGACCGCCAACATTATCTGCTTACTTCGGTATAATTAGATTAGTGATTTTGTATATGGCATGTATAGGATTAGACTAGTTAGATTATTTTGTAATTTTGACCAAAGGTGTATTGGCTCTTGCTAAGACATTAATTTTGTAAATGCCAAGAATGATGGCATATTTTATCATTTATGAAATTTCAAAGTTATCAATGTGAGTGCATGTGGATTAAGAGAGGTTTGTTAGTTTGTTGAATAAACCCATGTAGAGTAAGATATAGGGATGCTAGAAGCTTGGCGAATAACCTTCATGTGCCACACGGGTAGACACACGGGCGTGTGTCTAGGCTGTGCTAACCCTGCACCTTATTATTACTAATTAGAATAGTCCACGGGTGAATCCCACGGCCGTGTGCATGAACCGTGTAAGACACACGGTAGGGACATGGGCGTGTGCCCAGGCCGTGTGGATCAAGTCAATAGCTTCCACGGTTAGGAGAAGCGGGTGTGTCAGTGTCATGCTAAATTAGTCAGTAACTCCCCACGGGCGAAAGACACAGGTATGTTGTAAGGGTACATGGGTGTGCCCCCATTTCACATGGGCGTGCCCCTAGCCATGTGAGTTTTGGCAGAATGTTGGGGTTTTTGGGCACGGTGTGAGCACATGGGCGTGTGTGACTACACACGGGCGTGTGTGTCTTTTAGCACGGGCATGTACTCCCTGTTTAGATGAAAAGAAATTTTATGGATCGTAAAAATTCTGATATGGTCTTGAGAGTTCTCGTAGGTACGATTGAGATCTCATAGGTTGAGTGTGAAGTAGTTGAAGCGATTCGAGGAGAGTGTCACGTTGAGCCTAAGTGGCGATCAGGTAAATTGTTCGGTAATGTCTCATGCCCGATTCTGGTGGGGATTACAGGTAAGGGGTGTTACATTTAGTGGTATCAGATCTATAGTTTAGTCGGTTCTAAGACTACCGTAGCATGTGTGGGAGTCTAGCTTTACATGCCATAAGCGTATAATGATAGTGTGGTGGCTTCTGATGATTTTAAAATTTTATTTTATGTAGTATATGGATTCCAATCAATTGGCTGCTGATGATGCAGCTAGTAATGCGCCGGCTCCTGTACAAGGGACCGCACCTGTTCAAAGTGAACCCGAGACTAGGGGTGAAGGAGAAGAGGCTCGAGAAGCCTTTCTCCAAATGATGAGCAATTGGTACACCGAGTATGTACGAGCTAATCCCAATGCTCAACCTCCTCCACCTCCTCCTATACCTCAGCCAGTTCCTGTGGCTCCCCAAGGTGTAGAAATAGTGAGGACAAATAAGCCCCCGGTAGATAAAATTTGAAAGCAAGAGGCTAAAGATTTTTGAGCTAACAAAGATGATGACCTTGAGCGGGCGGAGTTCTGGCTTGAGAACTCAATGAGGGTTTTTGATGAACTCTCCTGTACACTCGAGGAGAGTTTGAAATGTGCTGTATCTTTGCTGAGGGAATCGGCATACTATTGGTGGAAAACGTTGACATCAGTAGTTCCTAAAGAGAGGGTAACGTGGGAATTTTTCTTGGAGGAGTTTCGAAAGAAGTATATAAGTCAAATATTTATAGACCAAAACCGAAAGGAATTCCTTGAGATAAAACAAAGAAAAATGACTGTGGCAGAATATGAACACAAATTTGTTCGGCTCAGTAAGTACGCATAGAAATGTGTATCCACGAAAGCTACCCTATGCAAGAGGTTTGAAGACGGGTTGAATGAAGACATCAAACTTTTAGTTGGGATATTAGAGCTAAAAGAATTTGTGATACTAGTAGATCGGGCTAGTAAGGCCGAAGAATTGAGTATGGAAAAGTGGAAAGCCCTGAATGAGGCTCGTGATGCGAGGAAGAGGCCGATGAGCAAGTCATACCAATCTCAATCAAAAAGGTCTAGAGAAGGGAACCCTCGGATGACTACGTCAATCGGGTATTCGTAGAGAGATGAGGTAATACGTATTCGGGTTCAATAGTTCAGGCCACCTCAATGGCAAATGTGGGCAATCCAAAGTCCAAACCTGAGTTCCCAAGTTGTGGCAGACATCACACTAGGGAGTGTTGGGGAAACAATCGAAATTGCTACAAGTTTGGATCCCCCGACCATTTCATTCGAAACTGTCCTAAAAAAATGACAAGGAAAAGAAGAAGGAGGTAAGATTAAGCAATGCATCTTTTAGAGGTAGGCCACAAAAGAACTCGGGAGGTGGGACTAGTGGTAGAGGTGTATCACGAGACACCGCTGTGAGGTCAGAGGGTCAGGCGCCAGCAAGAACCTATGTTGTTCGCGCTCGAGAAGAGGCATCATCCCCGGACGTAATAACGAGTACATTTTCTCTCTATGACACCTCTATTATTGCTTTGATTGACCCGGGGTCAACCCATTCTTATATTTGTATGGGATTGGAAATTAGTTTGAATATGATTATTGAGTCTACTGAATTTGTGATAAAAGTATCAAACCCCCTAGGAAAATAGGTGTTAGTTGATAAGGTGTGTAGGAACTGTCCTTTGACAGTTAGGGGTTATTATTTTTCGGCAAACTTTATGTTGCTGCCGTTTTATGAGTTTGACTTGCTTCTTGGTATGGACTGGTTGACTGCCCATAGCGTTTTAGTGAATTTTGGTAGTAAATTTATTGAATTGAAGTTTGAAAATGGAGATGTTATTCGGGTTGAATCGGGTGAGTTAGATAACCTACCGGTGATGATTTCTTCCATGGTAGCTGAGAAATATTTGAGAAAAGGATGTGAGTCGTATCTTGCCTTTGTACTGAATAGTTAAGAGTCTGAGGCAAAGGTTGAAACCGTGCCGGTTGTATGTGAGTATCCGGATGTATTCCCAGAAGAGTTACCTGGACTACCTCCAATCAGAAAGGTTGAGTTCAGAATTGAGTTAGTTCCGAGAACGACACCTATTTTCATCACTCCGTATAGGATGGCGCCGTTGGAGTCGAAAGAACTGAAGGTCTAGTTGCAAGAGTTGACGGATAAGGGTTTTGCAAGACTAAGCTTTTCGCTGTGGGGTGCTCCGGTATTATTTGTGAAAAAGAAGGATGGATCGATGAGATTGTGTATAGACTACAGACAGCTCAACAAGGTGACGGTGAAAAATAGGTATCCTTTACCAAGGATAGATGATCTATTTGATCAATTGAAGGGAGCTATGGTGTTCTCCAAGGTTGATTTGAGATCCGGATATTATCAGCTAAGAATTAAGGAACAAGACGTGCCGAAAATAGCATTTAGGACTAGGTATGGCCATTATGAGTTTCTGGTCATGCCGTTCGGTTTAACGAATGCTCCTACGATTTTTATGGACTTAATGAACCGTATCTTCTGACCGTATTTGGACAAGTTTGTAGTTTTTTTTATCATGACATATTGGTCTACTCCCGAGATGAGTGTGATCATGCAAAGCATTTGAGAATTGTCTTGCAGACCTTGAGAGACAAGCAATTATATGCTAAATTTAGCAAGAGCGAGTTTTGGCTCCGAGGAAGGCATTAGAGTTGATCCTGAAAAGATCTCAGCTATTGTGGAGTGGAAACCGCCGAGGAACGTGTCGAAAGTTAGAAGCTTTCTGGGTTTGGCGGGGTACTATAGGCGGTTCGTGGAGGGATTTTCTATGATTGCTACTCCGATGACGAAATTATTGCACAAGGATGTTAAGTTTGAATGGACTGAAAAATGCCAACAGAGTTTTGAGAGATTGAAAACGTTGTTGACAGAAGCACCGGTTTTGGTATAGCCTGAGTCAAGAAAGAAGTTTGTGGTCTACAGTGACGCGTCCTTAAATGGTCTCGGTTGTGTGTTGATACAAGAGGGTAAGGTGGTCGCTTACGCCTTGAGACAGCTAAAATCACTTGAGAAGAATTATCCGACTCATGACTTAGAGTTGGCCGCAATCGTTTTCGAATTAAAGATTTAACGACATTATTTATATGGTGAGAAGTGTCAAATTTTTACGGATCATAAGAGTTTGAGGTACTTGATGAATCAAAAGGAGTTAAATTTATGGCAATGACGATGGCTTGAATCATTGAAAGACTACGAGCTAGTAATCGATTACCACCGGGAAAGCAAATATAGTCGCAGATGCTTTAAGTAGAAAATTTTTGTATGCTTTGAGAACTATGAGCACGAGTTTATCATTGTCCGATGATGGTGCTATACTGGCTGAGTTGAGAGCTAGGCTACTATTTGTCCAACAAATATGTGAAGCTCAAAGGAATGATAATGAGATGTTAGCTAAAAGAGCTAAGTGTGAATCAGGAGCTGATTCTGAATTTCGGGAAAGTTTGAATGGTTGTTTAATGTTCCATGATAGAATTTGTGTACCTAAAAATAATAAGTTAATCCGAGAAATTTTACAAGAAGCACATAATAGTCATTTGTCAATACACCCGGGCAGTACAAAAATGTACAATGATCTGAAGAAATTCTATTGGTAGCCAAGAATGAAAAGAGACATCTCGGAGATGTAACAAGATGTTTGATTCGTCAACAAGTGAAAGACGAGCATCAGGTGCCTTCGGGATTACTTCTACCAGTGATGGTTCCCGAGTGGAAGTGGGATCGAATCACCATGGACTTCGTGTGAGGTTGCCTTGACTCCCAAAAGAAAGATGCTGTATGGGTTATCGTTGATAGGTTAACAAAGTCGGCTCACTTTATCTGATGCGTATTGATTATTCACTAGAGAAGTTAGCCGAGTCATATATTGCAAAGGTAGT
The DNA here is from genome assembly GCA_025506655.1 of Gossypium rotundifolium. Lineage (NCBI taxonomy): Eukaryota > Viridiplantae > Streptophyta > Magnoliopsida > Malvales > Malvaceae > Gossypium > Gossypium rotundifolium. The sequence goes on along the minus strand of CP106724.1, from coordinate 145,867,400 downwards.
AAGATTACATAGAGTGCCTATATCCATTATCTCGAGATAGAGACCGAGATTTACTTGAGGTTTTGGAAGAAGTTACAAGAGGCCTTAGGTACAAGGTTGAACTTTAGTCTTGCTTTTCATCCTCAAGCGATGGTCGGTCGAGAGAGTAATCCAAGTTCTTGAAGATATGCTCGATCTTTGTGTGTTAGAATTGAAGGTAGTTGGGAAAGATACCTACCTTTGGTCGAATTCGCTTACAACAATAGTTATCAATCAAGCATACGGATGGCACCGTATAAGGCCTTATATGCTCGTAAGTGTCAGACTCCTTTGTATTGGACCAAGTTGGGTGAGAAGCAAATTCATGGGATTGATTTAGTTAAAGAAACTGAGGAAAAAGTGAAAGTGATTCGGAATAGTCTGAAAGCTGCTTCAGACCGAAAAAAGTCGTACGCGGACTTGAAAAGAAAAGAAATATAGTTTCAAGTGGGTGACAATGTATTTTTGAAAGTGTCGCTGTGGAAGAAAATATTGAGATTTGGTCAACAGGGTAAATTGAGTCTAAGATTCATTGGGCCGTACGAAATTACCGAAAGGATTGGGCTAGTGGCATATCGGTTGGCTTTACCGGTAGAGTTAGAGAAAATTCACAATGTGTTCCATGTATCAATGCTAAGGCGTTATCGTTCGATCCCTCGCATGTGGTTTTTCCCACTGAAATTGAGATACGATCGGATATGACATATGAGGAAGAGCCGATTAAAATCTTGGCTCGAGAAGTGAAATAGTTGAGGAATAAGGACATGGCCTTAGTAAAAGTGTTGTGGCAAAAGCACGGTGTAGAAGAAGCTACGTGGGAACCGAAAGAAGCCATGAGAGAGAAATATCCAAACCTCTTTACCGGTAAGATTTTCGAGGGCGAAAATCCCAAAAAGGGGAGAGAGTTGTAACAGCTCGATTTTGGGACTAGTCAAAATAGTGGTCTCAAGACCACTAATCCGAGGTTGAGGAAATTATTTTAATATTATTTTATGTGTTATGGCATTAATATATGACTATATGGAAATTTTGGTGCTTTAATTTTGGCAATAGAGTACTTAATTGTGAAAAAGGACTAAATCGCATAAAGAGTGAAAATTCTATTTTATAAGGTGGGGGTACCTAATAGCTATAGATTATAAATTGGAGGATTTTAAAGTCAAATTAGGCCCTATTATATGTGTTGGCCGGCCATACAAGTTAAGAGGGACAAGAGCATTAAATACTAGTCAAAGTTGGTAGAAATTAAGTGATAAAATGAATAAAATAAGAGAGGCAAAAGATGTTATCATCTTTCACTATTCACTCATCTCTTTCCACCAAAAATTCAAGAGAGAATAGAGTTCTTGGAGGTTCAAACTTTCAGCCACTCAATCCTCATTCAAGTAAGTGATTTAAGTGGTTTTAGTTGATGATTTTTGTACTTTTGGAGTCCCCAAAGCCTAAGCTAACTAATGAAGGGACTAATTTGTGAAATGATTAAAAGTTTAGAGACTTTCCATGAGAGAGTTTATGTTGTTAGCTGAGTTTTTATGGAAGAAAATGAATGATGGGGAGGTTAGAGACAACTTTTGTGAAAGGTGTTGTCATGAAAACACCTAAATGGGACTAAGTTGTAAATGTTGTAAATTGGTAATAAATGCATGAAATAGTTAGATTTGTGGGTTGTGAAAGAGGAATGAATGTTCAGCTAGGCTTGTTTAATGGGAAAATGTGATGAAAAATGATTTACGAGCCTAGGGGTAAAATCGTAATTTTTTCAATATACACGGGCAAAATGGTCATTTTAGCCCAAGTGTAGAATTTGATGTATATTAATCATAGAATGTCCTAAATGAACGAATTTCATTGTTATAGATCAAGAAGAGCGCGAAATCAACCTTGACTGTGGGAAAGGCAAGGTGATCGAGTAAATCGCTAGCTAACACGTTTTGTATCGAGGTAAGTTTACGTGTAAACGATGCATTTTACATGCATGTTATTGTTGTTAATCAGTGCATAGTATAATTGAGAACATGTATAATTCAAGTAGATAGAAAGTGGTAGTTAATGAATAATTCTTGTATGAATGATGGAATAGATAGGTAGGTGTGTTATATCAAATTTTGATGGTGGGCTAAGTGCGATACCACATTATTGTTTAATTACGATGGGCTGTGTGCATTTCTGGTGGGCTATATGCGATACCACCATAATTAACCTTCTTGGTGGGCTATATGCGATACCACCCTAATGAAGACTGATGGTGGGCTAAGTGCGAAACCACCGGGTAATGTGACTACGGTAAGATATTTCGATATGGTGATATGTTACATTAAGTGATCTTGTGATGCCCAGTGCAGGGAAACCGTTATTGAGTGCATGCATTATGTTTGTGACGTGATTAGGATGTGTAAATGAAGGAAATGAGTAAGCTTAATCCTAAATATAGATTGATTTCTTGCTTAGCAAATAATGCTATAAAAATGTTTTGCTCATTTTCGAGTGTTATATTGTTTACATGTGAACTTACTAAGCTTTAAGCTAACCCTTCTCTCTTTCCCTTGTCTTATAGGGCTTAAGAGCCGAGCCGGGATATGCCGATAACTAGAAGACCGCCCATACTATCTGCTTACTTCAGTATAATTAGATTAGTGATTTTGTATATGGCATGTATAGGATTAGACTAGTTAGATTATTTTGTTATTTTGACCAAAGGTGTATTGACTCTTGCTAAGACATTAATTTTGTAAATTGCCAAGAATGATGGCATATTTTATCATTTATGAAATTTCAAAGTTATCAATGTGAGTGCATGTGGATTAAGAGATGTTTGTTAGTTTGTTGAATAAACCCATGTAGAGTAAGATATAGGGATGCTAGAAGCTTGGCGAATAGCCTTCATGTGCCACACGGGTAGACACACGGGCATGTGTCTAGGCCGTGCTAACCCTGCACCTTATTATTACTAATTAGAATAGACCACGGGTGAATCCCACGACCGTGTGCATGAACCGTGCAAGACACACGGTAGGGACATGGGCGTGTGCCCAGGCCGTGTGGATCAAGTCAGTAGCTCCCCACGGTTAGGAGACACAGGTGTGTCCAGGCCGTTCTAAATTTGTCAGTAACTCCCCACGGGCGGAAGACACAGGTATGTTGTAAGGGTACACGGGCGTGCCTCCATTTTACATGGGCATGCCCCTAGCCGTGTGAGTTTTGGCAGAATGTTAGGGTTTTTGGGCACGGTGTGAGCAAATGGGCGTGTGTGACTACACACGGGCGTGTGTGTCTTTTAGCATGGGCGTGTACTCCCTGTTTAGATGAAAAGAAATTTTATCGACCGTAAAACTTCTGATATGGTCCCGAGAGTTCTCGTAGGTACAATTGAGATCTCATAGTTTGAGTGTGAAGTAGTTGAAGCGATTCGAGGAGAGTAGTCAGGTTGAGCCTAAGTGGTGATTAGGTAAATTGTTCGATAACGTCCCGTGCCTGATTTCGGCGAGGATTACGGGTAAGGGGTGTTACACTATTCGGGAATCTTAGTAGACTTAATTTCTCGACTTGGGTATATGGCATGTACTAGGACCTTACGTATTGTCTTGTGAAATGCCTAGCTTTAGAGTAATATGTTGTGATATGTTATGCACTTGAATAACTTGTGAACTCTTATTTGTTATTTAAATGTGTTTGAAATGTCATAGTGTAAATGGTATGCTATGAGTCAACTTGAGCTTATAATGAAATGGATGTATGTTTATAGAGATAGATGTGCTTGTAGCTATAAGTTGGAAATGAATTGTGATGAAACATATTGAGGTGTCAAGGTTGATAATGTTTTATGCATAAAATGAATATTTGATTATGTTAGAGTGTGTTTGAAGTTGAATTGCACTTTCCATATGTGTATTTGAAGTGTGTAGGTACCAATGCAAAAAGGGAGTGAAATTGAGTAAGAAATGGTTCATTTTTGGTTCACACGGCCTGAGACACGGGTGTGTGACTCAGTCGTGTGAGGCACATAGCCTTACGACAGGCCGTGTGTCATCTGATAGTCCTTTGTATGCAAGTCAGTGAGTTACACGGCCTAACACACGGCTTACCACACGAGCGTGTGGAGCAACTCAGAGAGTTACACGGTCTGGCACACAGGCGTATGACACGACCGTGTGACCTTACTTAGAAAGTTACACAGGTGAGGACATGGGCTGGGACACGGCCGTGTGTCCCTTGTTCGAAGGTTACACGGCCTGGAAGGTTCCACACGTGTGTCCCATGTTTTCAAATTTTGCATCTTTTTCTTGAATTTTTTATTTTATTTCAAATTAGTCCAGAATTACTCCAAGATATTTTTAAGGCCTCGGGGCCTCGGTTTAGGGATGAAATATATGAGAATGATTGGTTTATGATATTTTTTAATTTATTGAATGTTATGATGTTTAAAGGTTTCTAATTGATCGGTAGCACTCTGTAACCCTAATCCGGTGACGGATACGGGTTAGGGGTGTTACATAGACCTTGGGTTAATTGCTATATAAGTCCTTAAGCCTTTGGCCAATTAAAAACCTATAGCAATAAACTTTTATAATTTAGTCCTTATACCTTAAATAACTATCAATTCGACAAAATTACTAGACCAAACTTTAATATATTTCTATATTAACCTCGTAAATATTAAATATTAGTATATATGGATTGATTTACTAAAATGGATTTTCAAAACCGCCATTTTCGACACCACTGAAAATCAAGTTGTTACAACATTTGGCTAAAGATTTCTATTTCATATGGAAATGTTTTTTTATGGTAACCTATAATATTTTTTTTAATGAAACTTATTAACTATTATAACAGCCCGTTTTTTGGGTTAATCGAAACAATGATTTTGGGACCATAATCCAAGTCAAAATATTTATTTTAATAGTTTATTATGGTTTACAGCATGATACAATTATTGTGTGAAGATTTCATAAAGAAATTTTACTGCTTAAATGCTTAATTCGGTAAAAAGGACTAAATCGTAAAGTGTAAAACTTGTGTTCTATAAGCTAAAGGTGTCAAATAGCTATAGAATTTAAATATGGAGGTCCTTATGTGGCAAATAGCCCGTTTATGAGATAGTGGATGATAGTGGAGTGGCAATTGGTGCAATTACTAATATTTTTAAAGGATAATTAAGTAAATAGTTAATAAAGGTTAATATTAATAAAACAAAAGCCAAAATCCTTATTTTTATCATCCCTTCCACCGAAATTTGAAAAGAATGGCAGCCATGGATGAGCTAGGTTCGGCCAACATTGTTTTGCTCATTTAGGTATGGACTTTGATCCGTTTTGAATAATTCTACGTTTTTGAGATCGTTGCAGCTTAGTCTAGCTAGCCCAGGGACTAATTTGAGAAACTGTTAAAGATTTTATGAGATGCCATTGATGAAATTCATGCTTTTTGATGATTGATAATTAATTTTTATTGAGTTGTGGAATGTTAGTTATATGTTGTGTTTGATCGGTAATACCTCTTAACCTTAAGCCGGCGACAGACAGAAGTTAGGTTGGTATCAGAGCTACGGTTTAGTCAATTTTAGGACTAACGTAGCATATGTGAGTCTAGCTATACATGCCATATTTAACTTGTGATAGTTTGATATCTCCCGATTCTGATGAGAATTGTTTTAATTAGACAGATATGCTTTCCAATCGAGCTAATTCCGATAGTACAGAATGTTACACTCAAATGTTTGAGTGAAAATGTGCTGGTGATGAGTTGAAACTCATAAAGGTATGAATAAGAGTGCAGGATATTTTATTATTGATAAATGTTATAATTATACGAGTATATGAGTTGTGACAATAGGTCTATGATTGCTATATGAATATTTTGGTTGTGGATTAGTGATTTGAATTGGCATATGATCTATGTGTTAAGTACAAAAGTGATCATAAGCAAATGATCAGTAGGTGTTTTAAGAATGTGGAATTAGTAATGAATTGGTCATTTGTAATAGTATGTGTTATGTGCATGTATGTATGAGAGTCGAATTTGAGGCTTTACAACCCACAACCCCTCCCATCATCGGTAAAGTATTGTAATGAAATATGTATTTAATAGATTAAATAAGCTTACAAGTGTGGAAGTACATAGTTTCGTGATTGAAGGATTAATACTGTGATCAGATAAGAGGATGAGTCAGCAATTGAAGACAGTACTAAAAGAGATATTGGATTGTTCTGAAGACTATTCGGGATTATGCAAAGTCACCGTTAAAGAAGAAGTTGACTTCGATTAAATAACCTATTCAGGTATGATATCTAAAGAAAGTATTAACTGAAAGTTCTTCTGAATTGATTTTTGTTATTGATGGGATATGTGGACTTAGTGATGACAGAATTAGACAGCAGAATAATGTTTGAATTGTATTGATGGCTGAGTGTAGCGGTTATAGTTGAGTAATTTACAATGACCTCTTCTGAGTATGCAATTTGTTTATTTACTCTTAAGGGTATATGTAGCTGAATATTTTTAGATGAAACTCTTATTGTATGAGAATATTAGCTGAACATACTGATAGACAAAAGCATTGTTGGTTTGTTTGGGTTATGATTTGCATTGCTCTATCTTTCTTGGATATTCTATTCTGTTGATGTAACATCCTAAATGTGGGCCTGTGTATTTATATGTTGGTTTAACATGTTAGTTCGAGAATTTAAGGCTCGGGCTGAGGCCTTGATTAAATATATGGATTAGAGTTTAAATTAAAGTTCTGAAAAGTTTAAGTGATATTTTGGGCTTTAAAACTTGGGTTAGAATGATTAAAAATGGTGTTAGTAGTAATTAAATGTAAATAGTTATGTTTGGTAGCAAGTTGGGCTAGTGGCCCAAAAATTTGGAGTGCTTTGAGTGGGCACTAGGGTGGCGCCACTTAGGGAGGTTATTGGGCCATGTGTCGCCACTTGAGGCCCAAGAATTGGGGGCAAAATTTCGGCATATCAAGGAGGGGGAGTGGACAGCACACTTATTAGCATTTAGGAGCTTTATTTCTTTTTATTTAAGTGATAAAAGCTGATAATTAAGAGGGTGAGGAGTTGGATCTAGTTGAGACTCTTTTAAATGAGTCGGTAGATCATGATAAGGGATAGGAATTTGAGCTATCGGTGTTTGCGAGTTGGCGAAAATCTAACTCGGGAAAGGGGTGCACTTGTCAATTCTATTTAAGCCAATTGATCATCCAATCTTTTATTTTTTCTCTTCTTCCTCACCTAGCAGAAATTCCTTCTCCTATTCTCTCAAATTCTTTTCTTTGCATAACTCTCCCACATAGTTTATTTTCCCTCTTTTCTTCTCAAAGCCGAATACCCTAGTCTTTATTTTCCTCTCCCATAGCCGAATCTACAAGTGAGACCTCTGTTTCCCAAAGGTGCACCATAAGCTGCATACTCCTCTCTAATCTGGTGAGTTTCGGGATTTTGTTTCTTTGCGTTTTCTTTATTTTTTTCTGTCAAGTCCTAAACCAAATCATTTATTCCAAAGGCTTGTCGATTTCACTCTCTCTATCCCAGAAGTCGAATCTTGTCTTGTTTTATTCGGAAGTGTCGATTTGGTGGAAAAGCCGAAGGTAGGTTGGTGGTGACGATTTCTTAAGGACATTCGGGATTTGACTAACTAGGTAAGTGCTCGTTTTAAGGGTTATATTTAATTCATGAGTTAGATCTCATCGTTTATTTGGTTTAGTGATTAAGGGATTATTATGGACTCAACTAACAGTCAAGCAGTAGAGGTTGGATCTGTAAAACCGTCACTCAAATACAAGAAGCGATCTGTTTCGATAGTGCGAGATTGGCCGTCGGAGTGTGGGCTGAAATCGAAGTCAGATCGTGGGCCAATAGTGGTAGTCTCGAGTGATAGTAGGGTAGATATAGCGAAAGCCTTAGTACGTGAATCAGGTGTGTAATACTTCCCCACCGTCTAGATCTGATTAATTATATATATATGTTCATAAGTTTTATATGTTACATTAAAAGTCGAAATCTCAGATTTAAACAGCGGACCCTCAGGTTAGTAAATAATCTGATTATATGTTACAAGTAAATTGTTGTACATGTTTACATGTTGGCATGGGTTGGGTGATGAAAGGAGGAAGTAAATGTATATGTATATGTGTAACGGTTTTACCGTGATTTACTGTAGCGGCTAATGCCGTGATCTGTCATAAGGGCTTCGGCCAATATATGTTGATGAACAGCATGACTGCCATCTTGGTGTGTAACGGTGTGGGTTGATTGTAGAAATCCCCTATGGTGTGTTGGTTAGTACGGGGGCGTGTAGCGAATGGAAACCTAGGCAATTGGGTTGGGTTTTGCATATTATTTGTTTCCATGTAAATGAAATTATTATTGTTTTATGAGGCTCAAATCTAGTGGTGCATGAGGGTTGGACTTTGAGTCTCATGACTCACCAATTAAACTAACCTTTCGGTGACAATTAGTGCATCGGGCGGGGGTGGAGTGGGCGCAAGGTGGCCATGCAAAACACATGTGGATCCGTGAAAAGTTTTCCTTTATTAGTTTTTTTAGTATTCTATGTTATGGATTTAAACTACATTGTAATAAGGCCATGGGCCAATAGTTTACATTTTTAGTTTTATTATGGGCCTTTATTATTTATTCTCATTTTAATTTCTTTCAAAGACATGTAATTCGGTTTTGGGTTTTGATTATTAAGGCACATTTTATATAATTTTCATTTGGGCTTTCCGTCGACACAAGTGGTTTTACAAAATTTTTCTTAGTGACATACCAGATCCGGTGGTAGTGTTTGGACCGAGTTTGGGATGTTACAAATTGGTATCAGAGCCAGGTTCAAAACTCAGCTTTGGGATTTTGGGCTCAAAATATTTTCTAAAAAAGGGTTTTTTTTAAAACATGGGTTTCTCTTAGTAAAGGTTTGTTAGTCCAACATGGCACCTGCGTCTCCGGCCATATTCGCCAGGTAAGTACTCTAAACCATTGTGTGATATAAATGTGGGCTTAACGGGCTTATGGGACGTAGACTATTTAGGTTAGAACTTGATGGACTCTAGGCTTAGACAAACAAACTCTTAAAAATCCATAAGACTTAACTTCATTAAACAAAACTTGTAAACAAGTCACAAGACTAAAGTGTGGTAACAAGCATATGCATGTCTAGGAGTAGATCCGGAAGAGCTTGGTATTTAAGCAGTCCGAGTGACTCACCTCCTCTTCGCAGGAATCTCACCTGGTGCATAGTGATTGTTCACTTTAGCCATGACAGGGTGTGGCAATAGGCATGTGCATGTCTAGGAGTGGATTCAGGGAAAGCTTGGCATTTAAGCAGTCCTAGTGACTCACCTCCTTTCCACTAGAATCCTACCTGGTGCATAGTGACTATTCACCCTAGCTACGACTACGTGTTGACAGGCCAAAACTTATAATTAAAACCCGAAAGGGACCTTTCTCACAAAATTATTAGAATATCCTTATTTTGAAAAAAAAAATTACCCATGATTTGCAGAAATACCCCGATTTACAAAGTCAACAGAATCTTTCCATAGGAAACAAAAACAACAACAACAACATCAAAATATCCTTGAGTTGTAAATGACCAAAACACCCTTAATTTGCAAATGACCAAAATACCCCTAATTGGCAAAATTATTGAAATATCCCCATATTTTCAAAATTACTAAAATAACCCCAAATTTTATAAATTACCGAAATATCTCAGATTTATAAAATTACTGAAATACCCTCAGATTTGTAAAATTATCGAAATACCCTCGAGTTGAAAAATTACCAAAATACCCTTATTTTGCAAAATTACCCGGAACCTTATTTTGGAAAATTATGAAAATACCCCTGTAGGATAAAATTACGAAAATACCCCTGGGTAGCGAAATGACAAAAATACCCTTAGGTGATAAATGCTACTTGTATAAACGTTGTGTGTGCATAACTCCTAGAATAGGAAGACTGAAAACTGTAGATAAGTTCGAATTTGAAAGAATCACTTTTAAAATTATGTTTCATAAGATTGTTCGGGGATAATTAGTGGAAACAATTAATGACTCATAAAATTTTTAAATCAGATAAACGCAAACCAGAAGAATGAGTACAAGAGGTCGAGGCGTCCGCCACGTGGATGCGGTAGAGGTAGGATGACCGTGTCAGAACCCGTAGGATCGGGTCATGGGTTCGAAAGTGATATATCGGTTCCACCAGCTGTTGAGGTGAAATTTCAGGACCAGACAGGTGGAGAGGACGTGGTGTCTCAGGCTATACTGAGGGTTTTGGAAAGAGTGGCTGAGGTTGGTATGGGCATAGGAGCCCGAAAATCTGTGCCTGAGAGGTCGAAGAACAATGGGGCCAAAGTATTTAGGGGAGCCTATGGCGTATCTCCGAGTTCCGCTGAATATTGGTTGGAGGCAGTGGAACATATAATGGATGACTTAGACTTCACAGTGGAGGAGAAGCTAAAGGGGTCGTGTCTCTTCTTCGAGACGAGGCCTACCAATGGTGGCTCACGATGAAAGAGGGTATGGTCGCGGACCTGATTGACTGGGATTTCTTTAAGGAGTCATTCCAGGGAAAGTACGTTGGGGCTAGTTATATGGATGCTCAAAGGAAAGCATTCTGAATTTGGTGCAGGGAGTAAGTGCGTGGTGAGTATGAGGGTGAGTTTCTACGCTTTGAGTCGTTACGCTCGAGGAATGGTAGCAACGGAGTATAAACGATGTGTTCAGTTCGAGGATGGACTAAGGAATGAGCTAAGGCTTCTGATTACGCCACAACGAGAGAGAATTTTCGTGGTTCTAGTGGATAAAGTTAAAATAGCTGAGGAAGTGAAACAGGTGGAGAGACAAGAGAAGGATAAGGATTGGGGCAGGAGTAAGAGGAGTTTTGGACCCTCTAGAGCAACTAGAAATTTTTAAAAGAGGCCTAGAACTGATTGGCCAGCTCGTGTCCCATCGGGCCAGAGTCAAGCATGTCCTATATGTGGGAGAACCCATTATGGGGAGTGCAGGGCAAAAATCGGTGGATGTTTTAGGTGTGGATCGATAGAACATTTAATGAGGGACTGTCCTTAGATGGATCGTGGGCAGCCAACGGGCCGAGGTTCTGATCAGGCTAGGAGAGGTGTTCAGCTTGGACCAAGGGGTAGAGGTACAGCTAGAGGAAGAAATGGATCCAGTCGGGGTCGTGGAGCATTTGGCAGAGGTATAGGTAATACAGATGCAAGGTAGCCGGGTTTAGTTTATGCGGCTCGTCGAAGGAGGACGATGGCCTTGCCGGATGTTATAAGCTGATGCGTTTCTTATTCTTGATAATCTTTTATTTGCCTTAATTGATATTGGGTCAACCCACTCCTATGTTGCATGTTCAGTATCTGAGACTCTAGGTATAGACTCTGAAACAACCACTAGGAAGATGACCATGGTTAGTCCTTTAGGACAATCTAAGGTGGTGGACAAACTGTTTAGGGATGTACCTTTAGAAACTCAAGGGGTAGTATTCCCAGCAGATTTAACGGAATTACCGTTTGGAGAGTTTGACCTTATTTTGGGAATGGATTGGTTAACTAAGCATCGTGCCAAGTTGGACTGTGGGAACAAGCGTATGGTGTTGGGTACCCAGGAAGGGGGAGGTGGTTGTGTTAGGAGAAAGGAGGAATTACTTGTCCAATGTGGTATCATCCTTAAAAGCTATTAAGATGATTCGGAAGGGATGTAGTGCATATCTAGCTTTTATTAGTGCATTGGATGCTAAGGAGGTGACTGTTAATGAGGTCGAAACAGTCAAGGAGTTCGCAGATGTCTTTCCGGAGGAATTGCCAAGATTACCCCTTGATCGCGAGGTGGAATTTAGAATAGACCTACTTTAGGGTACAGCACCGGTATCCATTGCTCCTTATAGGATGGCACCGAAGGAGTTCGTGGAGCTCAAGGCTTAGATTCAGAACTATTGGATCGTGGGTTTATTCGACCGAGTGTGTCTCCACGGGGAACGACGATCCTATTCATGAAGAAGAAGGACGGATCCATGCGTATGTGTGGACTATCGTCAATTGAACAAGTTGACGATTAAAAACAAGTATCCATTACCAAGAATCGACGACCTGTTCGATCAACTCAAAGGAGCATCGGTCTTTTCTAAGATTGACCTACGGTCCGGATATCATCAATTAAGGGTTAAAGAAGGAGACATTCATAAGACGGCATTTCAGACTCGGTACGAGCATTATGAGTTCTTGGTGATGCCGTTCGGGTTGACGAACGCGCCAGCAACCTTTATGGATATGATGAACGGGTGTTTCAGCCATATCTTGATCGGTTCGTTGTGGTGTTCATCGATGATATCCTAGTCTACTCTAAGTCAGAGGAGGAGCATGACAAACATCTTTGCGTGGTGTTGCAAACTCTGAGGGAGAAGCAGTTGTTTACAAAGTTCAGTAAATGTGAGTTCTGGCTAAAGGAAGTGACTTTCTTAAGACATGTGGTTTCGACCGAGGGAATCAGGGTGGACCTTCGAAAGATAGAGGCTGTATTGGATTGGAAACCACCAAAGTCTGTGGCGGAGGTTCGGAGTTTCTTAGGTTTGGCAGGGTATTACTGAAGGTTCGTTGAAGGGTTTTCTCTAATAGCGACTCCTCTAACTAAGTTGTTGAAGAAGGAAGTATTGTTTGTATGGACCGACAAACAGCAAGAGAGCTTTGAGAAGTTAAAGAGAATCCTGACAGAAGCGCTAGTGTTAATTCAGCCGGAGGCAGGAAAGGAATTTACCGTCTACTGTGATGCGTCACACACGGGTTTAGGGTGTGTGCTTATGTAAGAAAGAAATGTGGTGGCGTATGCGTCTCGACAGTTGAGACCGCATGAGCTGAACTGCCCTATGCATGACTTAGAGTTAGCGGCGGTAGTGTTTGCCTTAAAGATTTGGAGGCACTACTTATATGGGGAGAAGTCGGTAATTTACACCGACCATAAGAGTCTGAAGTACCTCCTTACCCAGAAGGAGCTGAATTTAAGACAACGTAGGTGGATCGAGCTCTTGAAAGATTATGATTGTTCGATCGAATATCACCTTGGAAAGGCGAATGTGGTAGCAAATGCGCTAAGCCGTAAAGTAGTATCGGAGTTAAGAGCCATGTTTGCCCATTTGAGTTTATTCGACGATGGGAGTTTGCTGGCTGAGTTGCAAGTAAAGCCAACATGGGTAAGTCAGGTTAAGGATAAGCAGTTAGGAGATAAAGACTTGAGTGCTCGACCATTACGAGTAAGGAATGGTGGAATGGAGGACTATAGTCTGAACAATGATAGAGTTCTGTGTTATCATGAGAAGATTTGCATGCCTAAGGATGATGAGCTAAGATAGAGGATTCTTCTGGAATCGTATAGTAGCCCCTATGCTATGCATCCTGGAGGAGTCAAGATGTACCGTGATTTGTAAGAGCAATTTTGGTGGCAGTGCGGAGAAAAATATGTGAAGTCGAGGAAAATGTTTGACGTGTTAGTAGGTCAAAGCTGAACACCAAGTGCCATCGGGATTGTTGCAGCCGGTGAAGATTCCCCAATGGAAATGGAAGAGAATCACGATGGATTTTGTTAGTGGGTTACCTCTTACACCCACTAAGAAAGATTCGATTTGGGTGATTGTAGATCGGCTGACGAAGTCTGCTCACTTCATACCGATTCGAGTGGACTTTTCTTTATAAAAACTGGCTAAATTGTATGTGGCTGAGGTTGTAAGATTGCACGGTGTGCCGGTGTCGATCATATCAGATAGGGACCCTAGGTTCACGTCACGATTTTGGAAGGCTCTTTATCAAACAATGGGAACAAGGTTAGACTTTAGTACTGCCTTTCACCCACAGACTGATGGTCAGTCCGAAAGGGTAATTCAAATCTTGAAAGATATGCTAAGGGGTTGCATCATCGACTTTAGGGGCAGTTGGGAAGAGTATTTGCCCTTGGCAGAATTTGCATACAATAATAGTTATCAAGCCAGCATTCAGATGGCGCCTTATGAAGCGTTATATAGAAGGAGATGTCGTAATCCAACTTGTTGGACGGAGTTGGGGGAACGTAAGGTGTTAGGTCTAGAATTAGTTTCGAAAACAGAGGAGAAAGTGAAGTTGATACTGGCTTGGCTAAAGGAAGCGTCTGATCGACAGAAATCTTATGCGGATTTAAAGCGGAAAGAGGTGGAATTTGCGGTAGGAGATCAAGTCTTTTTAAAGGTATCCCCGTGGAAGAAGATAATGAGGCTTGGACGGAAGGGTAAGTTGAGTCCACGGTTTATTGGGCCTTATCGGGTGCTAGAATATGTGGGCCCAGTGGCTTATCGGTTGGAGTTACCTTCGGAGTTGGAGCAAATACATGACGTGTTCTATGTCTCGATGTTGAGATGTTATCAATCTGATCCATCGCACATAGTGCCGGTAGAAGAGATAGAAGTAAGACCGGATTTGTCTTTTGAAGAGGAACCAGTGCAAATTCTGGATCGAGATGTGAAAGTCTTGAGAATGATGTCTGTTCCATTGGTCAAAGTCTTGTGGCAAAATCATGGTGCGAAGAAGCGGCGTGGGAGCAGGAGGATGTTATCATGTGATATCCCCATCTTTTACGATCGGGTAAAATTTCGAGTAGAAATTTATTTTAAGGGGTAGAAGCGTAACATCCTAAATGTGGGCTGTGCATTTATATGTTGGTTTAACATGTTACTTCGAGAATTTAAGGCTCGGGCTGAGGCCTTGATTAAATATATGGATTAAAGTTTAAATTAAAGTTCTGAAAAGTTTAAGTGATATTTTGGGCTTTAAAACTTGGGTTAGAATGATTAAAAATGGTGTTAGTAGTAATTAAATGTAAATAGTTATGTTTGGTAGCAAGTTGGGCTTGTGGCCCAAAAATTTGGAGTACTTTGAGTAGGCACTAGGGTGGCGCCACTTAGGGAGGTTATTGGGCCATGTGTCGCCACTTGAGGCCCAAGAATTACGGGCAAAATTTTGGCATATCAAGGAGGGGGAGTGGACGGCACACTTGTTAGCATTTAGGAGCTTTATTTCTTTTTATTTAAGTGATAAAAGCTGATAATTAAGAGGATGAGGAGTTGGATCTAGTTGAGACTCTTTTAAATGAGTTAGCAGATCATGATAAGGGATAGGAATTTGAGCTATCAGGTGTTTACAGAGTTGGCCGAAAATCCAACTCTGGGAAAGTAGGTGCACTGCCGAATTCTATTTAAGCCAATTGATCATCCATTCTTTTATTTTTTTCTCTTCTTCCTCACCTAGCTGAAATTCCCTTCTTCTATTCTCTCAAATTCTTTTCTTTGCCGCAACTCTCCAACACAGTTTATTTTCCCCTCTTTTCTTCTCAAAGCCGAATACCCTAGTCTTTATTTTCCTCTCCCATAGCCGAATCTACAAGTGAGATCTCTGTTTCCCGAAGGTGCACCATAAGCTGCATACTCCTCTCTAATCTGGTGAGTTTCGGGATTTTGTTTCTTTACGTTTTCTTTATTTTTTTCTATCAAGTCCTAAACCAAATCATTTATTCCAAAGGCTTGTCGATTTCACTCTCTCTATCCTAGAAGCCAAATCTTGTCTTGTTTTATTCGGAAGTGTCGATTTGGTGGAAAAGCCAAAGGTAGGTTGGTGGTGACGATTTCTCAAGGACATTCAGGATTCAACTAACTAGGTAAGTGCTCGTTTTAAGGGTTATATTTAATTCATGAGTTAGATGTCATTGTTTATTTGGTTTAGTGATTAAGGGATTGTTATGGACTCAACTAACAGTCAAGCAGTAGAGGTTGGATCTGTAAAACCGTCACTCAAATATAAGAAGCGATCTGTTTCGATAGTGCGAGATTGGCCATCGGAGTGTAGGCCAAAATTGAAGTCAGATCGTGGGCCAATAGTGGTAGTCTCGAGTGATAGTAACGTAGCTATAGCAAAAGCCTTTGTACGTGAATCAGGTGTGTAATACTTCCCCACCGTCTAGATCTGATTAATTATATATATATATGTTCATAAGTTTTATATGTTACATTAAAAGTCGAAATCTCGAATTTAAACAGCGGACCCTCAGGTTAGTAAATAATCTGATTATATGTTACAAGTAAATTGTTGTACATGTTTTTAAATTATTGTACATGTTGGCATGGGTTGGGTGATGAAAGGAGGAAGTAAATGTATATGTATATGTATAGCAGTTTTACCGTGATTTACTGTAGCGGCTAATGCCGTGATTTGTTATAAGGCTTGACCAATATATGTTGATGAGCAAGATGACCGCCATCTTGGCGATGTAGCGGTGTGGGTTGATTGTAGAAATCCCCAATGGTGTGTTGGTTGGTGCAGGCGTGTAGCGGATGGAAACCTAGGCAATTGGGTTGGGTTTTGCATATTATTTGTTTCCATGTAAATGAAATTATTATTATGTTTTATGAGGCCCAAATCTAGTGGTGCATGAGGGTTGCACTGAGTCTCGCGACTCACCCAATTAAACTAACCTTCGGTGACAATTAGTGCATCGGACCGGGGGGTGGTGCGCAAGGTGGCCATGCAAAAGCACATGTGGATCCGGCGAAAAGTTTTCCTTTATTAGTTTTTTTTAGTAGTCTATGTTATGGATTTAAACTACGTTGTAATAAGGCCATGGGCCAATAGTTTACATTTTTAGTTTTATTATGGGCCTTTATTATTTATTCTCATTTTAATTTCTTTCAAAGACATGTAATTCGGTTTTGGGTTTTGATTATTAAGGCACAGTTTATATAATTTTCATTTGGGCTTTCCGTCGACACAATTGGTTTTACAAAATTTTTCTTAGTGACATACCAGATCTGGTGGTAGTGTTTGGGCCGGGTTTGGGGTGTTACAGTTGAGTTAATAGAAAAGTTGAAAGTAAAATCTGTATGAAGTTAGTATTTCATTTTTACCGGTTATTATTCTGTTGAATATACATGAAGATTATATTGTTTATGTTGTTGTGGATTTCAATGCTTATGAGTGATGTTGTTCTTTCTGGAAATTTTTTGGGATATCATCGAAATTGTTATCATTCTATATGAGTTGTAATTTTTAGAAATTCTGTGTAGCTTCATGTGTTTAAATTTCGCTATCTCTATTTTATTATGATTCTATGTGATTGTCTACAAGAGATACTCTTTTGACAAAGATGACTATATCTAATATGACAAAAAAAATTAGTTTGATCATGGGAATACAGTGGTATAGTTATCAGATTCATAAAGGTTGTGTTTCTGCATTGGTTGCTACTGAAATCGTATTTGAATTTCTCTTGTGTTCAAAATGCATTACTAATAGCTAGGACATTACTTATCTGTACGGTTGAGATGTTGGCCTTATTATGGCACTGTGATTTGGGAAAGGAATGGCATCGGCAAAAGTGTAAATGGTGAAAGCTCAAGCTCAAATATGTATATTGGTTATCATTCCCAAGTAATCTTGATAATGTCAATGACTTACACATGGGATGTTATGTTTGAATTATGCAGTTTTTAAATATCTTTGATTTGAGTTATGTTGACAATAAGAAGAAAGGTTCTCTTAGAGAAGTTATTGTTTGACAGCCGAGATTGATTCAGTTGTTTAGTTTGATTGGATTATTTGCTTGAAGGATTAATCAAGTTATTTGTATTTGAATTTATCCACAGGGTTGGAAATAAACTTTACACGTTCATAGGGAAATAGATGAATAGTTTAAATACAGAATTCATATTCTAGAAGACATGATACCGAATTATATTTATCGAAACGGTTTTATTGAGAAATTTTTTTGTAAAATAAAGTTGTTTTGATTGAGAAAATCATCGTGCTTGTGAAGTTTACATGATATGATAATTATTAATAAAGTGGTAACCAGTTGAAGACATTGTCAACTAAAACATCAGTTCTAATCCAGCCTGCACCGGGTAAAGAATTTATGATTTTCAGTCATGCATTATTGAATGGTTTGAAGTATGTTCTAATACAAGAATGTATAGTGAAAGCTTATGCTTACATACTATTAAAGCTACATGAAGAGAATTATTCGACATGTGAATTAGAGATGATTGATAATGTATTTGCGTTGAATAGTCAGTGACATTGTTTGTTTGGTGAGTAATGTAACAAAATTGTTGACTGTTTGAAGAAGTCTGAATATTTTATCTTCGTACGTACGAATTTCTCTTTTGATAGATTAGTTGAGTTATACATATCAGGGATTATCAGATCATAGTGTGCTAGACTCCATTATTTCAGGTAGAGACCTAAATTCTATATTATGATTTGATAGAAAACTACAGTAAGCTTTAGATAAACGATTTCAATTTAACATCGCATTACATTCTTCAACAGATGGCTAATCTGAGGGAGAGATTTAGATTCACAAGGTAATGTTTCGTTATTGTGTTTTAAAATTTGAAAGCAACTGAGAAAGACATTTACTGTTGAATAAGTTTGCATATAATAATAAGTATGATATGAGTATTAAGATATCACTTTATGAGTATGAAATGGTTGCAATTATTGAACTCTGTTGTGTTGAATTGAATTTTGATAAAAAGAATTATGGAGTCGATGAGATTAGAAAGACTGAGGAGAAATGAAAGTAATTTGTGGCAGTCTAAAAGCAGTTTCAGATTGACAGAAAACATTTGCGGGCTTAATACGTAAAAGCATTGAATTTCAGTTAGAAAACTGAGTATTTGTGAAAGTATCATTATGGAAATAAAATTTCTCGATTTAGTTATAAGGAGAAGTTGAGTT
This sequence comes from Gossypium rotundifolium, assembly GCA_025506655.1. Taxonomy (NCBI): domain Eukaryota; kingdom Viridiplantae; phylum Streptophyta; class Magnoliopsida; order Malvales; family Malvaceae; genus Gossypium; species Gossypium rotundifolium. Next base: position 145,848,614 of record CP106724.1, on the reverse strand, counting down.
CGTGATTTATCTGGCTGTATGAGATTATTGAGAGAATGAGACCGTATGAGATGTTAGAACTTGAGAAGATCCATAATGTGTTTCTTATATATATGACATGATGATACAGATAAGATCCTTTATCTATAGTATCTCTTTCAGAAGTAGAAACTCAACTTGTTATGATATATAGCAAAGAACAGATCAGAATCTTAGCTCATGAGATTAAAAAGTTGAGAAATCTGAGGCTATGTGAGAAATTGATGAGGCTAGTGAAAGCAAATCACTACTCTATTCTCTGATAAGATTTTCATGGACAAAAATCCTTAAAGGGGGAGAGTTGTAACAGCCTATTTTTTGGGTTAATCAGAATAGTGATTCTAGGACCATAATCCGAAGTCAAAATATTAATTTTAATATTTTATTATGGTTTACAGCATGATAGAATTATTTTGTGAAAATTTCATAAAGAAATTTTACCGTTTAAAGGCTTAATTCGGTAAAAAGAACTAAATCATGTAAAGCGTAAAAGTTGCGTTCTATAAGCTAAAGGTGTCAAATAGCTATAGAATTTAAATATGGAGGTCCTTATGTGATAAATAGCCCATTTATGAGATAGTGGATGATAGTGGAGTGGCAATTAGGGTAATTACTAATGTTTTTAAAGGATAATTAAGTAAATAGTTACGAAAGGTTAATATTAATAAAACAAAAACCAAAATCCTTATTTTTATCATCCCTTCCACCGAAATTTGAAAAGAATGGCAGCCATGGATGAGCTAGTTTCGACCAACATTGTTTTTCTCATTTAGGTATGGATTTTGATCCGTTTTTAATAATTTCTACGTTTTTGAGATCGTTGCAGTTTAGTCTAGCTAGCCCAGGGACTAATTTGAGAAATTGTTAAAGATTTTATGAGATGTCATTTATGAATATTCAAGCTTTTTGATGATTGATAATGAATGTTTATTGAGTTGTGGAATGTTAGTTAAATGTTGTGTTTGATCGGTAATACCTCTTAACCCTAAATCGACGACGGACACAAGTAGAGGTGTTACAACTATAGTTGTCGTCATATTAGTGTGCCAAATGGCGACATATAAATTATGCCACATAGACTTTGTTTCCTCTTTCTGTAACTTCATATTGCTATAGTATATATATATATATATATATATATATATATATATTTATATTTAAATTCATTCTCCTCTCTCTCCCTCTCTCTCATCACAATACAGCAAATAAAAAAAAAAAGAAGGAAAGACATAAAAAAAACACCATATTTAATTTTGTTCAAAGCAATACTTTGATTGTTGCATTGTTTGGTCTTTCTAAAAGGTGAAAGAGAGCTTATAAAGAGGGAAAAAACTTATAGAAAATTAAGACAATCCAATGGTGAAAAATATTCATTTACGATGTAGAAGTTTTTAGATTAATTTGTAGATCTAGAAATATCTAGTCTTCTTTTTGAAAAATTGAATGCTAGAAATGAAAAGTGAATGTTGAAAATAAGAATGTGATGAAATATGAACTAAAATAATCACCAATGAATGGCAGCTAATAGTGGTGACTATTGACGCTAAAATCTGGAATTTAAACTCAAAGGAATTCTACAATCGAAGAGATTTGTATCTTGGACATCAAAATCTTCAAGATTTCAAATATGCATATAAAAGAATTATTATTTATTTTTAGATAATTTTTATAATATAATATAATATAATATAAATAGTGACTTTTTAAAGAAAGTACGGAGTTTGTTTAGATAGTAAATTTTATATATAGAGAAAGTATGGATTTTATTGTGTCAACTCTATTTTCTTTGAAGGTAAATATGATTTTATTTTTAGTTTTGATTTTTTATTATATTTTGGTGTATATGTGAGATTTGGTAATATAAAGGTGCCACCAAGTCTTCTAGAAATTATTTTCAAAGGTCTTTTTCTTAGTTGATCAGTCAGGTTAATTTGATGATAGCGAGACTAAAATATAAAATTTTAATGATTTTATAAAATTAATTTATTTTTGAATTATTTTACAAATATAATATTTGTGCATGGATTTAAAATAATCTATTTATCGTTTCTATTCATCATCACTTTGTATTAATGATAGTATTTTATAAGAGCTGAATCGTGGGAGTTCCAACTTGTAAAATGAAAAAGAGAATGTATTTGTGGCAGCACACTTGGATTTTCCAACTTGCAACCAAAGGCCAAAATAATGTTAACAAATTACATATAGAAAAAGAAGAAACATATGAGCACAGCAGAATTTAATAATTTTTATGACTTTGGTAAATCAACTTCCATTCTATTTATAAATTTTAATTTCTTTTAGCTGATAATTTTAGACTATTATGGCTTAATCAAATTTAAATTTAATGATCAAATTGAAAAAAAGTTATTCAATTTTAAAATTAATGCAAATAAAAAAGTTCATGGATCAAAGTGGAGAAAGTTGTTAAATTTAAAGGTTAAATATCGGTTAATATTGGTAAAAAAATATAGAAATAATTTATCATTCGGATGAGCGGTCAGACTATAAATATGTGAATAAATCGTTTCAACCATTACAAGATTAAAAATAATTAAAAAATTAATAAAAATTCAAAATAATAAAAATACAAACATTCATTTTATAAATTTTAGAATTAAATATTTAAACTAATTTAAATGATTTTTTTAAACAATTTTATGCGAATTCAATCTTTTTCAAATTTGAATCGGGGAAGCTACCATTTTCCACTTTAATCAATCGGTCGAATCTAATTCCAACAAACATATAATTGATGTCTCGAAATGTTTTATGTATATTAATATTTATTTATGCTATCTTTTAATTAAATTTTAATGTCATATGCTAATTAATTAATCTTATTTTCAGATTAAACATAATTTGTCCAGAATAATTAATTTGTTCTGAAATGAGATTGGATTAAGCTGAAAATCGTAAAATTAATTTCATCGTAATATTATTGGGTTATAAAAGTACAAGAATGTTGGGTAAGACGGCGACGAGGAGCAGCACACAAATTCATAAACGAAATTAACAACAGAAAGAAAGAAATTGTGTAAAGAAGGGGATGGGATCCGATCCGATCCGATCAGGAGGTGCGGACGACAACTTTCTGCATCATGTGCTTGAACTCGAAGAAATCCACACGCCCATCATGATTTTGGTCAACGCAGCATATCATCTTCTCCACTCTATCAATCTCTCTTCCTTCTGGCAATCCCAGTTTCCCCAACACCGCCTGCAATTCCTCCGCCGATATATACCCATCCCCGTCCTCATCGAACACTTTAAACGCCTCCGTCAAATCTGATTCTGATTCATCCTCTTCTGCAACCTCCTCCTCCTCCTCCTCCATCTCCAACCCGAACAACCTTTGGTCCAATGACTCATGCAAAGCAACAAACCCGTCGTACGTGAGGCCCATGTTACCCGACTTTATGAACGACCTGATGGTTGAATCTAGGTCTGAAACATCGGTTTCAAGGCCTAGACGAGTAAGGGCCTGATGGATCTCTTGGACAGTGATGAGGCCATCGCGGTTCTTGTCAAAGATATCAAATACGCGTCGCAGACGGAGTGAGTTTAGACTGGAGCAGCGTAGACGAAATGACGAAGACGAGGGCCTTCTATTCAGGCTTCGTTTGCATTCAGAATCTGCTGCTGCTGCCATTTACGGTCTGTTTTATCTACGTTGGGGGTTTCTTATTAATTGCAACAGCTTACTAAGAAGGAAAGGAGGTGTGTGTTGGGGTTGAGAATGGCTACTATTGTATGTTCACCTATTTCAACATTTAAGGTTGCTACCATATATATACAAACATTTATGTTAGCCGTCCTGTCCAGCAAGCCTCTTAACACCTTTTCTTGGGGTATTCATTTCTACACGTATTCCCATGTCTCTTTAGGGAAAATTCCTATAGAAGTCCCTGTATTAGGATTTAAGTTAGATTTTACCTTTTCTACAAAAAAATGAGTCAATTAGTCTGTGTACGATAGATTAACAAGCAAATTGAATATTTTCTATTAAAATTTTTATCTATTTGTATTGTTAAAAATTAGTATAGTTGATAGAATAATCAAAAAAAGATAAGTGGCGTGCCACATGTACCTCATGTTAACATATAAAGACCAATTTTTAACAACAATAATGGATAAAAATTTTCATAGAATAACCAATTTATTTTTTATCTAATGTACAATGATTAATTTACCTATTTTCTGAGTAAATGAGACAAAATATAATTGACTCTTGATATAGGGGCCTCCATTGTACTTTCATAGTCTCTTTAGCTATTCTAGAAAATAAGTCATATAAGTTTAGGGTAAATTACCTAGTTGGTCACTCAATTTTTAGGGCACTTTTATTTTGGTCACCTAAAATGAAATTCGTGCAATTTGGTAACTTAACTTTTAGAGCGCTTTCATTTTAGTCACCCAAGCGTTAAATCTCTAATGACGGTTAACTATACACGCCATATCATGTTTACACTTTCATTTTGGTCACCTAGAAAATATTTTTTTAAGTATTGATTGAGATAAAAAAAAATAAGGATTAAAGTAAAAAGCGCTAAAAACTAAAATAATACAAAAATTATCAAATTGTAATTATTTATCCCATTGTCAAAATTCTAAATTCTATTTTTAAAATTAAAATTTTAAATTTCAAAACATCAAAATAAATTGAATAAATTGTTGAAATTTTTTATCCATCGATAAGGTTAACCAGTTTGCTACTATAATTTTGAATATTAATATTTAAAATTTACATTTCAAAACTCAAATTTAAAATTTTCGCAATAGAATGAATAAGTACAATTTGAGAATTTTGTGTATTATTTTAATTTCTACCATTTTTACTTTATTTATTAATTTTTACCCCAATCGATACTTAAAAATATATTTTTGGGTGGCGAAAATAAAAGTAATCTAAAAATTAAATGAACAAAATAAAATATAAATATAATGTAGAGTGTATAATTAACTACTAAATGAAAATTTCTTAAAATTGGATCACCAACCAGAGAGTTTACCCTTTGAATATTTGTATATTAAATTCAAAGAGCATGGGTGGTGTCGTGGGTTATTGGAAACTTTTGACCTTGTGCCGTGGGGAGTGGTGGGCTGTGATTTGACTTCACGGACACGGTCATGGTCTGAATTCGCCTTCCTAAGATCCTCTTTAATTTCTTTGAATTTGCAATTTGGCCACACAAATGCACGTTTCTCATTGGAATTACCTAAACCCATTCAAAGTCGTCTAAATGAATTTTCTTAGCTCTCACCCGTTATGTCTTCTTTTTCCTCTACATACTTAGCTTGCCGTATATGGTCATTTAAGCTGCTGTAATCTGTGGGTAATTATTTTAATTACAGAATTTCATTTAATTAAATTTTCGAATAAATTACGCAGGATGATTTTTATTTTATTTTTTAAAAACTGTTCGAGATCAAATATATTTATGGAATTAAAATTCTTTTTAATTATAATGCAATGTCTTAAAATTATTTTTAGTATCCAAACACACCTTTATAATAAAATACATTGCCAGTGAAGATAAGGTTGGTTGAGGGTCAATTTTATTTTATTTGGTACTTTAGTGTCCATATTTAGAGTTTGTGATTACACTTCTTAACAATGATAAATGTTATGCTTTTATTTGGTTTTAAATTTGTAATGTGACATACTAAATCTATTAACCATTTTATTTTAAAGGTTTATAGGTTTAAAAGCTTTTAACAAACAAAAAAAATCTCTAGACTTAATTCACTTCCAATTGAACCCCTACCGTTAATTTAAACAATTAATTAAGTCCCTCCATTAATGATTTTAACATCAGTTGATTTTAATAGTCAACTTGGTTCAAAACATAAACCATTAATGGCAATTGCACAATTGAGGGTGAATTAAGTTGTAGGGTTTAAGGGCTTTTTAGTCCTATAAGCTTAATTATCTTTTTTACCTTTATATTAATTATTTTATTAATGCTTTTAATTATATAGAAAAATAAATAAAAAATTAAATCATTACAATATTTAAGGGTGTAATTAAAGGTTAGCAAGACTTGCTCCCGGAAATTTTTCTATTTAAACCCTTTACATTTTTTAAAATTTTAATTAATAAACTTTGCACTTTATTTTTCTAATATATATTATGTATTTCTTTTGCAATATGAAATAATTCTACATGGCTTCTCAACGTTTGCGCTATTGATCATGGATGTTCGTCTTAATGTCCATATATTAATTTGAGTTGCAAGAATTATCTACTTGTGATATGTACATGACAATAATTTAGTCACGTCAAGATGTGTGAGTTATACTAAAAAAGAAATAATTCTATATTTCAATTAAATATTTTAAACATTAAAATATTCATTTATATTAAAATTTTACACATATATGTTAATATTTAAAATTGATATTGTTTTTGACTAAAAGAAAATTTATATATTGTGCACAAATTTAATATATTCATACTAAGTTATTTATGGTTGAATCAAGCCAAGCTTTGAGCTTTATTTTAGTTTGCTCAAAACTCAATTTAGTTTGACCTTTGCAACGATTTTCAGTATTTACAAAATATGTGTTTTATGGTTGAGTAAACTACATTGCATTTTACTCGATTATGCTTAATTTTTTTTGTCATCTAACTTTTAAAATTTTCAAAATGATCACCCAATCAATTGGGTTTGTTTTTCTTTTTGTCTATTTTTGTTAAGTGTCAATTCAATATGCTTGACAAAAGAGTGAAGTGACATTTTTAAAATTAGTATAACGACAAATTCAGCCCTCAACTTTTACATATTATGTTAATTTAGTCGTATTTTTAAAATTTAACCATCAACATTACAAATTATTTTAATTTGATCCTATTTTTAAAAAATTCAAAAAAAAAAATAGTGCTCTATTGATTCTTCACTTAGCTCTGGTCTCACTCACCTTCTCAAATCACCATCTCCACCTTCTCTCAACAACAACAAACCAAGACCTCAAACCCGAGCTTAAAAGCCATCCCTATTTGGCAATTAAATTGGCAATTGATATATATATATATATATATATATATGTTTATATATATGTATTTGGTATAAAGATAAATTGATATGAAATGGGAATGAAGTTTATATGATTTCTTGTGAATTTAATTGAGAATTCAAACTATGAAATGAAAAACAATGTTTGGCATTAATTTGAAATGAGATGTATTTTGGGTAAATAGATTGTATGATATGATTAAGATAGTGAATTGATTAAATGATTGTTTGTTTTATGAATGGTAATGAAATGTTGAATTAAGTGAATTGAAATGTTATATGATTGAGTTAATATATGGTATGATAAATGTTGAACTCACATTTTTTATATGTGATTTGCCATGATAGGCAAACTTTATCAAGCTAAGTAACATGCAATGTATACTTATAACCTGAGGTAAGTTATTGGGTTTTAATACCTGTGAACTTACTAAGCATTTGTAATGCTTACTCTCTTGTTTCCTTTTTCCTTGTATTGACAACTTTCGAAATGTGTCAGGTGGATCATCGAGAAGCTCACGCTATCCTGGTATTGGTTCTGTAGTCTTTTTATCGTTTAAAACTTAGTTTTGTGGCATGTATATAAGCGATTCATTTTTTAGCCAATCTTGAATGTTGGTACTTTGGTTCTTGATTGTAGTTTGAGTTTTGAATGGTTATGTTTGTATAAAAGTTCATTTGGTAGCTTGATGTGTGGTATGGTTTATGCCAAGTTTGGTATTTAGAAGGTTAATGATAGTGACATGTTTGAATGATATTATTCATATGATCTAGTTTGTGGTATGCAATTGTTAAGGCATGATTTGTATATAACTTGAGTTAATACTTTGTTGGTGCCAATGAGGGCATATTGGTTGTATGTTTAGATGGTTATATAAATGAATGTTTTGATTTTGAAATGTGCATATGATACGTATTTAGTTTTGATGTGAATGCCTATGTTTGAATGTGAATGATTGAGCTATTGTGATGAGATTATCATGGTGAATAATCATTGTTTGATAAGTTTAACATAGTGAATAATAATGCATAATGGTTAAGTTGATTGAGAGATGAAGGGTACTTTAGGTGCATATAAAGTTTGGTATGAAATGCACGTAGCATAGTGTCATGTTTTGAATGTACATGATTAGGTGTTAAGTTGAATGCTAACTTTGAAGTGGTGGAATTATGGTTGAAAATGACTGAATGTGGTATTTAGCTTGTTGAAATTGGTTATTTATAGGTCTTGTGATATACTTATAAGCATCCTTGAATTTGGGTTATAGTTTTTGTAACAGCCCGATTTTGGGGCTAGTCGGAACAGTGGTTCGAGACCACTAAATCGAGGATAAGGAAAATTATTTTGATATTATTTTATGTGTTATAGAATTAATATATGGCTATGTAGAAATTTTGGTGCTTTAATTTTTGCAATAGCATGCTTAATTGTGAAAAAGGGCTAAATCGCATAAGATGCGAAAGTTCTATTTTATAAGGTAGGGGTACCTAATAGCTATAGAAAGTAATTTAGAGGATTTTAAAATGCAATTGGGCCATTTTGGAGTGTAATGGCCGGCCATAGGGTGCTTAGGGAAAAAAAGCATTAAATTTAGTCAAACTAGGTGATAGTTGGTAACAAATTGACTAAAACATGATATAATAAAATGACTAAAAATGCAAGTTTAAGGGTTTGAAAGCTTGAGAATTTTAGCTACATCTCATCCTTGCAAGTAAGTAATTTTTGAGGTTTTTCTTAATGATTTTTGTACTTTTGGGATCCCTAAAGCTTAAGCTAGCTAACGAGGGGACCAATTTTGCAATATGGTTGAAAGTTAGGGACTTGCCATGAAAGAGTTTATGTTGTTAGTTGAGTTTATGGAATAAAATGAATGTTAGGAAGATGAGAAACAACTTTTGTGAAAAGTGTTAGCATGAAAACACCTAAATAGGACTTAAATGCAAAAAATGAATTTGTGTCATAAATGCATGAAATTGTTGGAATGGTGAGTAGTTGTAAGAGAAATAAATGTTCAGCTAGGCTTGTTTATTGATAAAATGTGTTGAAAATTGATTTACGAGCCTAAGGGTAGAATTGTAATTTTTACCATAGTGCAAGGGCAAAATGGTCATTTTTGCCTAAGTGTAGATTTTGATGCATTATGATCATTAAATGATCTAAATGAATGAATCTTATTGTTATAGATCAAGAAGAACACAAAATTAACCTTGACCGAGGAAAAGGCAATGTTACGGAGTAAACCGCAATTCAATACGTTTTGCACCAAGGTAAGTTTATGTGTAAACGATGGATTATATATATATATATATATATATATATATATATTGTTGTTGCTAACTAGTGCATGGCACAATTGAGAACATGTATGATTCAAGCGGGTAGAATATGGTAATTATTGAATAACTCTAGTATGAATGATGGAATGGATATGTAAATATGTTATGTCAATTTTTGATGGTGGGCTAAGTGCGATACCACCTTAATACTTAATTACGATGGGCTATATGCGATACCATCTTCTATTTACTAATTGGTGGGCTATGTGCGATACCACCGTAACTAACCTCTTTGGTGGGTTATGTGCGATACCACCTTAATAAAGGCTGATGGTGGGCTAAGTGCGGAACCACCTAGTAATTTGATTATGAGTAGTTGATTGAAAGATTGAGATGCGTTGTATTGTGTGACATTGTGGTACTAAGTGTAGGGAGGCGTGCTAATAAATGTGTACATTAAGCTTGTGATATGGTTTGGATGTGGATATGGAAGAAATGACTAAGCATGATTATGAATATGGAATGCTCCTTGTTTAGTATGTAATGTTGTTTATTGATACTATAATGCTAACTGTTTACATGTAAACTTACAAAGCTTAAAGCTTACTCCCCCTTTCTTTTTCTATTATTTTATAGAGTTTAAGACCCGAGCCGAGATACGCCAATAAGCAGAAGATCGCCCACACTATCAGCTCACCTCGGTATATCTAGACTTAGTGATTTTGTATATGGCATGTATATGGGCTAGATTAGTTAGATTATTTTTTTTATTTTGGCCAAAAGTGTGTTGGCCCCTTATTAAGATAACTATTTTGTATATTGCCATGGTTGATGGCTCACCTTGTCATTTATAAAAATATGAACTTATTCATGAAAGTTCATGTTGCAAATTATGAGTTGTTTATTCATATGTTGAATGGATTCATGTGGTGTGAACTAGAGTGGTGCAAAGAGCTTGGAAAATAGCCTTGTTCTTGTCCACATGGGTAGGTCCACGGGCATGTGTCTAGGTCGTATGTTACACACGGTCAGTCCATGGGCGTATGCCCAGGCCATGTGAAGTCTGCACTTAGGATTTAGAATTTGAATCGCCACACGGTGAAAGCACACAGGCGTGCGACCAACCGTGTGGCTTAATCAGAGACGACCACGGGTATCAAATATGGGCGTATGTATAGACCGTGTGAATTAGTCAGAATGCCAAAGTTTGGCACAGGCTAGGGCCACGGACGTGTCCAAGCCGTGCGAAATTAGTCAGTTTCGACCACGGGTGAAAGACAAAGGCATGTCTTAGGGGCACACGGACGTGTCCCTAGACCAACAAGGACGTGTGGCCCCTGTTTAGGTGAAAAATTTTCTAAGTGTACGTAAAATTTCGGTTTGGTCCCGCAATATCCTGAGCATGTGTAAAGGGTCTCATTGACCCATGATAGGGATGTTATGATGGTAAATGAAAAGTTTTAAATTGAAGAATATTTTATAGCCTAAAGTGGAATGATCGAGCAAGTCAAGTCCAGTCATGCCTCATGCCCGATTCTGAAGGAAAACCCGGGTAAGGGGTGTTACATTTAGTGGTATCAGAGCTATGGTTTAGTTAGTTATCGGGCTACCGTAGCGTGTATAAGAGTCTAGCTATACATGTCATAAGCGTATAATGATAGTGTGATGGCTTCTGATGATTCTAAACTTTGTTTTTGTGTAGTATATGGATCCCGATCAATCAGCTGCTGATGACACAGCTAGTAATAAGCTGGCGGCTCTCGCGCAAGGGACCGTGCCTGTGCAGAGTGGACCCGAGACTAGGGTTCAGAGAGAAGAGGCTCGAGAAGCCTTTCTCCAAATGATGAGTAATTAGTACACAGAATATGTACGGGCAAACCCCAATGCTCAACCTCCTCCACCCCCTCCTATACCTCAGACAATTCCTGTGGCTCCTCAAGGTATAGATGTAGCGAGAATAACCAAGCCCCCAGTAGATAAGATTCGTAAGCATGGGACCGAGGAGTTTAGAGCCAATATAGATGATGACCCCGAGCGGACGGAGTTCTGGCTTGAGAACTCAATGAGGGTGTTTGATGAACTCTCCTGTACCCCTAAAGAGAGCTTAAAATGTGCCGTATCCTTGCTGAGGGACTCGATATACTATTGGTTGAAAACGTTGACATTAGTGGTTTTGAATGAGAGAGTGACGTGGGACTTCTTTTTGGAAGAGTTCCGAAAGAAGTATATAAGTAAGAGGTTTGTAGACCAGAAACGAAAGGAGTTCCCCGAGTTAAAGCGAGGAAAAATAACTGTGGCAGAATATGACCGCGAATTTGTTAGGCTCAGTAAGTACGCGCAAGAGTGCGTGTCTATAGAAGCCATTTTATGCAAGAGGTTCAAAGATGGGCTGAACGAGGATATCAGACTTTTAGTTGGGATTTTAGAACTAAAATAATTTGTGGTATTGGTGGATAGGGCCAGTAAGGCTGAAGAATTGAGTAAGGAAAAGAAAAAGGCCGTGAGTGAGGCCCGAGATGCAAGAAAAAGGCCGATGAGTAAGTCTTACCAAGCTCAATATAAGAGGTCCAAGGAAGTGAATCCTCGGATGACTACATCAATCGGGTATTCGCAAGGAAAGCGAGGCAATACATACCCGGGTTTAAGATTTTAGGCCACCTCGATGGCAACTGTGGGCAATCTAAATTCCAAACCGGAGTGCCCAAGTTGTGGCAGACATCACACTGGAGAGTGTTGGGAAAACAATCAAAATTGTTATAAGTGTGGGTCCCCTGACCATTTCATCCGAAACTACCCCGAAAGGGATGACAATGAGAAGAACCAGGAAAGAAGATCAAGCAATGTATCTTCTAGGGGTAGGCCGCAAAGGAACCCAGGAAGTGGGGCTAGTAGTAGAGGTGCGTTACGAGACACTACTGTGAGGTCAGAGGGTCGGGTACCTGCAAGGACTTATGCCATTCGTGCTCGCGAAGAGGCATCATCACCAGATGTAATAACGAGTACTTTTTCTCTTCATGACACCTTTGTTATTGCTTTGATTGATCCGGGATCTACCCATTCTTATATTTGCATGAATTTTACAGAATTTGTGGTAAAGGTGTCAAACCCGTTAGGTAAACATGTGTTAGTTGACAAGGTGTGTAGGAAGTGTCATTTGACAATTAGGGGTTATTATTTTTCGGCAGACCTTATGTTACTGCCGTTTGATGAATTTGATTTGATTCTTGGTATGGATTGGTTGACTGCTCATAGTGTTTTGGTGAATTGTGGTAGTAAGTTTATTGAGTTGAAAGTGAAAATGAAGATGTTATTCGAGTTTAATCAAGTGGGTTGAATAGTTTACCAATGGTAATCTCTTCCTTGGTGGCTGAGAAATATTTGAGAAAAGGGTGTGAGTCCTATCTCGCTTTTGTACTAAATACTCAAGAGTCTGAAGTAAAGATTGAGACAGTGCCGGTGGTATGTGAGTATCCGGATGTATTCCCAGAAGAATTACCTAGATTACCTCAGGTTAGAGAGGTTGAGTTTGGGATTGAGTTAGTTCTGGGAACAACACTTATTTCGGTTACTTAATATAGGATGTCACCATTAAAGTCGAAAGAACTGAAGGTTCAGTTACAAGAGTTAACAGATAAGGGTTTTGTACGACCGAGCTATTCACTATGGGGTGCTCCGGTGCTTTTTGTGAAGAAGAAGGATAGGTCGATGAGATTATGTATAGACTACAGACAGCTCAACAAAGTGACTATGAAGAACAAGTATCCTTTACCAAGAATAGATGATCTATTTGATCAACTAAAGGGAGCTACGATATTCTCCAAGATTGACCTGTGGTTCGGTTATTACCAGTTGAGGGTTAATGAGCAAGATATGCCAAAAACTGCATTTTAGACGAGGTACAACCATTATGAATTTCTAGTTATGCTGTTCGTTTTAACGAATGCTCTTGTAATTTTTATGGACTTAATGAATCGTGTCTTCCAACCATATCTAGACAGGTTTGTAGTTATCTTTATTGACGATATATTGATTTATTCACTGGATGAGAGTGATCATGCAGAGCATCTGAGAATTGTTTTACAGACTTTAAAAGACAAGTAGTTGTATGCTAAGTTTAGTAAGAGTGAGTTTTGGCTTAGAGAGGTTCGATTCCTAGGACACCTTGTGTTGGGCGAGGGTATTAAAGTTGATCCGGGAAAGATCTAGACTATTATGGAGTGGAAACCGCCGAGAAACGTGAGGAAAGTTAGAAGCTTTTTGGGCTTAGTGGGGTACTATAGACGATTTGTGAAGAGATTTTCTATTATTGCTATTCCGATGATGAAACTGTTGCACAAAGATGTTAAGTTTGAATGGACTGAGAAATGTCAAAAGAGTTTTGAAAGATTGAAAACATTATTGACGGCGACACCAATTTTGGTTCAACCTGAGTTGGGGAAAAGTTTGTGGTCTATAGTGACGCGTCGTTTAATGGTTTCGGGTGTGTGTTGATGCAAGAGGGTAAGGTTATCGCTTACACCTTGAGGCAGCTAAAATCACATGAGAGGAATTATCCGACTCATGACTTGGAGTTGGCCGCGATTGTGTTCGCGTTAAAAATTTGGCGACATTATTTGTATGGCGAGAAGTGCCGAATCTTAACAAATCATAAGAGTTTGAAGTACTTGATGGATCAAAGGAATTGAATTTGCAACAACGACGGTGGCTCGAGCTATTGAAAGACTATGAGTTAGTAATCGAATACCATTCGGGGAAAGTAAATGTGATTGCTGATGCCCTGAGTAGGAAATCCCTGTATGCTTTGAGAGCTATGAGAACGAGCTTAGCATGGTCTAATGATGGAGCTGTATTAGCCGAGTTGAGAGCTAAGCCACTATTTGTTCAACAGATATGTGAAGCTCAAAAGAATGATAATGAGATGCAAGCTAAGAGAGCTAAGTGTGAATCGGAAGATGATTCTTCGGATAAGTCTGGATGGTTGTTTTATGTTTTATTATAGGATTTGTGTATCTAAGAATGATAAATTGATCCGGAAGATATTAAATGAAGCACATAATGGTTATTTGTCAGTACATCCGGGCAGTACGAAAATGTACAATGATCTGAAAAAATTTTATTAGTGGCCGGGTATGAAAAGAGACATCTCGGGATTTGTAACAAGGTGTCTGATATGTCAACAAGTGAAAGCTGAGCACCAAGTACCTTCGGGATTGCCTCAGCCAGTGATGATTCCCGAATGGAAGTGGGATCGGATCACCATGGATTTTGTGATGGGGTTGCCTATGACTCCGAAAAAGAAAGATGCTGTGTGGGTTGTCATCGATAGGTTAACGAAGTCGGCTTACTTTATTCCAGTAAGTGTTGGTTATTCACTGGATAAGTTGGCTGAGTTGTATTTGCGAAAGTGGTAAGATTACATGGAGTGTCTGTATCTATTATCTCGGATAGAGACCCTAGATTTACTTCGAGGTTTTGGAAGAAGTTGCAAGAGGCCTTGGGTACGAGGTTGAATTTTAGTACTACGTTCCATCCTCAAACTGATGATCAGTTTGAAAGAGTGATTCAAGTTCTTGAAGATATGCTCCGATGATGTGTGTTGGAATTTGAAGGTAGTTGGGAGAGATACCTACCTTTGGTTGAGTTTGCTTACAACAACAGCTATCAGTCGAGTATACGGATGGCAACATATGAAGCCTTGTATGGCTGTAAGTGTTGAACTCCTTTGTATTGGACCGAGCTTAGTGAAAAGCAAATTCATGGGGTTGACTTGGTTAAAGAGACTGAAGAAAAAGTGAAAGTAATCCGGGATAGTCTAATAGCTACTTTAGACCGACAAAAGTCGTATGCGGACTTGAAAAGAAAAGAAATTGAGTTTAATGTGGGTGACAAGGTATTTCTGAAAGTGTCGCCGTGGAAAAAAATATTGAGGTTTGGTCGAAAAGGGAAATTGAGTCCACGGTTCATAAGGCCGTATGAGATTACTGAA
Organism: Gossypium rotundifolium; assembly: GCA_025506655.1. Taxonomy (NCBI): domain Eukaryota; kingdom Viridiplantae; phylum Streptophyta; class Magnoliopsida; order Malvales; family Malvaceae; genus Gossypium; species Gossypium rotundifolium. The sequence goes on along the minus strand of CP106724.1, from coordinate 145,833,317 downwards.
AGAATTGGATCAGTGGCATACCGGTTGGCTTTACGGATAGAATTGGAGAAAATTTACAATGTGTTTCATGTATCGATGTTAAAGCGTTATCGCTCCGATCCTTCGCATGTGATCCCTCCAATAGAAATTGAGATACGACCGGACATGACATATGAGGAGGAGTCGATTAAGATTATGGCTCGAGAAGTGAAACAATTGAGGAGTAAAGACATAGCTCTAGTAAAGTGTTGTGGGAAAAACACGATGTAGAAGAAGCTACGTGGGAACCGAAAAATGCCATGAGAGAGCAATATCCAAACCTCTTTACCGGTAAGATTTTCGAGGGCGAAAATCTCTGAAGGGGAGAGCTGTAACAGCCCGATTTTGGAGCTAGTCAGAATAGTAGTTTGAGACTACTAAACCGAGGATAAGGAAAATTATTTTGATATTATTTTATGTGTTATAGCATTAATATATGGCTATGTAGAAATTTTGGTGCTTTAATTTTAGCAATAGCATGCTTAATTGTGAAAAAGGGGCTAAATCGCATAGGATGCGAAAGTTCTATTTTATAAGGTAGGGGTACCTAATAGCTATAGAATGTAATTTGGAGGATTTTAAAATGCAATTAGGCCATTTTGGAGTGTAATGGCCGGCCATAGGGGGCTTACAGAACAAAAGCATTAAATTTAGTCAAACTAGGTGATAGTTGATGACAAATTGACTAAAATATGATATAATAATATGACTAAAGGAGGCTATCATCTTTCACTATTCATCTCCCCCTCTACTACCGAAAATTTCAGCAAGTTTAAGGGTTTGAAAGCTTGAAAATTTTAGCTACATCTCATCCTTGCAAGTAAGTAATTTTTGAGGTTTTTCTTAATGATTTTTGTACTTTTGGGATCCCCAAAGCTTAAACTAGCTAATGAGGGGACCACTTTGCAATATGGTTGAAAGTTTAGGGACTTTCCATGAAAGATTTTATGTTGTTAGTTGAGTTTTTATGGAAGAAAATGAATGTTAAGAAGATGAGAAACAACTTTTGTGAAAAGTGTTAGCATGAAAATACCTAAATAGGACTTAAATGCAAAGAATGAATTTGTGTCATAAATGCATGAAATGGTTGGAATGGTGAGTAGTTGTAAGAGAAATAAATGTTCAGCTAGGCTTTTTTATTGATAAAATGTGTTGAAAAATGATTTACGAGCCTAAGGGTAGAATCATAATTTTTGCCGTAGTATAAAGGCAAAATGGTCATTTTGCCTAAGTGTAGATTTTGATGCATTATGATCATTAAATGATCTAAATGAATGAATCTTATTGTTATTGATCAAGAAGAACGTGGAATTGACCTTGACCGAGAAAAAGGCAAGGTTACGGAGTAAACCACAATTCAATACGTTTTGCACCAAGGTAACCCGCAATTCAATACGTTTTGCACCGAGGTAAGTTTATATGTAAACGATGCATTATATATATACATTGTTGTTGCTAATTAGTGCATGGCACAATTGAGAACATGTATGATTCAAGTGGGTAGAATGTGGTAGTTATTGAATAACTCTAGTGTGAATGATGGAATGAATATGTAAATGTGTTATGTCAATGTTTGATGGTGGGCTAAGTGCGATACCAACTTAATACTTAATTACGATGGGCTATGTGCGATACCATCTTCTATTTACTAATTGGTGGGCTATGTGCGATACCACTGTTACTAACCTCTTTGGTGGGTTATGTGCGATACCACCTTAATAAAGGCTGATGATGGGCTAAGTGCGGAACCACCTAGTAATTTGATTATGAGTAGTTGATTGAAAGATTGAGATGCGTTGTATTGTGTGACATTGTGGTACTAAGTGTAGGGAGGCGTGCTAATAAATGTGTACATTAAGCTTGTGATATGGTTTGGATGTGGATATGGAAGAAATGAGTAAGCATGATTATGAATATGGAATGCTCCTTGTTTAGTATGTAATGTTGTTTATTGATACTATAATGCTAACTGTTTACATGTAAACTTACAAAGCTTAAAGCTTACTCCCCTTTCTTTTTCTATTATTTTATAGAGTTTAAGACCCGAGCCGAGATACGCTAATAAGCAGAAGATCGCCCACACTATCAGCTCACCTCGGTGTATCTAGACTTAGTGATTTTGTATATGGCATGTATATGGGCTAAATTAGTTAGATTATTTTTTTTATTTTGGCCAAAAGTGTGTTGGCCCCTTATTAAGATAACTATTTTGTATATTGCCACGGTTGATGGCTCACCTTGTCATTTATAAAAGTATGAAGTTATTCATGAAAGTTCATGTTGTAAATTATGAGTTGTTTATTCATATGTTGAATGGATTCATGTGGTGTGAACTAGAGTGGTGCAAAGAGCTTGGCAAATAGCCTCGTTCTTGTCCACATGGGTAGGTCCACAGGTGTGTGTCTAGGCCGTGTATGACACACGGTCAGTCCATGGGCGTGTGCCCAGGTCATGTGAAGTCTGCACTTAGGATTTAGAATTTGAATCGCCACACGGTGAAAGCACACGGGCGTGTGACCAACCGTGTCGATTAATCAGAGACGACCATGGGTATCGAATACGGGCGTGTGTATAGACCATGTGAATAAGTCAGAATGCCAAGGTTTGGCACACGGGCCAGGGCCACGAACGTGTCCAGGCCGTGCTAAATTAGTTAGTGTCGACCACAGGTGGAAGACACGGGCATGTCTTAGGGGCACACGGGCGTGTCCCTAAACCAACATAGTTGTGTGGCCCTTGTTTACGTGAAAAATTTTCTAAGTGTACGTAAAATTTTGATTTGGTCCCGCAATATCCCGAGCAGGTGTAAAGGGTCTCGTTGACCCATGATAGGGATGTTATGATGGTGAATGAAAAGTTTTAAATTGGAGAATATTTTTATAGCCTAAAGTGGAATGATAGAGCAAGTCAAGTCCGGTCATGCCTCATGCCCGATTCCGACGGAGAACCCAGGTAAGGGGTGTTACAGTTTTGAGTATGACCGATACATAAAACTTATGATTTTAGCCATCTAGGTAAAAGTAGCAATAATAGGGACCAATGTATCGATATTTGACCAAATGAACAATGTTTTGAAAATGACAAAATGCTAAAATTGTATCGATATCGATAATAATATCGATACCTATCATAAAAGTATTGGTATTTGTTAGTTTGGTATCGATACCTAGTTCCAAAGTTTAAAATTTTTTCAGATTGGTCCTTAATCATGCTCGAATATATTAAACTCTATTTGTATTCTCGATTTAGTCCCTACTTTACTAATAACTTCTATTATGCATGAATTTGGATTAATTTGATGATTTTAACTGAATTCAATGTTATAATTTGTGTGTGAATATTCCATTGTTTGTTGTAGCATTCCGTAACTCGGGTTCGGCAACCAGTCCAGGTGAGGGGTGTTACAAAACTTAAATTAATTCTTAGGTCATTTTCATACAAAGTGAGAAAATTGCATCTAGATCCATGAGTCGCTAAATTCCTTAAAGAGATTAACGATTAGATGTGGGAATAATTAACGGAAAAATTAAGGTTTGTTTTTGAATTAGTTGGCTTAAATTAGGTGTGCTTAAACCTTAGGATTGACAACCCTAGGAAGTAATCTAGGTAATCGAGGTTGAGAGAATAGTTTACCGAGTACCTCATAATTTATCCTAATTTAAACGGTGAGGTCAAGAGATAAGTTGTTTTTGTCGATTAATTAATTAGTTAGAGACTGAAAGGTAATAATTGGTTAGTTATTAGCTAATTCATAAAACTCAAATTCTGAAGTTAATTATGAACACTGGCGTGAGCTAATCTTTTGATTGTTTTTCTGCGTTAATTTCGATTATTAGTTTGTCTTCCATAGTTTTATTTAATTTAGGATATTTTTGTTATTCAATTTCAATTTGGTTTTTTGTACTATAATTTTAAATTATTACTGTTTAGCCCTATTAGTGTAGGAAATAATTTTTAGTTTAATTCAACCTCCTTTGGGTATGATCCCCGAAATACTTCCCAGAGTGTTTTGCTGTAACATTTTACTATATTACAATTTGACCTATATATTTGTGGACACCACTGCTTTATTTGATATCTTTTTGTCACAGTATTTCTAGTCCAGGCATTCGCACGTCTAAGGACGTTCGGTTTGCTGCTACTAGAAAAGGAGGAGAAAGATGAGAAAATCTCATCTTTTCCTCTTTTTATTGTTTTCTTTGGACACTATTCAAAGTCAAAGGTCCAAGTCATTTTAAATGTGTAGCCCATATTGATCTCTCCACTAAATTCCAATCCAATTGCTCAAAATAAATCTCAACATCCAATATCTCCAATATAAAATTTATAAACATAATTGATTGAGAAAAGACTAAAATGCCCCTTATGTGGTAAAATTGCACTTTAATTCCTTTTGTATGCAACCTCGTACAAAGAATTATTTAAGCCCTAAGCCTCACTTTTGTACCTATGATCTAGATCTCTCTCCATTAAGTTTTCACCTAAAAACTTAGCTTGTCTAAGTGACTCACTTGTTTTACTTATAAAATGCATTTTCAGAAACAATTCCAATAGAACAAATTAAATGTTAAAACGCTCTATCTCTCTAGTCTAGACAAGTGTTAACATCGAAGCATTTTTGGACTTGTTATGCATATCAATTATAATAATTTCCACCAAAATAGCCTATAAAACAAGAATAAGAATATCCTAATAAAGTCTAGGATAAATTAAAGATCTTCATTATGTTCTTTTAAGAAAGTCAAGTTAATCTCCACCGAATAGGGGAGCCAATTACATGATTTAGATCAATCTAATCTTCAATTATTTTTCTCTCCATTAGACTGATCTTTATAGACGGGACCAACATACATTCATGAGATTAAGTTATGAATCCTGAGCAGTAACGGGCACAATTGTAATTGTTTTCATACTAGCTCCTAATAAAACCTTGAAATATTGAACAAAGCTTTCTTATAAAGAGTTAGATTCCAATCAACTTCAACCCGTTCTGCCCATATCTTAACAAATAAATTAACCTTAATGAAAGAATACAAATTATTGAGATAAATTTTCATAAAGTCAATGCATATATTCTTGATGGAATATCTCAATATATAAGGTCAATAAATCACATTAAAATCTTTAAAAGATAACTTTATTTGATTTAATTTATTCCAATTATAATATTGAAATTGATTGTACAAAATCTTTAAAAAATATAAGCAAATGACAGAAATATTTTAATCAAACATGTCAACAAATAAGACAATTATAGCTACTGTTGTAATTGGAAAGTAAAACTTACACCAACAATAATTCCACTTGCCAACACAAACTCATAATTAATAACATAAAATCAAACTAAATTTGAAGTACAAGAATACATATTACACTTATTTTCAAAATCTAAATTGAAACAAGTGATACCTCATGCTTTCAATACGAAGAACAATAATCTTATTTCTTAAGGTTCTCTTGCTCTCTGGATTATGTCTGATATTGTAATCTCAATCGATGATCGTGAAGGAGATGGAGATGGAATCAATGAGGATTGCAACACAAATAAGGTTAGATTCAAAGAAATAGGTGATGACTTTGGGGAAAATATGGTGGTTGATTTTGTCCCGGTGTCCAGAACCACTTGGAAGGACAAGTTGTTGGAAGGGAAAGCCATTGGTTCTTTTGCTTTTCCTATAACTCTGGAAGGTTGTACTGATGAGGAATTTGATTTTGAAGATAGTGATATCTCAAGATTTACTGTCAACGGAATCCCGACCATTGACTTCTCTGAATGAATTCAGAAGCTACTGGTTAAGGACATGGACTCAACGGTTGTGGTTAAATTGCTGGGGTGCAACATAGGGTACGGAGTCCTTTTGAATCAGATTTTTAGTCTCTAAAAACCTTCCCAACCGTTCCACCTTATGGATGTAGAGAACAGATACTATCTGGTAAGATTTCAAGACAAAAAAAACAAAATTATGAAATGGTTTTGACGCAAAGTCCATGGCTTGTGTTCGGTCATTACCTTACCGTTCAACCATGGTCGATAGATTTTAATCCTCTGAAACCCTTCCCAAGCACAGTTCTGGCATAGATCCACTTTCTTAGGTTGCCGGGGTTCCTCTACAAACGACGGGTTTTAGAAGAAATCAGAAATTTGGTTAGAAACGTAGCTAACCTTGATAGAAATCAAAATCGAAAGTGGAGTGAGGGGTAGATTTGATAGAATGACAGTTTTTATGGATTTAGAGAAGCCGCTCACCTCTCAAAATTTGGTTAATGAGAAAGTTTAATGAGTTGAGTTTGAAGCTTTACCAGCCGTTTGCTTCACCTGGGGCCGTTATGGCCATTTAAAAGGTCTTTGTCCCTTTAAATTAGTAGATCCAAATATAGACGCTGATAAAGGAAGGGTTTCCGATTCGTTGGCTAAGGAATCCAATTCGATAGTGACAGGGGAATAATTCGTGCCATGGATGATAGTTGAACGTAAATCCAAACGGAATAGGCTGACACTCGATCTCAGAAGGCGAAAACCACGGCTACGAGATTGGAAGGGTCTAGATTTGAAGCTTTGAATTCACTGGAGGTAATTTCTGTTAAAAAAAGGGGAAGGCGAATCTGCTACTCTGGGGGCTAGGTTCTAGCAATGAGCTTTTCTTAAAAATTTAAAGAGTAAAGGAAAAGGGTCGAGAATTGGGTCGTCGAATGGAGAAATGAAAGGACAATAAAGATATGGGACAGTCACTTGTGATGAGGACCAACGGGTTGAGGGGAAATTTGCCATTTGAGAATGTCGGACTTGAGATTGGAAATGTTGGTGAGGGCTTGGATAAATCGATTGGGCATGTAGGGGCTGTGAGTGGGCCAGTTTAGCTGGAGATTCAAAACAGTTTGGACACCCTTTCTCAAAAGCGTACCGAACAGGCCTTTGGTCATTCGACCGAGAGGGAACCCATAGGTATTAATATTCTTAAAAATGTTTCTCCTACTGTTTCATTCGATAATTCCTCTATGTACATTAATCCTACTTTTGAAAGCCATATAGAGACTGTGGTAGACTTGAAAGCAGAATTCCTAGACCCTAATAGGCATTCGGTAGTTATATTTAAAGAAAATTTTGACTCAAATTCCTTAACGAATAAAGTCAAAGATGGGGCGTTGTCTTGTAAAAATCCCATTGCTAATGCTAAAAAGGTTGTTTCTAGCGGTAAAGGAGCGAAAGCCCGTTTTGGCAAAATCATTAATAGAAGGAGCGAAAGCCCGTTTTGGCAAAATCATTAATAGATTAAGGGTCGTTGGGGACACTTTAAAATTGCTGGTAATTCTTGTGTTCCATTCCCTGAAGCTATGAATTCCATGGCAAAAATTCTCAACACTTATACAGAGTTGGTAAAAGAAAAGATAGATGTACTTGATGTCGGTGTTGATTCACCGGATGCCTTCTAATTGTTGGTTCTCTTCTACCCTTTTAATATTTTTTATGAATTTTTCAATTTTTTGTTGGAATTTTCAGGGTTGTGTGAGTTTAAAGTTTCTTCGTGTTTTCCATGAATATAATAGGGAACACAGACCGGATTTGATTGGCCTTTTAGAAATAAGGGTCAATTGCAATACCCCGAAAATTATTACAGTAAAAAAGTAAGATATTATCCTTAATATAGTTAAGTAAGGAAATAAAGTGACAAAAAAGGAAATTTTGGATTATGTCAATATTGGGAAGTATATTATGATATATTACAGTATTAATTTGAGAAAAGATTAAATTGTAAAAGTGAGAAAAGTTTTGTTGTCCAAGAGTAAATACTCAAAATTTGAAGGGTTAAAGCGTAAATATGAAAATTTTAAAGGGCCAATAGTGAAAATATTTTAGGGGTAGGAATAATCTAGAAACTAAGGAAAATGGATGAATTAGGACCAAATCGAATAGGTGAAGAATTATGAGGGACTAAATTATAATTTTTCTAAAATAAGTGATGACTCAATGATGAAATTTTAAAATTTCATGAAGGGTAAAATGGTCAATTAGTAAGAGAGAGAGACTTCTAGAATGTAATGATTATATTGATGATATTTTAAATTAATTAATTAGATAAATATTACTTTATTAATATTTTAATAAGATATTTATTATTATTTTATTATTTTATTTAGTATATATATGTGTGTGTGGGGAAAGAAAAAAAAACAACAACACACCATCCATCTTCTTTCCCATGCACCAACATGAGAACAAGAGAGAAAGAAAGAAAGTTTTGCTTTCTTCACAATTTGGTCCTTTCACCAAAAATCTACCATTTTCACTTAGAATACAAAAGAATTTCCATAGCCATCAAGAGAGAAAGATGACAAGGAGACTATGGGGAGCAAGAATATCAAGTTAGATTCAAGATAAAGAAGCTGGAGGAGAGATAAAATAAAGTTAAAGATAGAAATCAATAACACAAGGTAAGAACATCAAGATTTCAATATATTTTTAAGTTTGTTATTATTGAAAAAGCATGAAAATGATGTTATAGTAGAGTTTTCTTATATATGGTCTTATGTTCTTGATATGTTAGTGAAGGAAAATAAGAGAATGTGATGGGAAATATTGTAGAGAAAGTAAATAAAGGTGTTACAAACTTGGTAATTAACATTTTGCACTAAAACAGTTTTGGACAGCAGCAGTAATCTAAATTTGAAAAATCACCAAAAATTGTGAAAATCGAATTAGAGGATGAATAAAATATGAAATTAAATATTTTTGAGTCTAAATGTAACACCCCAAACCCGGTCTGTGCGTTGAGACTAGATTTGGTTTGTTACATGAATCGAGCTATTTTTAAATTTTCAATAAGTTGAAAACTTCAATATAAATTTCAGATTTTAAAAAAAAAAATAGAAGAGCATTTGAATTTGATAATATTAGAAAAACATTAGTTGAAAATCATTGTATTATCAAAAACCTTTAGGAAATTTGTTAAAGAGTTAACAATATCAAAATATTTATAAAAGAATTTCATATACTTGAAAACCCAAATTTATTTTAATAAAACATCATATAATCATAGCCCATAATTAGAAGTCCAAAGTATAGTTTAAAACCCAACACACATAAAATCCATAAATTATTTATAGAGGCCCTTATTACAATAATCCAAAATAGTAAAAATACTTATTTAAAGTTCAGAGTTTAAATAACCCATGTTTTTCAGTATGGCCTCCACAAAGTCATCCTCGGCCCAAGTCCACGTCAATTTCCATTACCTAAGATGGAAAAATTAAAAGGGGTGAGTTACTTAGAACTCAGTGTGTAACTCACTTACCACCATTATTGGGCAGATTATCAAGATATTATCTTTGGGCTTGAGCCCAATTCGTAATTCAACAATATATCATGAATTAAAACAATTAAAATGCATGTAAAATTAATTCCCAACCCAAACCTAATATCCATCCGCTAACACCCCCGTACCAACCATCACACCTGTGGGGATCAAGTCAACCCACCCCGCCATCACACCAATCGTAGGCATTAAGCCTTTTTATAATTGTGGCATAGCCACCGAACTAGAGGCAATAAGCCATTATTATGGCGGGGAGGCCCAGAACTAGAGGCAATAAGCCATTATTGTGGCGAGCCACCGAACTAGAGCAATAAGCCATTATTGTGGCGAGCCACCGAACTAGAGCAATAAGCCATTATTGTGGCGAGCCACCGAACTAGATATTTGGCAAACGGCCATTCTTCTCTTCATATATCCCACCCATGCAATTATACATGTACTATAAAATATAAAATTTCTTAATAATGCATACATGGTGGGTTTATCAACAACATTTCATTTGGCCCATAATTATAATATAGCAATTTGTCTATTTAGCGGCCCATTTTAGTGGGCTTTGGCCCATTTTGGCCCAATTTATCGAACTAGAGTATTTTGGCCCAATTTATCGAACTAGAGTATTTTGGCCCAATTTATCGAACTAGAGTATTTTGGCCCAATTTATCGAACTAGAGTATTTTGGCCCATTTTCACGAAACATCCAATTTTACATAATAACAAATAATTTCTCGAGGGCGTTTTCGTAATTTTCACGATTTAGTCGTTTTTACGTATTTTCGTCAAGATATCAATTTTACGTTTTTACCGATCTAATCGCTTTTACGATTACTTCCATACCAAATTTGACATCCAACCGAGAAAATAATGAGTGTGAAATTACACACCTCGTTCTGAGAGTACTAATCCTTCTCGCTCCTCGGCACCTAAAACATATTTTGATCCGTTAGACAACTAATTCAGTAAAATAATCTTAATCGATAATAGATCCAAAATCTTACCCTCTTGATTTTGAATCACTTGATTTTCGACTTTTCTCGTTTATTGTTTCGCTAGCACGAGAATCCACCAACGTATAACGGCTCGAAAGTTCGTACTACTTCGAATAATGGACTTCCTTGAAGATGGCCCGCAACCCGGTGGAAAATCCCGGACTGTCGAAACCGCTCTTCGTTTGAATGGGGGATTTACAATCCGCCCCTCTTAACGTGACTAACCACCACCCTTTTCTTCCCTATTTTGAAAGTCTTCAAGATCCAAAGGAATTTTAGTTAGATCTAAAATAATATCAAATAATACTTAGAGATTTTAAAGAGTGGGATTTCCTTACCACAATGAAACGTTTCCAACGTTTCCACGATTCCCCCGTTCACTTGAGTTTCGATCTCCGTTATTACACTAAATAATAACGAAAGAAACATTATTAGAATGAACGTTATATCGATTCAAAAAGTCCTTCAAATCACCACTACTATTCGGCCATAATATCACTAATTAAAACGAAAACGAAAAAGAAGAACCCCTTACCTATAATCCACGATCGAAAAGAAAGGATTAAGAAAGGTGTTTGTGAGAGTTGGAGAATTCGGCTATGCAACCAAAGAAAAGAGAAAATAAATTTCGGTTATGGCACTCTAGCATTCGGCCAAAAGAATGTTTGATGAAGAAACTTTGATTGAAATAATTAGAATATGAGAAAGAGATGGTGATGAGGTAGTTTGATTTCAAAGAGACAAGAAGATGAAAGAAAAAAAAATAGACCTTTAGGAGTTAGTGCATTCGGCCATGGCAAAAAGAAAAAGAAAAAGACTGATTTTTGGTATGGATGATTTCGGCACAAGGAGAATACAAAAGAAAATTAACAAGATGAATAAAAGTGACCAAATGGTCAAAAGATTTTGGCTTTACCAAATGCAAAAGAATGTTGAAAGGAGAGGAAATAAAAATTCTGCACAAAGTGCAAAGAATGACCAAAGAGAGAAAAGAAAATTCTTAGCCAAACTAATTCAACAATTAGGCTCCCTCCCTTACCAATATGTCGTCCAACACATGGTCAATTGGCCATGATTTCTTTCCAAAATTTCCCCTTGATAAGTGCCTTATGTTCCCCCTATCTTTCCTTAAGTATTTGATTCCATGCCATATATTTTCTATTTCCATAATCCATTGATACACTAACCAAAAATAACATGGTCAACACTTACCTTAATTGTTCATTGCCGACACTTCCTATCCATGAGCAGAAAATTAAAACAAAAATTTCATCTAGGTGCTATACAAGGGATTCGAACCTCTTCCCTCTTGCTATAACCCATGCGCCAATACCACTATGCCATATGCTCATTTTATGACACTCTTTAGCATATAATTTAACTTAAGTCCTAATGACATTTGTTTCCCTTCAATAAATTCTCAATTAATAAATTTTTATTCCTTTTAAAAAAAATCTAAACACCAATTTATGCAACTAAAATACTCGGATTTTTAGGGTGTTACAACTCTACCCTCCTTAAAGAAAATTTCATCCTCGAAATTTACCTGGTTGAAAAAGGTGAGGGTATTGTTGCCGAATTGCATCCTCTGGCTCCCACGTAGCTTCTTCCACTCCGTGGTTACGCCATAGAACTTTAACCAACGGCACGGTTTTCTTCCTTAGTACCTTGACATCTCGGTCTAAGATTTCCACCGGTTCTTTTCAAAAGACAAATCAATTCACTCCAATTCTTCTACCAGTATAATATGCAAAGGATCCGATCTATAACGCCTCAACATGGAAACATGAAAGACATTATGAATTTGATCTAACTCCGGAGGTAACTCAATCGACATGCCCATGGACCAACGCTTCAAAGACACGATAAGGTCCAATATATCTAGGACTTAGCTTGCCCTTCCTTCCAAATCAAGATCTTTTCCAAGGAGATACCTTCAAGAAAACTGATCCCCACATTATACTCGATGTCCCTTCGCTTCAGATCTGCATCGACTTCATCTATCTGAGGCTTCTTTCAACCGTGCTCGAATAACTTTTACCTTATCCTCTGTCTCAGATATCATCTCAGGACCTAACATCTATCTTTCGCCCAACTCGGTCCAACAAATAGGAGAGCGACACTTACGACCATACAATGCCTCGTAAGGTGACATCCGAATGCTAGACCGATAGTTGTTGTTATCGCGAATTACGCGGTGGTAGATAATCCTCCCAACTACCCTCGAAATCGATTACACATCCTCTTAACATATCTTCCAATATCTCGAATTACCTCTCCGATGACCATCGATCGAGGATGAAAAGCCGTCTTGAAATTCAACTTTGTCCCCAAGGCTTCATGCGAGCTTTCGAATCGTGATGTAAACCTAGGGTCCCTATCCGATATAATAGATACAGTACCCATGCAACCTCACAATTTCGGATCGCACAATTTCGCCAATTTCGCAATGAATAATCCGTAATTAACCGGTAAGAAATGAGCAGTCTTCGTCAACCGATCAACAATTACCCAAACGGAATTTTTCTTAGTAGGTGTTAAAGGTAACCCACTAACAAAATCCATAGTTATCCGCTCCCATTTCCAAAGAGGAATCTTTATCGGTTGTAACAATCCAGACGGTAATTGATGTTCTGCCTTCACTTGCTGACAAGTCAAACATTTTCCCACAAACTCTGTAATCTCACGCTTCAACCCTGGCCACCAATACTGTTCACGGAGATCTCGATACATCTTATTTCCTCCGGGATGCATAGCATAAGGGCTACTATGCGCCTCCCGTAGAATCAGTTGCTTCAGGTCTGAGTCCTTAGGCATGCATACTCTTCCTCGAAAACACAACACACCCTCCGTGTTTATTCCAAAATCTTCAATTTCACCGTTTTCAACTTGTCAAGTAAGGGTCCCAACTTCTCATCGATGTCATTTTTCCTTGATTTGTTCCACCACGAGGTTTCACCAAGTTCGCTAACAACCGCCATCCTCATCTGAGACTCAAATGAGCAAACAAAGCTCTTAATTCAGATACCGCCTTACGACTTAACGCGTCGGCTACCACGTTAGCCTTTCGGGATGGTATTCGATGGAGAAATCGTAATCCTTTAACAATTCTACCCATCTTCTTTGTCTTAAATTCAACTCCTTTTGGGTAAGGAGGTATTTAAGACTCTTGTGATCCGTGTAGATTATGGACTTCTCACCATAGAGATAGTGCCTCCAAATCTTTAGAGCAAAGACAATGGCAGCTAACTCCAAATCATGAGTAGGGTAGTTTACTTCGTGTGGTCTCAATTGACGAGAAGCATAGGCCACCACCTTTCTATTTTGCATCAATACACAACCTGCACGTGTGAGACGCATCACAATAAGCATAGAATTCTTTTAGGCCTCATTGAATTAAAACTAGAGCTTCATCGGGATCTTCTTCAATTTCTCGAAACTCTCTTGTTGCTTTTCGGTCCAAATATACGAGCTCCTTTACGCAACAATTTAGTTAGGGTGCAAAGAATCAACGAAAACCCTCTACAAAACGTCTATAGTATCCACCAAACCTAAGAAACTCGAATTTCACCATCGATGTTGGTGGTTTCCAATCCGAATAGCCTCAATTTTTCGAGGATCCACCCTTATTCCTTGGTGATACTACATGACCAAGGAAAGTCACCTCCTTTAGCCAAAATTAGCATTTACCAAACTTGGCATACAATTGCTTATCACGAAGTAGTTGTAATACTATCCGCAAATGCTAGTCATGTTCCTCCTCATTTCTCGAATAAACCAATATATCATCTATGAACACTACCACAAACCGATCTAAATATGGTTGAAATACTCGGTTCATCATGTCCATAAATGCAGCTGGTGCATTGGTTAATCCAAACGGCATCACTACAAACTCATAGTGTTCGTAACGTGTTCGAAATGCCGTCTTATAAATGTTCGCTTCTTTCACCTTAAGCTGGTGATAACCCGACCTTAAATCAATTTTAGAGAAAACTGAAGCTCCTTTTAATTGATCAAACAGGTCGTCAATTCTCGACAGAGGATACCGATTCTTGATCGTCAATTTATTCAACTGTCGTAGTCAATGCACATACGATCGATCCATCCTTCTTCTTGACGAACAAGTGGTGCTCCCCACGGAGACACACTTGGTCGAATAAATCTCCGATCCAACAATTCTTGAATTTGAGCTTTAAGCTCAGCCAACTCCTTCGGTGCCATTCTATAAGGAGCAATGGACACCGAGTCATCCCCGCGAAGCTCAATGCCAAATTCTACTTCCGATCTGGAGGTATACCGGGAAGTTCTTTGGAAATACATCGGAAATTCCTTCACCGTCCTCACATTATTCATGGATAATTCTTTGGCATCCAAAGCACGATAAAGGCTAGGAATGCTCCGCACTTTCCGCACCAACTTTCGACTTTTAATGCAGATACCACATTTGCCAAATAGTTCCTTCGCTCACCAATCATTATGACTTCCTTATCATCCGAGGTCCCATCGACATTCATTTTTCAGACAATCCAAATGTGCCCGATGTTGACCAACCAATCCATGCCCGAATGAGATCGAACTCACGAAAGGTAGTTCCATCAAATTTGCTAAGAAAACTTCCTCTTGGATTTTTAAGGCACGTCTTTAAATATTTTATTAACCATTACCGATCGTCTAAAGGATGATTCATCATCTCACTATCGGTAATTTTAGATTCTAAATTGTGTTTCAGATATGGCACTAGATACATATGAATGAGTAGAGCCAATATCTATTAAGGCAATAACAGTACATCAAAATGAAGAACGATCGGTTATCATATCGGTGCATTGCCGTCCTCATGGCGTCTAACTCGCATAGACCGATCCAGTATCTTGCATCTCGATTTCTCTATTACCATTGCCTCGACCCGGTGCACCTTGACCACGACCAGCCCCATTACCACCACGACTGGTCCACGTCCCTCGGTGGTGGTCTTGATTACCTCTGGCCTATTGTGCATCATTATTACGGACTTCTTGAGTCGTATCCATTCGTCGAGGATAGCTTTTGTCTTGATGTTCCATTGAACCGCATTTGTAGCATGCGCTCGCTTTCCTCAACATTCCCCAAAATGTCTTTTCCCACACTCGGTGCAATCTCGACTTGATTATTTGCTACCGGGTTTCGCCTTGGACCGATTCATCATTCCGGTTTCTTCGAAATCTCTTTGAAGATCCAGATCATTGTGTGTCTCTCTTGTTTGAATCTTTCTCGATTCTACCGCTCGAGTTCTTAGCCTCTTCGCTATTTTGGCCTTCTCCACCAGTGGAAAAATTTCTAACTTGTTATGAGCAATCGTAACCCTCACTCATCATTAAGTCCATCTTCAAACGTACACAACGTTCATGATCTGTTGCTACAATTGTCCGCATAGCGGCTTAGACGTACAAACTCAGCTTCATATGCTGTCACGGTCTTACTTCCTTGGACAAGGTTCAGAAATTCCTTCCTTCGAGCGTCTACATAACTCGTTCCAACATATTTTCCTTGGAAGGAAGCTTTAAAGAATTCCCAGTTAATCAGTGCGGCTTCAGTACCTTCTCGAACAGTGAGCCACCACTGATATGCCTCATCTCTTAACAAGGATACAGCTCCTCTCAATTTTTGCTCAACAGTACATTCCATATCATCCATAATCCGTTCCACGACTTGAGCCAAGATTCGCCACATTCGAGCTACACCGAGACACCTCGAAAACTTCGCATTATTTGCCTTAAGTCGCTCGAAATTGACCCACGAGTTGTTGGCCCAATTCTAGTTCCAATGACCCTTTCCAAGACTCGCAACATTGCTTGAGTCAATGCATGATCTTCTTCCATGTGATCGTGTGATCCGTCTCACTTTCAATTGACGCAGTGCGTCTCGCTTTAACACATGATTTGGTGCTTGATTGTAGCACCTCGGCCTCTACCACGGCCACGTCTACCGTGTCCACGACCACATCCTCTAGTGCTCATGATAGCTTGTTCGTTTATCTGATTACAAGTTTTATGAATCGAAATTTTGTTTGGTGTTTATTAACGATATTTTATGAGATTTGAGATATAAAGTTGCTTTTCGCAACATATCCTATAGTCTCAATCTCTCAGCTTTTCACATCTAAAACTAGAAGTTCTAGAGTGTTCCTATGATCATATCATAGTAATCATTAAGTAGTAAATACTTACTTGACTTGTCATGGGATGCTTGTGGTGCCATCTTGATTTTTGAATGATTTCATATGAAATTATTTGCGAACCCAAACCACAATTGAGTTTTTGAAGCTGGCTCGATACCACTAAATATAACACCCCAAACCCGGTCTATGCATTGAGACTAGATTTGGTTTGTTACATGAATCGAGCTATCTTTAAATTTTCAATAAGTTGAAAACTTCAATATAAATTTCAGATTTTAAAAAAAATAGAAGAGTATTTGAATTTGATAATATTAGAAAAACATTAGTTGAAAATCATTGTATTATCAAAACCTTTAGGAAATTTGTTAAAGAGTTAACAATATCAAAATATTTATAAAAGAATTTCATATACTTGAAAACCCAAATTTATTTTAATAAAACATCATATAATCATAGCCCATAATTAGAAGTCCAAAGTATAGTTTAAAACCCAACACACATAAAATCCATAAATTATTTATAGAGGCCCTTATTACAATAATCCAAAATAGTAAAAATACTTATTTAAAGTTCGAGTTTAAATAACCCATGTTTTTCAAGATGGCCTCCACAAAGTCATCCTCGGCCCAAGTCCACGTCAATTTCCATTACCCGAGATGGAAAAATTAAAAGGGTGAGTTACTTAGAACTCGATGTGTAACTCACTTACCACCATTATTGGGCAGATTATCAAGATATTATCTTGGGCTTGAGCCCAATTCGTAATTCAACAATATATCATGAATTAAAACAATTAAAAATGCATGTAAAATGTAATTCCCAACCCAAACCTAATATCCATCCGCTAACATCCCCGTACCAACCATCACACCTGTG
The DNA here is from genome assembly GCA_025506655.1 of Gossypium rotundifolium. NCBI lineage: Eukaryota > Viridiplantae > Streptophyta > Magnoliopsida > Malvales > Malvaceae > Gossypium > Gossypium rotundifolium. The sequence continues at coordinate 145,815,963 of CP106724.1, read as the reverse complement.
GGGATCAAGTCAACCCACCCCACCATCACACCAATCGTAGGCATTAAGCCTTTTTATAATTGTGGCATAGCCACCGAACTAGAGGCAATAAGCCATTATTGTGGCAGGGCCACCGAACTAGAGGCAATAAGCCATTATTGTGGCAGAGCCACCGAACTAGAGGCAATAAGCCATTATTGTGGCAGAGCCACCGAACTAGATATTTGGCAACTGGCCATTCTTCTCTTCATATATCCCACCCATGCAATTATACATGTACTATAAAATATAAAATTTCTTAATAATGCATACATGGTGGGTTTATCAACAACATTTCATTTGGCCCATAATTATAATATAGCAATTTGTCTATTTAGCAGTTTAGAGTATTTTGGCCCAATTTATCGAACTAGAGTATTTTGGCCCAATTTATCGAACTAGAGTATTTTGGCCCAATTTATCGAACTAGAGTATTTTGGCCCATTTTCACGAAACATCCAATTTTACATAATAACAAATAATTTCTCGAGGGTGTTTTCATAATTTTCACGATTTAGTCGTTTTTACATATTTTCGTCAAGATATCAATTTTTACGTTTTTACCGATCTAATCGTTTTTAGGATTTACTTCCATACCGAAATTTGACATCCAACCGAGAAAATAATGAGTGTGAAATTACACACCTCGCTTCCGAGAGTACTAATCCTTCTCGCTCCAAGCACCTAAAACATATTTTGATCCGTTAGACAACTAATTAGTAAAATAATCTTAATCGATAATAGATCCAAAATCTTACCCTCTTGATTTTGAATCACTTGATTTTCGGCTTTTCCTCGTTTATTGTTTCGCTAGCACGAGAATCCACCAACGATAACGGCTCTAAGTTCGTACTACTTCAAATAATGGACTTCCTTGAAGATGGCCCGCAACCCGGTGGAAAATCCGACCGTCGAAACCGCTCTTCGCTTGAATGGGGATTTCTGATCCGCCTCTTAACGTGACTAACCACCGCCTTTTCTTCCCTATTTTGAAAGTCTTCAAGATCCAAAGGAATTTTAGTTAGATCTAAAATAATATCAAATAATACTTAGAGATTTTAAAGAGTGGGATTTCCTTACCACAATGAAACGCTTCCAACGTTTCCACGATTTCCCCGTTCACTTGAGTTCCGATCTCCGTTATTGCACTAAATAATAATGAAAGAAACGTTATTAGAATGAACGTTATATCGATTCAAAAGTCCTTCAAATCACCACTACTATTCGCCATAATATCACTAATTAAAACGAAAAGAAAAAGAAGAACCCTTACCTATAATCCACGATCGAAAAGAATGGATTAAGAAAAGTGTTTGTGAGAGTTGGAGAATTCGCTATGCAACCAAAGAAAAGAGAAAATAAATTTGGTTATGGCACTCTAGCATTCTACCAAAAGAATGTTTGATGAAGAAACTTTGATTGAAATAATTAGAATATGAGAAAGAGATGGTGATGAGGTAGTTTGATTTCAAAGAGACAAGAAGATGAAAGAAAAAAATAGACCTTTAGGAGTTAGTGCATTCGCCATGGCAAAAAGAAAAAAAAAAGACTGATTTTTGGTATGGATGATTTCAAGACAAGGAGAATACAAAAGAAAATTAACAAGATGAATAAAAGTGACCAAATGGTCAAAAGATTTTGGCTTTACCAAATGCAAAATTCGCCAAGAAGAATGTTGAAAGGAGAGGAAATAAAAATTCTGCACAAAGTGCAAAGAATGACCAAAGAGAGAAAAGAAAATTCTTAGCCAAACTAATTCAACAATTAGGCTCCCTCCCTTACCAATATGCCGTCCAACACATGGTCAATTGGCCATGATTTCTTTCCAAAATTTCCCCTTGATAAGTGCCTTATGTTCCCCCTATCTTTCCTTAAGTATTTGATTCCATGCCATATATTTTCTATTTCCATAATCCATTGATACACTAACCAAAAATAACATGGTCAACACTTACCTTAATTGTTCATTGCCGACACTTCCTATCCATGAGCAGAAAATTAAAACAAAAATTTCATCTAGGTGCTATACAAGGGATTCGAACCTCTTCCCTCTTGCTATAACCCATGCACCAATACCACTATGCCATATGCTCATTTTATGACACTCTTTAGCATATAATTTAACTTAAGTCCTAATGACATTTGTTTCCCTTCAATAAATTCTCAATTAATAAATTTTTATTCCTTTTAAAAAAAATCTAAACACCAATTTATGCAACTAAAATACTCGGATTTTTAGGGTGTTACACTAGTTTTTCATAGAATAAGCAGTGTAAGCAATGGACTTGTAAATTATTAGTTATAGTAAATTTTGTGAGACAAGGTCAGAATAATTTTGGGTTCCCCTGTTCTGAGTTTGGAAAATCATCAAAAATTGGAGAAAAATAATTAGGGGCTTAAATTTACATTTTTAAATCATTAATGAGTCTATTTTTAATATAAACAAACGGGAACATCATCCAAGTTCCGTACTAAGAGATAATTAATTTTTAGTAAAGAAAGGTAGAAGTTGTCAAACAGCAGAACAGAGTCAAGTTTGAAGATTTTACTGTGCTTATTGGCTAAACTATAAATTCTGAAATTTTTATGGTAGAAAAATATTTGATAAGTTTCTAAAACATCAAGCGGATCTTAAATTGGAATTCTGTAACTCAAGATATAAATAATTTAGTGACTATGACTCAAATGGACAGCTTTGAATAAATTTATAAGTAAATAATGAAATCATAGATAATGTTACTTATAAGCATGTAATATAAATTAAGGATGTGGAATGGAGAGGAGGAGGGGGAAAATATATATGAATATTCGGCTAGCATGGCTAATTTGCGTGTTTTAGACTTAGAGACTAAATTGAATAAAAATAAAACTTCAGAGGCAATTTTTGTAAAAATAAAAAATGACCAAATTGAGTGAAATGAATTATTTTATTGTCTAAATTAATAAATTGAATGAAATTATTAATTTAGATCAAGATCGGTTGAAAAATCTATAAAAATATAAAATTACCAAAATGCCCCGAATCTTGATATTTCGCAATTTAGCTGTAAGTTTGTATAATCTAATTATGTGATATAAGGAAATACGAGTTGATGGCATATGAAATATTGAGGTAATGAATTAACTTATTTATGTTTATGAAGAAACGGCAAGAGAATGATATTTATCATGAAATGTAAATATGTGATTATCTTTGATACGTTGATACAAGGAAATTAAGTATGTTGAGATGAGTAATAAATTCAAGTAAGACAAGTCGAGAAAAATAAATATGTTTAAGGGACAATATGTTTGATTTTAATTGGTTCCAAATATTAATGCTAGGTGAAATAAAATTTCTGATAAATAAATTTGGAACTCCGGTAATGCTCCGTAACTCTATTCTGGTGACGAATTCGGGTTAGGGGCATTACATCAATGGTAGCAAAGTTGACTCGATCATTGCAAAACTTGGATTCTAGTATTCACATTGGGTAGAGGCTGTAACAACCCATTTTCAGTGAAATCGGAACAGTGGTTTCGGGACCACAAATCCGAGCCGAAAGAAAATTTAATTTGATATTATTGCATGATTTGCATTGTGATAGGAATGTCATATGAAATTTATGATAAGAAATTTTATTGATTATATGCTTAATTTGGGAAAGGACCAAATTGCATAAAATGCAAAAATTGAATTCTAGTAGCTAGAAGGATTAAATAACTATGGAATTTAAAATTTAAGGTCTTTATATGGTAATTAGACCATTGAAGAAAAGTTAGTAGATATTTTTGGTGATTCATCTATGGAAAAATTAGAAAAGGCTAAGGACTAAATTGGAAATCAAAATAATTAAAGATGATAAATAATTAAATAGAAATATCATCTTATTTTATAATCATCTTTATCTCCAAATTTCATGGAAACCCTAAGAGAGAGAGAGGAAACTAATCAAGCTTAACTGGGTAAGTATTTTTGTCCCGTTTTTAGTAATTTTATATTTTTGAGATCGGGGTAGTCTAATCTATCTTTTTTGGGGATTAGTTTAAAAAGTTATCAAAGTAAAAAAATTTTCCATGGATGAATATGTTGAAAATTTGAAATTTATGGTAGAAAATGAAAGGTTGTTGACAGATAAACAATTTTTACAAAGAGAATTTTGATGAAATCATGATTTAGGGACTAAATTGAAAAGTGGTAAAATCCATGAAAAAATTCTGATTTTTGTGAAATTCAACAGCTGTTATTGTAATATGAAAATTTCTGTTAGGCTTGGAATAAGGATTAAATTGCATGAATTTTATTTTTTGAGCCTAGGGACGAAATTAGAATTTATAGAAAGTTTAGGGGCAAAATGGTAATTTTACCTAGTGTATAAATTGAATATGAAATGGATTAAATTGATGATTAAATTTATTTATATAGATCCGGACAATTAAAATTCGAAGCTAGATCAAGGAAAAGAAAAAGTTTTGGATTAGTAGAATTTCTTGTACGAACGATAATTAAGGTAAGTTCGTGTAACCGATTTGTGTATATCTATATGCTTGTATTGAATGTGTTATGTGATTGTATGAATTACAAAATTTTAAAGTATGAAATAAATTATATGCTGATATAGCTTGAATAAATGTTAAGTTCCGTTTGAATAATGAAATTCGATGGATATATGTAATTTCCCAATTTGAATGTGATCCTGCATATGTTGCAAAAACGATTTAGCTTGGACGAGTAATCCTGATAAAGCCTTCTCGAGCATCTTGGTAAACAATTCTTGCGAGCATCTTAATCAGCAGTGATTTTGCATGTGTTGCACACTACCGCAGCTCTGTGTGAACATCTTGTTACATGACTTGATCGGTTGTGATCCAGCATATAATGCGGACACAAATGCAACTCTATATGAGCATCCTGATATAAGCTCTTATGGGCTTCCTGACATGGCTCGCTTGAACTCCCTATTACCTTATCCGGTGCTCCCTGATATTAACTCTTCGGAGTTATCTGTTAAGCTCTATGAGCTCCCTGAGTAAAACTCTTATGAGTTTCTTGATTTGCCCGGATAAGTGTCCTGTTACATAGCTCATCTAAGCATCCTGATAAGTGGCTCGAGAATGTGCTCCCTGATTAAGTGCCCTAATGGGTACCCTTGATATGAGTTGACTGTTTACGGTTTTGTACGCCTTGTTTGTACTACCTGAGTATTTATCGAAATTTCAATAATTCAACGGACAAATTCTTGAAATAAGAAATTATGAGATTAAATGAATTATATATCGAATTCACCTGAAATACTTGAAAGCTTGTAACATGATGAGCTCATCTATGCCTATTTGGTGTAAATGTGAATTATGTGACTAACATACTTGTTTGAGCGTGTGTGATTAGGAAAACTTGTCAATTTGTATGCTTATTAAAATGAATGTAAATGGTAAGTTTAATTCTTGTTATACGAACTTACTAAGCATTAAATGCTTACTAGGTTTTATTTTTTTCCTTTGTTTTATAGTGCTCGGAAGCTCAAAAGGGTTGGAAATCGGTCGGAGTATCATCACACTATCCTTCAGCCCGTTTTGGTATAAATAGCAAACTTTTTATGGTATAATGGCATGTATAAGCTAGTTAGGCAAAATAATGAAATATTTTATTTGTAACTAGCCATTAGAATGGCTAGTGTAAAGTATATTTTGATGTAATTATATATGGCCTAGTCATGTTTGATGGATGAATGGTTTTGAATTGGCATATTTGATAACATAAAGCTATAGTTATAATTGTGTCGTTGGTAAGTTTAATCACATAAATAAATGAATTAATAAGTCATGCAAAATACTTGTTTTTGGCTGATTATTATGTCTTGAATTGGTTGATATAAGTATGTAAGTGTTGATGTAGGTTATTGGCAAATTTGGGTGAGAAATAAAGCTAGGAAATGGCTTTATTTTGTCCACACGAGTAGACACACGGGCATGTGACTTGGCCATGTGAACCCTGCACCTAAATTGTAAAAATTAAATTGATCACATGGCCTACTCACACTAGCGTGTGGCTGGCCGTGTGACACAAGTCAGAGAGTTACACAGGGCTGGACAAGGCTTGCAGCACGGGCATGTCCTATGGTCACACGGGCGTGTCCCTTGACCATACGGGCGTGTGTGCCCTGCATTTAGGAAAAAAATTAAAATTTTACAAAAAATTCTCTGAGTTACCAATTTAGTCTCGACTCGATTCCAATGTCTTTATTGGGCCTTGAGGGTCCAATCAAGGGACGATATGACTAATTTCAGAAATAAATAGTAATTAACATGAATTATCTGTAATTGTTCTGTAAACTCCGGTAATACTCTGTAACCCTATTTCGACGATGAATACGAGTTAGGGGTGTTATAGAGGCTATGGTTTTTTAGGTGGTATTTGTACCAGGTGGAGGGACTCAGTGTCTATTGAGGTCCACAAAAGTTATCCTCAGTTTGTTCTAATTAAAATTGTTGGCAACATGTTCAAAAGGTTGTTTTATGTCACATTCGTTTATGATAATCTTGATACTCGGGAAGGGAGATTTCTTTGAGGAGCTTTGCAAGGACTTGTTCCATTTGAGAGGTCCCCGTGGTTGGCGATTAGTGATTTTAATGCCATTTTGTCTCCTTCCGAAAAAATAAGAGGGTGAAGCATGGGGAAAATATGATCACTTTTTATGGATTTTATGGATTTGTCTAAATTGGATGACTTGAGTTTCAGAAGACCACAATTTACTTGGCAGAGAGGAGGGGTTGATGAGAGATTGGATAAGGCTATCTGTAAGGATGATTGGATTTTTGCTTTTTTGAACTCAATTGTGGCACACTTACCTCAACTTAAGTCTGATCATAGGCCATTGTGTTTATCTTTGAAGCTTGAATGCCACATTTCGAGGGGACGTTCTTTTAGGTTTTTAGCAAGTTGGATTGAGCACCCAATTTTCTCGGATTTTGTTAAAGAAATATGGGAGGACTTAAAGAACATGGAATTGGCGCACTTAGAATTTATAGAGCATGTTAAGAAATGGAACAAGGAGGTGTATGGGCACATAATTTCTCGTAAGAGGCATTTGACTAAGAAACTTAATAATATTCAGTATCACTGGATAAAAAGGAATCGGCCTACCTTAGCCAGGTCGAAATTGAAGTTATAGAGGAATTTAAAAGTGTTTTACAACATGAGGAGATCTTTTGGTGCTAAAAGGTTAGGTGTGACTAGTTGTTACTTGGTGATCGCAATACTAAATTTTATCACAGGCGTACTTTGAGAAGGAGGAAACAAAACAAAATTTCTGCACTGAAGAATTAGTCGGGAGAGTGGATTTTGGATGAAGAACAATTGAGAATTGAGGCAGTTAATTTTTATGCGAGGATGTATGAGGAACAACCAGGTCTAATAATTGGTTTTCCTCCAAATTCATTCTTATACCTTAGTGATAGAGATTTGAATGTTCTTAACAAAACAATATCATATGAGTAAATTAAATTTACTATTTTTGACATAGCCCCGTTGAAGGCCCTAGGGAGTGACAGTTATCATGCCCTATTCTATCAAAGTCAGTGGGATCGTGTAGGTGCCTTAGTTTGTAGCTGGATTAAAGGGGTTTTCTTTAGGGGAGTATTGATTTAGATTTGAATAACTCACTTATCATGCTCATCCCTAAGGTTCAAAACCCTAAAACTTTCTCAACTTTTGGTTAATCAGCCTATGCTCTATTCTCTAAAAATTGGTTTTGAAAATTATTGTAAATTGGTTCAAAATGGTATTCTCAAGAATCATTGCTCCTAAACAGACTGGGTTTGTAGCAGTGTAACCGCCCGATTTTGGGCCTAGTTGGAACAGTGGTTTCGGGGCTACAAATCCGACAAGGAAAATTTTATTTTTATTATATTTTTATGGTCTCCAAATTCACGAAATGATTTCATGAAAATTTCATTCGAAAATTTTGACGTTTGGGCACTCAATTTAGTCAAAAGGACTAAATTGTAAAAAGTGTAAAAGTTGAGTTCTACATGCTAGAGGTGTCCAATTGTTATGATATTTTAAATTGTAGGTACTTATATGGTAATTAGACCATTTTTTAAGTTGGTGGACAAAAATGGGCATGGTTAGGCATGTTTCCAAAGTTTTTCATTAAGGGCATTTTGGTCATTTAGTTATTAAAATGAATTAAAACAAAATTAAAAGCCAATTTTTTTTCCATCTTCAACCCTAGGCCGAAATTCAAATGAGGAAGACATATCTAGGTTTTTTCAAGCTTCTAAGCTCGATTATCAAAGAAAATGAGGTTCGAACTTAGAATGGGGGAAAAACGAGAAATTAACGGTTAGGTCCCTTTTTGCCATTTTGGTATTGAGGTAAGTTCGTATGTTGATAAATGTTATTGATTTATTTTAATTAAGCACCATAATCATATATTTGATAAAATTGTGGATGTAATACCCTTAACCCATATCCATCGCCGAATTAGGGTTACGGGAATTACCAGATAATCATTACTTTTATTCAATCAATTAAATCATATTTAAACAAACTTATATAATAATACACATATAAGCAAACAATTACATATGCATAAAACATATTTATTCCACTAAACCAAATCATATATGGCACAAGCATTGACAAACATAAGTTTGAACATGCAAAATACATTTTATTAAAATTACAAAATAATGCAAGTACTAGTAAGCCTCAATTGCTATGTCCTTATTTACTTATGAAATACTCAAGCAATTAACCCATTCAGATCTATATGATTGAATAACATGATTCAATTATCATTTTATACTAACTCACTTAAAAGGGCGAATATACCAACATAAAAGATATTAGCAGATGTCCAAACTTACAAACTCAATAAACATCATATAAATACATATCTACTTGACCAAATATACATAGACACATATATGCAATTATATGTACCTAGCTCATACCAAAGTTCATATAGATCCAAATAATCAATCAGACCAATGTTCACATGAATTCGTTTGTATGCACATAGTTGAACGAAAATAACTATATGGTATATACATTATTTTTGTAATAGTTAGATTCATATACATACATTTATTATAATTTAATAAGATCATATCAACTCATGCATTTTATCATTTCCAACAAATCATATTATCTAGCTATCTAAATACCTATGCAAACCTATACTCATCATTTCAAACCAATTAATCATGCCAAAACTCTATATATATATATATATATATACACCAAATGTTTCACATTTACCAATTATAGGTGTCATTTAACATTTTATAAAAAATGAGTTTAAGTCTTCATCAAACATAATTGGATACAGAACATAAACATAACAAACACATCACACTTGTATTCCATGGCTAATTACACATTATTAAAACATTATCTTAATCCATAATGCCATTTCCCACAAGACCGAATTACACCTACTATATGCACATATACCATATCCGAATATAAGCTATATAAAATCCATACAACCCTTGCATCATAATGAATTAAACATATACACCATTTGATCATTAAAAATCATACGTCTCAACACCAAACTAACACAGGATATAAGCCATATTCGTATGGTTATAATACATATAAAGACAAAGTTTTCAACTCAAACATAGACATTATCCATTCTATACATGCCTTTATCCAAAATAAACCAAACTAAAAGAGTACCAAAAAGACGATAGTATGGTTGACTTTGCTGACGATTTCCCGAGCCCGTAGCTTGACCAAAATCTATAAAACAGAACATTGAACATAAACAGAGTAAGCTTACTAGCTTAGTAAGTCTTAAGCAAATTCTCTATAACAATTAAACATTTTAAACATTAGGTTTATGGCATTGGGTATAAATATTTCAATATGTACATTAATCATAGCCGAATGCTATCCTTACCCATAACCTAAGTATTAGCACTTTATCTCTAAGTCATCAAAACACATAAATATCACATGTATTAGCAAAATCCAAGTCAAATGAATATATCATACATATCATTCACATATACTAATTTGTACACATATACAAACACATCCAAAACTCTCTCACCATCAACCTTGCCACTTATAGCCGATTCTTCAAAATAATGCATTTAAACTCAATTTCATATATATATAATGTTCATACTTAACTCAAATGATGATATACCGACTTACCTCATTCCTTACTAATATATATAAGGCTTATACTTACCCGAGCTTTTAGCTTAATGCACTAATTATGTCTCACCTTGTATGATTCCCGAATTCTCTATTTATAATGTATCACCAGCATTAAGCCTGCTAGGCATCAAAGCCCAAAATACACACCGGCATTGAGCCTGCTAGACTAGAGGTCCGAGATTTAAACACCGGCATTTAGCCTGCTAGGCAATAAGCCCGATATAATTCACCCAAGACGAGGCTCGCTAGGCATTAAGCCCGATATAGATCATCCAAGACAAGGCACGCTAGGCATTTAGCTCGATGTAAATCAAGCACAAGGCCTGCTAGGCTCGAAGCCCGAATATCAACATAATTAACCATTCCAAGCACATTTATTAATTCCAAAATCACATATAACACATATATTTCATAATATCCCATATCAAATTTGGATAAACTTAACCACATTACATCAATTAAAATCAATTCAATATTATAATAATCACATTCGGCAATTCCACATATATATTTCCAAAATTTCCTAATTTCATCATTTATTGTGTTACATAAATAATTTTTGATATATAATCATAATTTTTGATATATAATTGCTTAAAGACTTACCTCGACTATCGACAGACAACGAAGACCGGCTATTCGATAACTTTTGTCTTTCCCCGATCCAAATCCATTTTCTTTGTTCTTGATATAAACACATTAAAATTTAGCTCATTCAAGCACATTTCATCTCAATTTAGTCCCAAAACACATAAATAGGCAAATTACCATTTTACCCTTAATGTTTCACATTTTTACAATTTAATCCTATTTGCACAAAACACAAAATACACAAAATTTCATTACACAACCTAAGGGCCGAATATTCATAGGGACTATACAAGTCCATTTATTTAATTTATTTTTTATTTTAACCCTTCAAAAATTTATTTTTGCAATTTAGCCCAAAATACTCAAATTCACCAAAATTTCCAATACAAAACATTTTAATCTATAACATAACTTTAACATATATTCATCAAACATCACAAAGCACAAGCTTCTATCATGGTCGAACATCACATACACACTAATCTCAAAAATTCTAGCATGGGTCGAATAGTATTCGAAGCAACGATTACAAAAACGTAAAAATTATCAAAAATTGAAATCAAACTAACCTTGGATTTAAGCTTACAAGTGCCGAAATTTAAGCTTGCATTTCTCTTTTCTTCCTTAGCACATTCGGCCTTAAGAAACAAAAAGATGATAATGGCTTTTCATGTGTTTTATTTAACATATAATATGTTATTTATTTATTTACTAATATAACCTTATATTTTAAGATTTTATAACATATAAATTAAGGTTACTATTGTCATATACCACCCACTAACCTTAAAAATGGGATATTTTCCCTTTTAATACCTCATATTAAAAAGCCATTATCATTTTAGCACTTTTCACTATAGTTTGCAACTTTTGCACTTTACGCGATTAAATCCTTATTGTCAAATTAAGCACACAAACGATCAAATTTTCATACGAAACTTTCACACACATTAATTCACATATAATAAGCACCGAAAATAATCATTAAAAAAAATTTTTAGACTCGGATTCGTGGTCCCGAAACCACCATTTCGATTAGGGTCAAATTCGGACTGTTCAGTGGAAATTTCAGTAAATGTTCGAATTGAGTAAAAATGTAGGATCGATCACGATCGTTACATAGTGAAATATGAATTGACGGTAAAAGACCATGGTTAAACCATGGCATTGTGCTAAGTGAAATAAGTCCATAGCATTATGCTAAGTGAAATAAGTGATCCGGGCGCTGGTCCGTACGTTCTACCGGTGGCTGAGTTATCCGGCATATGTTATGGATACTCGACAACTTGTGTGAGCAGCATCGTGTAGCTCGTATGACCGACAGCTTGTGTGAGCAGACCCGAGATTTGTGACTATGTGAAACGGGTGCTGGTCTTATAAGTTCTACCAGTGGCTGGGTAAATCCGACATGTGTTGCGGATACCTGACAGCTTGTGTGAGCAGCACTGAGTAGTTACATAATGACCAACAGCTTGTGTGAGCAGACCCGTGAATGTGAATAGCTCGAGAGTGAGCTCCTATGTAATATGTGATAAGTGGTGGCTTCGGCTACATATTAGTGGTAGCTTCGGCTACATGTAAGTGTGGCACTATGTGCAAGACTTACGAGTATCCTTTAGCATTCCACATGGCCCAACGTGTAGTTCAACGAAATAGCAAAGTGTGAAAGCATGTGGGTATGTTGTGAATTGGCTCATATATGTATGTGAAACTCCTAAAGAAGGAGATCAATATGTGACGAAATATTATTAAAGATGTGAATGAGTTGGTATGAATGCATTTGGTTCATATGAACATTGAAATGAATTAATTTGTGAAATTCATATCTAGTGTATAAAAGGAATCATGAAAGAGTAAAATTGGCAACAAAACAGTTTTGGACAGCAAAAATTGTGTGATTTTGAAAATTCACCAAAAATGGTGGAAATCGAATTAGAGATTGAATAAAATATGAAATTAAATATTATTGAGTCTATTTTCGTATAAAAGGAATGGTGTAAGCAAAAGAATTTCATATTATGAGATATTTAAATTCTTGTGAGATAGAGTCAAAATGATTTCGGAATCCCCTATTCTGACTTGAGAAATTCGTTAAAAATTGTTAAAAAATAATAATGGGATAAAATTTATATGATTGAATTTATTAATGAGTCTATTTTCAAGAGAAACAAATGTGAACGCCATTAATGTTCTGTACAATGAGGTAATTAATTTTTAGTGAAGAGGGGTCGAAACTGTTAGACAGCGAAATAGGGGAGACTTTAAAGAATAAACTGTACTTATTTGCTAAACCAAAAATTCTTAAAATTTTATGGTAAAAATATATGTGAGTCTAGTTTTATAGAAAATTAGTGGATCTTAATTTGAAGTTTTTTAGCTCGAGGTATAAATAATTTAGTGACTGTGACTCGAGTAGACATCTTGAGATGAACATGAGTAAATAGTGGAACTATGTGCAATTATATTGTATTATCTTGAGAACATATTGTGAGAATTGGTAAAAGCATGTTAATAAATTGCTTATTATTTACATACCAACTTATTAAGCTATATAGCTTACTCGTTTATTTTCTGTGTTTATAATGTCCTCAGGTTAGCTCGGTTTGGAAGCCGCCGGAGAACCTATCACACTATCAAACTAACAAATTGGGTATTAATGATTCTTACAATTAAGGTCATGGCATGTATAGGGGACTTGGTTATTTTTGCATATGTCATAATTGACTTGGCCTAAAATGTTAGCCTATGTTATTTGATAGTTCATTTTGTATAAGGCCATTGATTTTGGCTATTATTGATCAAGTTATATGTTTATGATGATGCAATTTATGAGATGCATGACTAGGTTGAATGAGTGTGTGATGAAAATTGAAAAGTTTTAAACTTAGATGTAAATTTTATCTATCAGTTTAGTACGACTGTATGTGTTATGTTTCGGTAATGCCTCATACCCTATTCTGGCATCGAACACGGGTAAGGAGTGTTACAAACAGGCATGAACATCACGACAATATCATTACCTCTCAAGAGGTTATTCATTCTATGCGGAGCAATCAGAAGAATAGGAAATGGATGGTGATTAAAATTGATTTGGAGAAGGCATATGATCGTGTACGCTGGGAATTCGTTGATGCCTCCATTCAGGCTGCAAATATTCCTAACTTTCTCTGAAATGTTATTATATCTGCTATTTCTAGTTCCACTATGCATGTTTTGTGGAATGGAGTTCCAAAATTTTGGCCATGTAGAGGTGTTCTCTAGGGGTGTTCGTTGTCTTCTTACTTGTTTATTCTATGTATGGAATGGTTGGGTCATAGTATTCACTCAGCCATTGATTCTAGTAGTTGGACTCCCATTCCCCTTGCTTGTATAGGTCTACCTTTGTCCCATCTTTTTTTTTTTTTTGTAGATGATTTGATTCTTTTTGGACATGTAGAAGAGTCTCAAGTAAGGTCATTAAGAATATTCTTGATTAGTTCTGTGATTATTCGAGTCATCGGAATAACATGCAGAAAACTAATATTTTCTTTTCCAAAAGAGTTAATGGTAGCCTTAGGAGACATATATGTAGAAGCTTCATATTCCAGGAATTGAGTAACTTGGGCTCTTATCTTGGTGCTCTTCTTTTTCATGAGAAGGTCTCTAACAACACTTTGAGATTTTTGGTGGAAAAGGTATGTAATAAATTGTCTAGCTAGGATGTTAGATAACTCTTTTTAGCTGGGAGGGTGACCTTGGCTTAGTCTATTTTGCTCTCGATCTCGAGTTACTTTATGCAAACTATGCTAATTCCTAAATGCCTTTGTGATGAGATTGAGCGCATAGTCTGGCAATTTATATGGGACTCCCATAATGGTGGTAAGAAGATGACTTTAGTTAGTTGAGACTCGACGTGTCAACCTAAATCAAATGAAGGTCTGGGGTTGCGACATTTAAAGAAGCATAGCTCTTCTTTTATGATGAAGATCGGTTTTAATATCATCTCAAAATCTAAGGCTCTTTGGGTTAGGGTTCTGCGGTCGAAGTATGGGGTTCAAAAAGGTTTACCTAAGACTTTATCAAGAGGAAATTGTTATTTTTTATTGAGATCTCTTTCTATGGTTTGGCCTCTTTTATGCAAAAATTTAATATGGTGTTGGAGATGGGAGTTGTATTAACTGCTGGCGAGATCCTTGGATCCCGAATGATGGACCATTGTTTAAAGAAGTACCTTTCATTGCTAATATTAATATGGATTGCCCTCTTAGAGACATGGTCACTGAAGATGGTTCATGGAATTTGGAGCTGTTTCATCTTTGGGTTTCTGAAGAGGTCATTAGTAGGATCGTAGGTGTCCCACCGCCTCATCCATCTTCTAGACCTGATAAAATTATCTAGCAAGGCACTACGAATGGTTCCTTTTTCTCTCAAAAGTGCTTATGGTAAGTTATGAGAAGGTGTCTTGAACTTAAAAAATTCGATTTGGTAGCTTCCGTGGGAATTTCAAGGACCTCAACATGTTAGATTCTTTATCTAGCTCGCCCTTAAACAATGCTTGCTTACGAATGCAGAAAAGGGTAAGGAGAGGAGTTGGTGATGATAGTACATGTGTTCTTTATGGCCACGATTCCGAAGAGGTTTTACACGTCCTGAAAGACTATCCCGTGGCTAAAGAAATTTGGAATAAATTCATTCCAAGAGAACAATTATCTAGCTTCTACTTCGAAACATTATTCAAATGGATGTCGGATAATCTTCAAAATAATTAGTATCCCATTTTGGGCGGGGTTTTTTTGGCCATGTCTGTTTGGAATTATTTCTTGGTGCATTTAGAAGAATCGTATCATGTTTATGTTTCAAGGCATCTCTTGGAGCACTGATGAAATTTTTAAAGTTTCTCTTAGCTGGGTTAGACAGTATGCCTCAATTTCGAAGCTTCCTCCTCACAAAAAGTTCTAATCTGGTGGTATTTCTCAGCTTTCTTGTAACTGGGTGCGCTTGAACATAAACGGTTCGGTTCGAGTTGAAGAGGGTTTCGCTGCAGCTGGTGGTTTAGTGAGGGATCATAATGGAGGATGGATGTTTGATTTTGGCAGATACTTAGGAAATTGCAGTGTGAGCTATGGGGTATATTGGATGGTCTGAAGCTTATTTCTGATCGTTGTTTGGAAGGAGTCTTAATTCAAATAGATTGCCTTGAAGCTATAGGAGATTCCAATTCTACTTTAGTCAGAAGAATTCATCAAGTCTTGAGAAATTTTAAACATTGGAAGATTCAACATATTCTTAAGGAAGAGAATGTAGTTACGGACATAAGAATCGGGTTAAGATTATTTGAAGACTCTCCCTAGAAAGAGCTAGTTTAACTTAGTTTTTTTGTACTTTTTTTCACCAAAAATAAAAAGAGTCTAAATTGAAACTGAGGAAATAGAAAGTAGGCATTGTAAAAGTGAAGATACAGAAAGATAGATTTTAAGATAAGTTTTATCTTCATCCATTTTCTTTATCTAACAATTCTCTATGTGTTAGAATATTCCAATTTTATTTGAATTAATTTCAAGATTTTAGACCAACTCAACATTCCATCTCTTACCAAAATTTCTTCCATTTGGAGTATTCTAGGAACAACATAAAAACTCATTTGAAATACCATATTCCATTACTACAATATTATTAACAACACAACCAGTGGGAAAAAATTCCACAGATTTAACATGTGTTTTGTTTATTTATTCTTAAGATATCTTAACCGCACAATGTATCTGCTCATATTTTTTTAAATTTTCTATCCAATAATAGTTATTTCTTAATATCTTATTAATTAAAAAGATTGTCTAAGTTCCAACTTAATTACAAAATTAATTTCTTATTCCACGGATTTGTATATATATATATATATATATATATCTATTAAATTTTATTAATTTTAAAACCTGTCAAATTAATCGATTAAAATAAATATTTGAGCAGTATTTAGTTTAATAAATTTTTATTTAAATTCATAATCACTAATAAACGATTGTTTTGGATATAAATATAACAATTAAAAATTAATAAGGACTAATATTATAATTTTAGAAAATTTATTAAATAAATTAATTTCAATAAATTCGGTAGAGGAATTAAATTGTGGAACTATTAATACGTAAAGAAATTATGTAGCAAATAAACAAAAAAGATTCAACATGTGTTAGATAATTTAATGCCAATTGTAATATATATATATATATATATATATATATAAGTGTTATTTCCATTTTAGTCAAAATTGTGTAATAATTAAAATATATTATAAAACTTATTATACATTTAGTATAAAATTTGTTATTGTATATACTAATTAAAATATATTAAATTATTACTTAGAATAAATAATATGAATAGATTTACATATATTTAATACTGTTATGTGGGTATAAAATGATCTTATAAGAAATTAATAAAGATGTATATCAATACTACTTTATTTAAAAATTTATATGTCTTATTGATATCATGACGCGTAAAAGAATTATTGAGAAATGAATCTGGAAGATATATTTTAAATAATTTTTAAATTAAGTAATTTGAGGCAATGGACACATCAGCAACGTATACTGTGAATTGGATGTGTCGCTATCTATTTTATTTAAATTTCTTAAAAATAAATTAAAAGAGAGAGAAGATGAACGACTGGAGAAGAAAATGATCGCCAAAGATTTCCTTATCCATTTATAAACAAAAATCCTCGATTTCCGCTTCACTTCTCTCTCTCTTCTCAAACACCATGGCATCAAGCATGTCTTCTTCTCCTTCCTCTTTGTTGCTTCCCCTTGGTAAGTATCACCCCACGCAACCTATCCTTTATTTTACTTAATCTCCACTCACTACTATGATTTAGAATTATGGAGGCGATTTCATTTTTATGTTTTTTTATCCCCTTTTTCTCCCTTCTCATTTTATCCTTCTTTCAAAATATATTTCAGTCTAACATCATTTCATTACATAAAACCCAAATTGCTAACTTTACATGTCTTCCAGTCGGATAGGAGTCTATGTTTGATACAATATACTCATTTTTTTTAAAATGATTTTTCTTTCATATATTTTTGGAGGGTTGTATATCGTGCGCATGTGTGTCGGTGTGTATATATAATATATGCTGGAATACGTACATAAATTTTTAAAGATTTTTTGGGTGGTTCAGCTGTTTGAATTTTGAACTTGATGCAACTGCGTTAGGTTCTGCATCTGAGAAGAAACTGTATGCCAATCATATGGCCTTCTCAAATATCAGGGCTCAAGCTATAATTGTTAGGTCTTCAAGTTGTAAGACAAGGAAATACAGCAATGGACCGGATTTAGTTACACGAAGGGATGTGATGGGGTTGCTTTTCGGAGTTCCGATCATCTCGTTGAAATCGCCAGATGCCGATGGTGCCGGCTTGCCACCCGAAGAAAAGCCGAAACTATGCGATGATGCCTGCGAAAAGGAGCTTGAAAATGTATGGTGAGATTGCATAGCTCCCTTATCTATGATTTTTCCTCTATCCATAGGCTGCTAGTGCGAGTTTACTTATTTAACAGCACTTCGTGTATCCTATCGTGTTTGGGTTCTTTACCATATCATATCATGTTCAAGTTATTTTACGTAAATTTTGAGACATTCGTGTATTTGAGTCGTGTAATCTGCCAAGTAGGCATTGCATCTGTAAGACATTAGTAATGTACTAATCAAGAAACCTAACCTTGCTAAATATCCAATGAAGTTTACCTTACTAGGCATTGCAGTTGATGCTTTGAAACTTCTTGTTGGCATGCTCGATCATCTTATACATTAAAGTATAACACTATGTTACCCTGATTTGATGTGAGTTTTGAATACCAGTATGTGTTCAGCATGTATATATACTTAGTTCTTAAGTTTTGCCTTATGTTTGAATGTGTCAGACAAGTGTCGGAAATGGTAATTTAGGGAAAACAAAAGAGTCCTAGTAACAAAGAGATCAATAGACAGTGAACAAAAACCGGTGATGATGATAAGCGGGTAATTTAACCAGTGAACAAAGGATTAATTTCCGTAGCTGATGATTGGTGGCTAATGATTTTATACTTTGTGTTTGATGAAGGTACCTATGGTAACTACGGAATCCGGTTTGCAGTACAAGGATATTAAAGTTGGTCAAGGTCCCAGTCCTCCAGTTGGTTTTCAGGTGTGTCAATTGTTCTTCTCCTGCAAGTTTGCCATATTTTCCTGCTATCTGAACTACTTGGAATATGATTTGTCTCTTGTACGTACCGGCTTTGAAGGTTTCTAAGTAATGGTACTCAAATTCTAAAATCGGACTTCTTTGTCGAATTCAGCAATCCATGTCTAAGCTGTGCCCTTTATCAATCCACCAGCATTCTGGTATTTAGTTCCACATGAACCCTGAGCTGTCTCTAGTGATATTGGTGTTGATTTTATCTCAGGTTGCTGCTAATTACGTCGCAATGGTTCCTTCCGGACAAATATTCGATAGGTAATAATTAGTTTCATAGAAAATATCCAACTTTATAAGACTTGATTCCATCTTTAAAGTATACACAGAAGTCTGATATTCCCCGATGATTCTGTAGTTCGCTGGAGAAAGGTCAGCCCTACATATTTCGAGTTGGATCCGGACAGGTATGTTCTAGTACGATTGGATTCTTCTATTACACAAATCTTTTTTGGTTTGGAAAAAAAAAAAGGCAAAGTAGAATGAATTATAGTACTCAATGTTGAAGTAATGAGTAGAACAGGTGATAAAGGGGCTTGATGAGGGGATTTTGAGCATGAAAATAGGAGGGAAGCGCAGACTTTATATTCCGGGACCAGTAAGCTCCTTGCTCTAACTCTTTTTCTTTTGCGTTGAGTAGGTAGATTCGTATATCTAGCCCATACATGTATCATATACATTAATACATACTTGTATCTCGCACTTATACAGAGAGAGTCGGGGTAACGTAGCTTTATATTATTGAAAATTTGGAGTAAAGATAATTTGTAGCTTATCTAACATTTCCTGCATTGATGAATGGAGAAAGTACCATAAAGGTTCTTGTACTAAGAGTCGGATTGTGTTTTATCCCTTTACTTAAAAAATAGATAAATTAGTCCATGTACAATAGATAAAAGAGAAAAAACGGTCTATCTGCTAAAAATTACATTCATTTCTACTATTGAAACTGATCCTTATATGGCGGCATATCGCGTGTTTTAACAATATAAATGGGTGAAAATTTTAATAGAAGTGACTAGTTTGCTATTTGATCTAGCATATAGAGATTGGTTTATTCCTTTTTTGAGTAAATGGGATAAAATGCAATCCGACTCCTAATACAGGGGCCTTTATGAGACTTTTACCATTGATGAACATGTGATATAGCTGGCATTCCCAAAGGGTTTAACTTCTGCACCAGGAAGACCAAGGGTAGCTCCAAGTAGCCCAGTCGTTTTTGATGTGAGTTTGGAATACATACCTGGACTTGAAGATGAAGAACTATAACTCTATTTCTTTTTCTTTTTCTTTTTTCTGTATTTTATTCCAATTATTCCTCCTTTTCTTTAAAATAAGTTACCACTCTTTTAGACGAAGCATTCTTCTTTCGCATTTTTGCAATTTCAGCTATTTTATTTGAACATAGAGTTTAAAGGCGACTGTTCCTTAAGGAGGAGAAAAAAATAAATAGAAAAAGGCTTGTTTTTAGTGAGTTAAGATTGGTGCTTTTGTCATATATTCATTTGATACGGTTCAAATTCTGTGATCTCATTCTTTATTCTTAATATTGTACAAGAAAAATTGGTGCTAATTCAATTCTTAATTAAATGTAATTAATAAGTTAAAATTACAATTGAATGAATTTAATTGAAATTTAATTTTAAAATAAATTATATTTAAATTAGTTAAAATAATTTTAAGATATTATATAAAAAGTTGTATTAAAAAACGATTGAATGTTCATTATAACCAACAAGTGGTTAAACAAAAGATATTTTTTTTTTCCTTATATTTGAACTGAAATTAAATATTAGAGTCAACATTATTGAGGGTTTTACTTGACTGTCATTCCAGCTTGAAGAAGTTTAGTCCCATAACATCAATTCAATTGGAGAATTAATTACAAACATGTAATAAAAATGGTAAAAGTGTTACACCCCATAGTCGGCTTGATTATTGGATATGAGTCACAGAATGTCACATTCGTTGTCAGTGAAATTACAATTCAATATACTTTTTTATATGCTATTAACAATATTATTCAATTTCAATATGATTTTTCATCATTTTTGTGTCTTATACAAGCTTACGAAAGCTCTTTTGTTAACCCGAGATCGAATTAGGACCAAATTGTAAAGCTTATAAATTATCAGGTTGACATTGCAACTTCGAGAATTCCTCATTGCGGCACAACTCACTGGCTTGGTCTTGTCGCAACGTTAACACAATATTAAAGGCTGACGTCGTGACGTGACCGCCTATTTCCAAGAGGTCCAATTTGGTACCTAATCAAAACATTCTTCCAATTCAATATGCATACCAAATCAATAAATTCAACATTCTAACTATTTCCATATGCTAAATGTAATCTTGTTGCATCAATACTACCAATATAACACATTCAACATATGATATTTTCATCATTGCATCCATCTAACCATTTCAATACCATTTCAATTGGTAATTCATCATTTGTTCCATTCTAATTCACCACCATTCATATATATACATAATTCAAGCAACATAATTATTCAAACTTTCGATTTTACCAATTATAACACAAAATCGACTCGAACCTAGGTACATACCATATATTAAAATAAAAGGGATTATACAAACATTGTTGAGTCAAGGATCGTTGGTTGGATGTTGAATCACACATCGGGATAGTTAGAGTATGTCTAAAGACCAATCATGAGATGATTGTAATCGCATACTCATTTTACCTTGTTTATTAATATAAAGGTATTGCCATTATTATTTCAGTTTCTTTTTCTGTGTAAATAAATAAACAGAATTGTAATAAAGTCTTAAGAAAATATGATTATTCTTAAAAAGGTCCTTAGTCAAGTATTATTGTGGGCTTGGACAATAATAATGCATTGAGACTAATGTGTAGTTGATTGATGACAAAGAATTGTCTTTGACATAGGAATGTCAAAATCAATACATGAGTATGTGTTAGAGAACAACATATTAGACTGACCCACTATAAGTACGTTTCTTGGATTATTATATCATAGTCACAATATTACTCATAGTGATAACTATGTATATGCTCTTCATACTTGAGATCATCATTGTCCCAACATTGTGAGTCGTATATTTTGATACAGTCAAAACATCTACCATAACAGTTTATACTATAAAGATTAATGTTGGATATACCACAATCCATGTAGTGGGATATGGTTGATCAAGATAGGATTTATCCCTTCTTTATAATGGGAGCAATATCTTAGGCCTTTTGATGGAGTGAAACTAGAAATGCATGGCCATGCTCGAATAAGTTGACATGAGATATCACACTTATTTATTTATTATAGTCTACTGAAAAAAATCAAGAAATATGAGATTAGACTATACAAGTGTGACTATTCCATGACTTTTGTCCAATCTAGATATTAAGGATAAAATGATATAATACATGAAAAGATTATCATAGAAAGGTTATGACTTCTTCTAACTTGGTTGTGAATTATGCATTGCTAGATGCCACTCATTGCTTGTCATATTAGAAACATTCTAGTATTACTACCAACGTTACAAGAGCCTACAAGGTCACGCCCTATAGTTGAAACGAACAGAATCCAAATACATTTGGTATTGTATTTAGTTGTCACATGAATTAAATTAATTGTTGAATTAATTTAATTTGATAGTTAAATATTAAACACATTATATGTAAAAACTTGTTGTACACAAATAGAGAACATAAATATAATTAATATATGATTTTGATTCATACAAAATATTAATTGTGTATATTTTACCAAATTTATTAATATAAACAATTATATTAATTAATTTTGGTCAAAATATAAAAGACATGAAAATTAGTATTCTTTTGAAAAGAATATAATTAATATATGAATTTGATTCATACAAAATATTAATTGTATATATTTTAATTTGTTAATATAAATAGCTATATTAATTAGTCTCGGTCAAAATATAAAAGACATGGAAATTAATATTCTTTTGGAAAGAATATAATTCTTTTTCTAACTTTCCATTTGTCTTCTCTATTAATAATGTAATAATCCTATATTCTTTTGGAAAGAATATAATTCCTTTTTCCTACTTTCCATTTGCCTTCTCTATTAATAAGGGAATAATCCTAGTTTTCCTTTTAATATGTGATATCAAAGAGGATAAAAGGATGATAATCCCTTAGTGTGTTAATGTTACCAACTTAATAATTTAAAAGGTCTAGCAACTGTTTTTAATTTTCTCTAAAAAAATTTAAGAGAAAGTGGCTGTTTGTTTTTGACGGGTGGACTACATAGAGGCCAGGATGTTTTCTTTGTGGCTTGGAATCGACATCGAATCAGCAGCATCCTTTCAACGTTTTCAATAAATAAGGTATATTTTCAACCCTATTTCAACCCGATTCGTTTTTCGTACATGGATCCTTGGCTGTAGACCACCGGAATAATTTTTACGCTACGCCACAAGGTGTACTGGCGATCCCAACAGGGACTTCAAGACTTACCTAAACCTGCACAAAGAGTAAACAAACTGTACGCTAAGCGATAAAGCTCAATTGTACATTCATGATTCAAATCAAAGTTATAATATCAAATGCACAAAATCAAACTCAAATCTAATGTTTAACTTATTCACACATACCATTTATGTCGATAGTTTCCATTCACATATAACATTAATATATATAGCAATTTGCATACCAATTCACTAAACTTTTACACATAACTTATCATGTCACTACATTCAACATTAGGATACCAATTCTTTCATTTGTAGCCTACTTGTAACACCCCTAACCTGTCTCTGTCGTCGGATTAGGGTTCAAAGTATTACGACACACATTCAATTCAATGACATCATAAATTAATCAAACATTAATATCCAATCCACACATTTAACTGATACGAACTTGGTTCAGTGATGATTCAAGTAGTATTAGTTGCCCGATCGAGAAATTGAGTAAATTTGATTCGTTACAAGAAAAGGCTGAAAATGGATAGAAGATAGGTTCAAACAAAGGTTTAAAGAATGTTTAGGAAAGGAATGGATAGGTTTAGCTAAGGCAAAGGCTGAACCAACAATATAGAGATTGTTGACCTAAGACTTACAAGCACTTAGATGGATAAGAAAAGTGAAATAAGCAAAAAAATCTTGACCCACTATCTAACGAGATATGAATCGAAGGTATAACGAATGCCACACTTGAAGTGATAAGTTCAGATAGCAAAGGAAAGAAATGATGCCACAAGCCACAAAATCCACAATTGGATTATGCCATGATTTGGTGGGATCAATTCACCATGAGTCTGAGACGAAACGGAGAGCGCCTAATATCAACTTGGTCTGAAATGAAAGCTTTGATGACCAAGAGGTTCATCTCATCTTATTACCATCGAGAGCGAATTTTTCCAAGTCAAAGGATGGAAACAAGATCGTCAAGGAGTCTAACGTCCAATGACCACATGAGAAGAGATCCCTATCGAGATTCCTATTCAACGAGGACTTCGAGTTGAAATAACTCAAGCTTCGAGTTTGAAGCCTATTACAGTGACAAATGAGAAGGTCCAAGTAATTCTTCGTATGCACCAAGGTATTCATCCCCGAAGATTCAATCTCGAAGAGATGATCGTATTTCGTATGTAGATCCTTCCTCCTTTTCCCAACGAAACGATTTTCATTCTGAATCTGTCTTGTTATCTTCTTCTTGTAATGAAAGGAAGCGAGAAAAAGAAATTAAAAGAAAAGAGAGACAAGAAATGTTAATAAGGGAAAATGAGCAAATATGGAATGAAATTGAGAGAAGAAAAAGATAAATGAAAGAAAAAGAAATCGAAAAAGCATGTGAACCAGAAAAGGAAATTGAAAAAGAGAGAGAGATTGAAGAAAGAAAAGAGAGTGTGAAAAAAATGAGTGTTGTTGTTAGAAAAGATGAAAGTGAGCAAGAAAAAGAGAGGAATGTTTTTACTAACCAACATACGAATTATCCTCGTTTTGTTTCTTCTTTTTAGGTTTCTAGAGATTCAATTGATAAGTTTCAACTTCATTACCTTCCTAATGAGAGACGATTTCATTTGATCAAGAAAGGTAATGTTGAAGGTAAACTTATTCCACAAGTGTTTAATGGTAAGCAAGGTAAGGAATTTCTAACAATCAAGTCACGGCAAGCTAATTCGAATGTTGTTACTAAAATTACTGGTGACTTAGTTTTCAAAAGATCTCATTTTGATTTGGAAAATTGTCATTTTCTGATTGTTGATGATTATTTCATTTCAACTATTGGCCTGAAGAGTTTTTTTCATGTTGTTTATTGTGTTGGTAAGTCTGTTTATGAGGATAGATTAAATCGAAGTATACAAAATTTGAATAAAGAATTTCATGTAAAAATCCCAATTTGTTTTATTGTGATGGTTATGTGAATTCTTTTCATCATTGTGCGAAATCTTCAAGCATGTGAATGCTTGTTCGAATGAATTTTAAGAGGTTTGATTGTTTGAATGTGTGTATGCTAAAATCCTCTTTGTTTAACATGTGTATTTTATTGGTGAAAAAGAAACCTTTGTTGCATTTTAGAACGAGTGATCAAAACCATGTGTTTCAACCCGGAGTATGTTTCCCTAAGCTATTGATAAGTGAAGGTGAGCATCATAATTTTATTCTAAATAAATGTGTTGCACCCTTCCATTTGCTCCAAGTTTTATTATTATTTTTGAAAACAAAACATGTGAATTCTGATGTCTTGCGAAGTCAAAATCAAATCTTTGATTCCGGAGGTTGTTCTATATTATGGTTTAAAGGATTTGAGCGTGTTTTGCATGGTTATGACTTTCCATTGCTTCGTGTTTCTACCATGTTATCGGCAATGAAATGTTCAACACAAATCGAAATGGTAAGAGAGAACCTTGTTTTTGATCCCGGTGATTATAGTTCTACATTATTGTTCAAGGGACTTGAGCTATGGAATTTTGTTTTCCAAGATTATATTTTTCGAATACTTTGTGATTCTGGTTTGTTGCCATCGATGAACTTCTTGAACCATTATTGTAAGGTAAAACCAATTTCTATTTTTAATAGCAAGTCTAAATAGGCTTTGATAACAAGTGATAAGTTTGCTTTGATTGGATGCTTGATATGATGGATTGGACAAACCACAATTGGCAGCAATATTCCTTTCGAAACTTAGAGACATATTGTTTGAACCTCACCACAAAATCCTCACGTTTCACTCAAAAAGAAAAAGTAAATAGCACTCCCACTCGTGTTTGTACTCTTTAATGGCTTTTACTCACTCGAATGATCTCACCTCACTCTTACCTTTTTCCTCTCAATTCACCTCTCAAAGTTCTCAATGGACTATTTAGACTTAGCAGTTGTAACACCCTGAAATTGGGCCTAGTAGGATTGGGCCTTGAGCGTGGGAACTCATAAAAGTTTATGTGTGCGAGAAAATATCATAAATTAAGTGTAGCTTTAGTGGCTAAGTATTTGGGCATATTTGGGAGTGCTTGAGAAGCCTGGGTTCAAGTCTAGGTGTTTGCAAAATTTTAATTTGGGCTCTTAAGTGAACCTGGATGTTAGCTTATAGGACTTATAATAATTAGTGTTTGTTTTATGACAAAAAGAGAGAAGGGATCTAGTGGCAAGGTGGTGCTTCATGTGTGGCAAGGAGTCTGAGGTTCGAGGCTTGGCGTGCGCAATTGTATGGTTATTTTGCTGCTTGAGTTGGGGAGGTGTTGGAACTGGACTGGAACTCTGTGGTTGAATTGGTCATAAGAATTTGAATTGACTTTGAATGGGGAGTTGGAGTAAATCAAGGAGAAAATTTGGTGGAGGGATTGGTGGAGTTTAGGCAAATTCGGCTAGGGAGTGCATTTGGTACATTTTCGGGAATTGCTTTCTTTTATGCAAATTTGTTTTATTTTCTCTCTTCTATCTATAGTGCCAAATATTGCCATAGACCTTTTTGTGTTTTTCCCATTTTGGTTTTCTTTATTCTCTTCTCCCTGTTTCCTATTCTTCTTAATGTAAGCCGAATTCAACCTCTCTTTCTCTGCCTTCATTCTTTTTCCCTTTTTTATCGATCAAAAGTTTCGACCTACAAGCATTCTGACGAATCATTTCTCCAGCCTCTGAAGTGTCAAATCTGTTCTTCTCTTGTGGGTTGATTGAATTCATTTTATCTGGTTGGCCAATTGTTAGGGGTAAGTGGTTATGTGCTTTCAAATACTGGCCAAATGTCTAGTTCTCTTATTGGCCGTGTGTTTTCCTTAGGATAGTAATTGTTTAACCTTTGTTATTGATATTGATGCTTAATAGATAATGTTGTGGTACAGATTAACCACAAGGAGGTGATATCGATTCATAATCAAATGGCTTAGAAAGTATAAGCCGATTCAGTCAAGGTTCTACACTCGTGGGCTACTGCGTTTCTCTCCATCAAGGTGTGTACACACACTATTTGTGTTGTAGAACGGCAAATGTCGAAATGCCGGGATGCTGAAATGCTGAAAAGTCGACTATACGACAACGACTACTACACGGGCACACAGACACTTGTGTGGGGGGACTGGACACATTGACAAAGGCCGTCATGAGCGATCTCGTGGACTTGGCCGTTATTAGGCCTAATGGGCCGATTTGGGTCGAGCGGGCCTGCGTGGGTAAATTTCGCTTATAAGTGAGAAATCGATAGACTTGTCATTTTGCTGTTAAGTGAGAATTCGATAGACTTCTCTTGTCGCGCACATGACTTAGGTAGTTCTGGGCTTCGCTGGGCCAAAATGGGCCGTGTGGGCCCAATGGGAACGTGGGCCCCACACGGAAGAAATCTGCGATAAGTGACTATTAATGAATCGGGTTATGGTGTACACATAGTCGTATCTAATTTTGGGCTGATGGGCCACCAGACCGTGTGGGCCCACTTAGGCGAATAATGGGCCTTAGGCCCATTTACACCGTTGTGACTGTTTAGGTTACGTAAGTCGCTCGAGACGACGATGGACCTTCTGTTGGGTCGCTGAGACCCCAATTTGTGAAATTACCAAAATAATCTCGATTTGTAAAATTACTGAAATACCATCGATTTGTGAAATTACCGAAATACCCCCAATTTGTAAAATTATCGAAGTACCCTCGATTTGTAAAATTACCGAAATACTTTCGATTTGTGAAATTACTGAAATACCCCCGATTTGTGAAATTACCGAAATACCCTCGATTTGTAAAATTATTGAAATACCCTCGATTTGTAAAATTATCGAAATACTCCCGATTTGTGAAATTATCGAAATACCCTCGATTTGTGAAATTATCGAAATACCTTTGTTTTGTAAAATTATCAAAATACCTCTTATTTGTGAAATTACCAAAATACCCCTGATTTGTAAAATTACCAAAATACCCTCAATTTGTAAAATTACCAAAATACTCCTGATTTGTGAAATTATCGAAACACCCCCGATTTGTAAAATTATCGAAATACCCCCAATTTGTGAAATTATCGAAATACCCTCGATGTAACACACCTAACCCGTATCCGTCGTCCGATTAGGGTTACAAGGCATTATCAAACAAAACACAGATTATAACAGATGTTTACTAATCATATGATCATAACCGAATGTATCATGAGTAATGATGTACTTTCAAAACATGCTTAAGCATTAACGCACATATCTCAAATCAATTTAGCCAATTGCATATATATATATATATATATATGCATTTTTTTCATCAAATAACAAAAGTCACTAATCAATGGTCATTGAAATTCCATTAGCCGAATATGCTCACATATAAATCACTTTACCAAATCAAGTTTTCAATTACCAAACCCGAACATACATGTATACTCAATTCCTATCAATATGAAATATACTAAATTCAATACCAATTGCCGAACATTCAATCATATTATAGACCACCTCTATTGAAATTAACATAAATGAGACATCAAGACCAACATAACTTATATTAACCAAAAACATATAAACGTAAACTCATTACACATACATATATTTATATATATCATAACCAATTTACACAACCAAGATATATTCAACCTTTAGCACCATTCATACTTATCATGAAACTTATTTACCAAATCATACAAATACCATGGTCATCACTTCACAACTATTATTTAACTTAATAATCATTCACTTATATAACCAAACACCAATCATAAACACATCATGTAATATACTTCCATCATAATTCAATACCATTACGAATTCACATAAGTCCAAAATCTTATCATGATTTAGCCATTTTCACATGGCATATATATATATATATACATATCATTCAAAAATAGACTCAGAGGTAACATAGCCTATACATGCCATAAACTTTGATTTTAACTTCAAAATAAGTACCAAAATAACGATGATAACGATCAACCAAAATCTAAATCACAAAATCTAAATCACAAGAACAACAAATAAGCAAATAAGCTTTTAGTAAGTTATAAGAAATCAATGAAACTATCAAATACTCTTAAAATGATATTACTAAAATTATAGATAAGGATTCATCATATTCCTTTCTACTTATACAATCATAAAACAATTCTTAAGTATCAAATTCAAAGTCAAAATCTAAAATAATACTTCATCCTTACATACAAGTTCAAAGCTATTCAAATCTACTTCCATATACCAAAAAATTTCACATATACTTGCAGTCAATTAATAACATCTCATAGTTCAAATATTACCAGATTCAATCTAGAATAATAGGATTACCTGCACACTTAGTGCTCATTAACCGATTTCGCACACTTAGTGCTCGGTATTCAATTTTGCACACTTAGTGCTCATTGACTGATTTTGCACACTTAGTGCTCGGTATTCAATTTCGCACACTTAGTGCTCATTGACCGATTTTACACATTTAGTGCTCAGTATTCAATTTCACACACTTAGTTCTCACTGACCGATTTCGCACACTTAGTGCTCGGTAATTAATTTCGTACATCTAATGCATTTCCTGGACTTATTTCTCATTTATATACATACATAAAAATTAAATCTCAATTACATATGTCGAAACCATTTTTATTTTAAAGTTTGGAAAAAATGGGGATCGACTTTTGAAAAAAGGGAGTTGCCACCGATCCTTTTTGTTTAGGTGTGATCGTATCACCTTGAGATGAATTATTTTAATGAAACATTTTGATTTATTAAAACAATAACTTTGGTCTGCGAAATCTAAGAAAATGGGTTCGGGAGTCGGTTACGCACGAGGAAGCGTTAGCACCCTCGATATGCCCAAAATTGGTACCTAATTAATTAATTAATGTCCTAACATCGAGAATTTGAAAGATTTTAAAATTACAACCTTCATTGACCCATTTGAAGATACCCGAGTTTGAATATTAAGATTCTCTGGTTCCGAAGGAATAAAGTATCACATCCAGCACGTTAGGATGCAACAATTTAAGTTTTCGAATTCTAGATCATCCCAAAATTCTCGAAACTCATGTATTGAGATTTTGAAAGGATATTTCGTTATTTGGGATCAAACAAAAAATCGAAACCCGGCACGTTAGGGCACGATTTCTCGAATTTCCAAATACAAAATATTGCCTTGTTTTTAATTTAAGAAAATAGGAATGAAATCTTAAAAGGATATTCGGTTATTTGGTCAAACGAAAAACCAAAACCCAGCACGTTAGGGCACGATCTCTCGGATTTCCAAACACAAAACATTGCCTTATTTTGAAAACCTTTCAATGGAATGATTTTAAAACTTGAATGATATTAAATTTGATTTTTTAACAAATAAATTACAATGGATATACAAAGCAAAGCAGCAATACATATACTAAATATTACAATGATGTATCACAAATAATTAATGGTTACAAATTAAAAATATAATATATACAATGGCAAAATAAACATCTAATTTAAAATAAATGTATGAATATATGAAAAGATATGAAAGTAACATAGAAAAATAAATAATATCTAGAACTATCTAAAACATAATATTTAATATTAATTTTAAAAGGAATAATTAAAAATAATTAAAGACTATATTGAAAAAAAACAAAATTAGAAAGCTAAAGAAATAAATTAAAAGAAATCGAAGAAGGACTAAAATATAATGCACGTGAATTAAAAGGGACTAAAATAACAATTTACCCGATTTATTAAACGCAGCATTTAAATAGGAGCTAAATTAAAACTACGCAAAATTACTAGGCAAAATTAAAATAAAATAAAACTTAATTGCATAACCCATTCTCATAAAATACGCGGATCCTTCCCCTGGGTCGGGTCAAAACGCGGGTTATAGGAACAAAACGGTGCCGTTTTGCTTATTATTAAAAACAGAAAATTTTTTATTCATTTTAGGGTTTCTGATAGAGAAAAGTAAAAAAGTTTAAAGGGCCTCCCCCATTTCTCTCAAGAAACCAACGAAGTAGCCCTCTCTCCCCTCTTTTGGTTGACCGATTGGTCTTCCTCCGGTGCTCTGTCGCACCACCACCATATCTGATGGCTGATGTCTTGTGGAGGTGGGCTTTAGACCCCTACTCGAAACCCCTTTTGAAGTCCCGGCCCTCGGTGTCTAAAAATGAGAGAAGAGAAGTCCCTCCTCCGTTTCGGGTTTGGTTCAGACGACGGAGTGGGGACTTCGACATCATGACCCCGTGGTTCCGGTAAGTCTTCTTTTCTCCCATTTTTTTATTATTTATTGCATGCAAGAAGAAAGAACAAATCGAAAACCCACAGAATAAGAATTGAAAAATTGAAAGGAATTCAAATCGAAAAACCACCTTTTGATATTCTTTTTTTTATTTCTGTATTCAAAAATCCTCTCCCTACAATGGTTTGTTTCGGTTTATTATAGCCGAAATTGAAAAATAAAAATCAAAAATCAAAAATACAATTGTTCTCTCTTTTTGTTTTTATCTATTGCTATTTGTTTTCTTTTGCAGGTACGATCATCGTACGGAGGCGCACGTGGCATTGTACGGAGGTGTACGACGGTGATGTGCTG
Organism: Gossypium rotundifolium; assembly: GCA_025506655.1. Classification (NCBI taxonomy): domain Eukaryota; kingdom Viridiplantae; phylum Streptophyta; class Magnoliopsida; order Malvales; family Malvaceae; genus Gossypium; species Gossypium rotundifolium. The sequence goes on along the minus strand of CP106724.1, from coordinate 145,783,998 downwards.
GAGGCCCGAATCATGGCAGCGGTGCAAGGTTTCATCTGGAACCCTTAGGGTTTTTGAGATCGAATTTTGTTTGGGCCATTTGGGCTAGTTTCGAGATTTGGGCCATTATAATTGGGTTTGTAAATATTGGACTGTAATTGGATTAGGATTTTTATTGTTTTTGGTTTTATTTTTTTATATTTTGGTTTCTAAATGGGCCTGGGCGAAAATGGGCTATTACAGTTGCCCCTCTTTGCTCGTTGTCATGTAACGAGAATAGAGCAAAGACTTCAAAAAGGACCATTTTTGCCCGGTCTTTGAATCTTGGACTTCTTGGCACTTCTTTTCTTCAAGTAGCTTTATTCTATCCCATTGCATCTTCAAGGGCATAGGAACAAGCGCTTCGATCTACTCCAATGTAATTTCAGGGAGAAGAGATTTGTAGCTTTGATCTACTCTACTGGAACTTCGAAGAGATGAGAATCCAAAGAGAAGAGATTTGTAGTTTCGATCTTCTCACTGAAACTTCTTGAAAATGAAAGTTGATCCTCAATACACTCAGGGATGAGGGTTTTGTAACTTCGACCTGCTTCACTGGGACTTCGAGGTGATAAGAATCCAGAGAGAAGAGATTTGTAGTTTCGATCTTCTCACTGAAACTTCTTGAAAATAAAGGTTGATCCTCAATACACTCCGGGAGGAGGGATTTGTAACTTCGACCTGCTCCACTGGGACTTCGAGGTGATAAGAATCCAGAAAGAAGAGATTTGTAATTTCGATCTTCTCACTGAAACTTCTCAAAAATAGGTTGATCCTCAATACACTCAGGAAGGAGGGATTTGTAACTTCGACCTATTCTGCTGGAACTTCGAGGAAATAGAATTCAGAGAGAAGAGGTTCGTAGTTTTAATGTTCTCTGCTGAAACTTCAAAGAAATACGGACTGATCCTCATTGTAAACTCAGGGAGGAGGGATTTGTAATTTTAACCTACTCCACCGGAACTTCGAAGAAATAAGATTTGTATGGCTTCGATCTACTCCTGCAACTTCAGGATTGCCAGATCTGCCATCTTTGATCTGCTTCGCTCAGGAAGGCAAGATCTTCAAACCCACCGATGTTGCGACAACGTCCTCTAGGGGACCTATCCTATAAAATCGATTTTGTGTTTATGCTTATGCAAAATGGTTAGGATGCAATGATCAGAATGAATCTAATGCTCTTAACTAAATGTATTATGGACGTCATTTGTATTGATGCAGAATGAGAATGGTCTTTTTACAAAGATTAGGATTCAATGATTGAAATGAATCAAATGCCCCTAAATAGATGTGCCTTATGGATGACATTTGTATGAATGCAGAATGTCATGAGAATGATCTTTTTACAAAGATTAGGATGCAATGATCGGAATGAATTGAATGCTCCTAAATGTGTTTTGCATGAATGCAGAATTTCATGAGAATGATCCCTGCTTAAGGTGTCATCGTTCATTGTTCATTAGGGTAATATGCTACCCTTTTGTTCGGCTGGTATTCTTGACAAAAAACTTGAGGAAACAATTATAACTGTTCAACAGATTTGCCCCACTATAACTTCAGGGTCCATCTCATTATGGCTTAGGGGTATAAGATCTGAATCTTTTCCCAACCATCCCACTGTGATTTCAGAATGTTTTTTGTTTCTTCTTCAATCCATCGCATTATTATTCAAAGGTATAAGATTTGTATTATCTTCCATCCATCCCACTATAACTCGGGGGTATAGGGTCTGTGGTTTGTTCTATCAACTGATCACTCCTTGGGTGACCCAACCAAATGTATATGCATGATATTTGCATGGATGCAGAATATCATTTTTCTCACGAATGATTCCCCTTTTACATTTGGGTTAACATTGCCCATTTTCTGTTAATGTTATATCACCAACCATTTTTGACAGAAAATCTAAGGAGATGGCCCCAATTTAGACTTTTCCTTCTCTAACATTTCCAGCCCTTAAGCTTGGTAAGTTCTAAACAATAGCCCTATTTTAGGTTCTTGTATTATTCAGAAGCTTCCAGAGTAATATGCGAAACTTCTTTTATGAAAGTGTTATTAGTCTACTAATCGTTATTTCAATGCAAAATGCTCGAAAAAGATCATAACCATGGACAAGAAGGAAATTGATTAGGAGTATAGTTCGAAACATGCAATTTAATCAAAGTTAGAAAATGCAATTAAGTAGGGAATTTATTAATAAGGTAATCAAAGATAGCAAATTCAAAATGGATAAGATGGAAAACTAGCTGCCCCAGATATCGCAGCCTGAGCACCTCTGTTCAAACTTCTTGAGGACCATTTTAAGCACAATATGTGTTTAGGGGATCCGGAGTACTTTGTCGATGCCCCAAGACGTAGCATACTTCTTCATCGTTAATTCGGGCATAGCAAGACTGTTGTATGCCCCCTTTGATCAAAATTTGAGTCACCCTTTTCAGGTTTTCAACTCAAATCCCCTTTGGTCTCAAAGCGCCCTTTGCGGGTTTTCACCTTGGCCTCTCCCTTTTTCTTTCTTTTTGATTGAAGTTTCTCTTTTTTTTTTTTTTTTTGAAAATATACCTTTGCAAGTTTTCGCCTAGTCTTCTCCTTTTTAAGTGAAATACTTCTTGACTGAATTCACCGGATTAGGCATATCCCTACCATCAATTTGGTCAATGTTTCCAGACTTTTTCACTGCATAAAGTCTTTTCTAGTTTGGCCTCCATTTTTCTTTGGAATCTTTTGTATATGAAGGATCTTCTTCAATATTAGGTCCCCCTTTGGGAATTTTCTAGGATAAGCCTCTTTGTTGCAAATCCGCATCATCAGACTGTATCGGATAGCTATTAACCTTTCCTCACAAATTTGATTGATCATATTGAGGTTAGATCCATTTTGCCTCATCTAATTTCAGCGCTGACAGAATTTTGACTCCAACGGGCGAAACCAATGAGAAACGTGTTGCTCCCGTGACAGTCTTGGCCAACGTTTGATAAGCATAGAGGGTAAATAGTAACTTCTGCATGCCAATCCTTACAAGTCTCGGTCTTTTTATGATCTTTTGTTTTTCTTTTTGGTTGCTTTTGTTGCACTGATATGTGGCACCTAAACTTTGAACAGACCACAGGCTTTTGACATTACGCGGTTAAATGTGATCTTTTTGACCTTTTTTTTCGGTATTCTTTCTTTTTTTTTTTTTTTTGTTCTGATGACAATCGACTTTGTAATATTGCACATAAAGCGACTTTTACCATCTTAGTGAAATAATCGATATCCACGAAAATGAATCGATGTTGGCTAGAAGCTTTTGATGAGACTGGCTTGGTAACATCTATGCCCCACATATAGAAAATCTTATTTCTACATTGAGATAAGCTTTGGTCTTCATCTCCTACCTCGGCTCGTGACGTAGGATCTGTTTTTCATCCAATATTAACAAATCAGAAGATATGTTACAATTTCTGTCATCTTCAAAGTCTTGAGATCCCTTAGACCCATATTTCAGTCAAAAAGGGAGTCAGTAACAACGTTGCTCATGTCATTGATATCTGGGGACCCATTGTGGGTACAAAGGTAAATTCCAGAAAAATGATTCTAAGAACGATTATTGGTATGGTATGATCATAAATAAAGAATGAAAGAATATTTGAATAGTAATCCAAAGTATAAAAGAATCTATAAATAGAAATAATGGAAAAATATTTGCTCAAAAGGATGCATTTTATTGAAATAAAAATTCTGGACACAAGCCTATTTCACAAGAGGACTCTTATTACCTCTAAGCTGAAAGCAATAAGTGTGTTTCGAATATTACTTTAGTTAGCCTTAAAAATACATGTCCTTTCCACAGTCCTATTGCTCAAAACACTCCCAGGTTCATATTTTGGCGTGTCATCTAATTTCACAATACCTATGCCGATGAATTTTTCCACCAATTTCTTGAAAGCAAGGCAATTTTCTATCGAATGCCCTGTGACCCCTGCGTGGTACTCATACTGGGCATTTGGGTCATACCATTTTGGATATGGGGGTTGCATTAGTTTCGGGTAATGAGGAGCCACCTTATGTGCATCGAATAGGGTTTGATATAACTTCTTATACGTCATTAGAATAGGTATGAACTGGGGTTTCTCTGAGTTCGGTCTTGAATTGAGCTCTTCTCTTGGAGAGACTAGATAACTGGTAACTGCCTTCCTTGGCTGGTGTACTATGAACGGCTTCGAATGACCCTTGTTATACCCACTTGTATTATTCACATCCATGTCCTTCCTCTTTAGGGCCCTTGAAGCCCACTTTCCCATTTCCTTTGTTTCTGTCAGTATAACCGGTTTGGTTCTATCATCCTCCGAGTTAAAACCTGGACCTATCGGGAAGTTGAGAGAATAAATAATGTCCTCATCATCATCGAGGCATTAGTATTTCAAGCCTCCGATTAGTAACCAATTGCATCTCCTGCATTTGTATTTGCCTTTGCTCTAATCTCTCTAACATTCGTTCCATGTCTTCTAGGTTAACTGAAAATATTTCACCTAATCAGGGTTATTTTGTAAAAACTAATGCAAACGATGCAATGTAATGAAAATAGTGTAATGCAAATGATGTAATGCACATGTATGAAATGCAAATGCATGAAATGAATGCAAGAAAGAAAGAGAGACGTTGATCCTAAATTCAATTCCATTAGAAGAACTTCCCTAGAAAACAGATTTCTTTACATAAAATGGATTAAGTATGCGGCTTTGTCTTTATAGTCCAGGTGAAAACATCGATCTTCTCCTTCATATCCGGACGCTACAGTCGAATCCTTCAAGTCCTCCCAAAAGATATCTCTTTTATTTCCACTTGGCTTGATTCGGTTCGTGGTTCACTGCTTACTTATCCCTTACGATATTGATTAGCTTCTTTAAGAAAATTGAGGCATGACGGCTCTTGCACAATTCTTATCAATTTAAATCTTTCGGGCAAGGTTTTGTATTCCTCCACTGACTATCAACTTTCTTCTATCGTGTTTACTCAGACCATGTCCGAAAATCGTATTATAATCCACTTTATCAAGAAATTGGTTTCCTTATGACAAACTCCTCTATTTAGCAATCGAATTACTAATCAACATCTCCGTTCTATAATGATGCAATGCAATGCAATATAGTGTAATGTAATGCAAGCATAAAGACAAAACACGATAGCACAAGAAAAATAAAAAACCAAAATAGATTACCTAAATGAGTGACCATGCGGCTCTACTTAAGGTGGGCTCCTAGGTCTCTCTATATGTGGTTTGGTTCTAAAGAATGGGTACCTGAACCAGCAAATTCCTTGATCCTCACTCATTATAGGCTCATACAAAACGAGTTCGGTTCAGGGGAATACATTTCCCTATGGCTGCACGGAGATGAAAATCTCACGAAGACATAGGTACGGATGTATCCCGAGAGTGATTCACTATCCTGCACGGAGGTGAAAAACTCACGAAGGAGTAGCTTCTCACTCCCATTTAAAAGGTGTGACCCGGGGGTCATGCAATATGATGCAACAATATTTTACAAGATTTACCGTAATCACAACACAATATGAATGCAATAATAGGATTGTAATTTTTCAAATCAAAATTTCAATTTTCCAGAAAAGGACAGAAATTAATCAATTTTACGGCTTGACTCTCTTTCAGGGTCCCTAGTGGAGTCGCCAAGCTGTCGAAACCATTTTTATTTTAAAGTTTGGAAAAAATGGGGATCGACTTTTAAAAATAGGGACTCGCCACCGATCTTTTTTGTTTAGGTGTGATTGAATCACCTTGAGATGAATTACTTTAATAAAACATTTTGATTTATTAAAACAATAGCTTTGGTCTGCGAAATCTAAGAAAACGAGTTCGGGAGTCGGTTACGTACGAGGAAGGGTTAGCACCCTCGATACGCCCAAAATTGGTACCTAATTAATTAATTAATTTCCTAACATCGAGAATTTGAAAGATTTTAAAATTACAACCTTCATTGAACCATTTGAAGATACTCGAGTTTGAATATTAAGATTCTCTGGTTCCGAAGGAATAAAATATCACATCCAGCACGTTAGGATGCAACAATTTAAGTCTTCGAATTCTAGATCATCCCAAAATTCTTGAAACACATGTAATGAGATTTTGAAAGGATATTTCGTTATTTGGGATCAAACAAAAAATTGAAACCCAGTACGTTAGGGCATGATTTCTCGAATTTCTAAATACAAAATATTACTGTAATATCCTGATCTAGGGGCTATGCATTTGATGTGTTTTTGTGTGTATGCTTTGTGTAATGTGCTTGTTTAGGGTGTATGGGAGTCTAGGAAAGGCCCGGTGAAAAGCCGGAGCCCTGGCTAAAATTTCCTTTTTAGGCACATTAGTGGAGGAGCTAGCTGGAATAGGACTTAAGGAATTGTGTTGGTGTTTGGTTGACAAGGAAAAGGGGTGGCAGAGTGGCAAGGAGGCGCCACTTAAGATGCTGGTAAGTGACGCCACAGGGAGTAGTAGAGGGAGCAGGTTCAAGTCACAAGGAGCTCATTTTGGGAGTTCTTTTTGGCGTCAAGGAGAGCAGAGGCAGAGCTTGACTGGGACACTTCAGAATAGGGGAGTGGACCGAGTCAAATAGTTTGAATGAGTGGCAGAGAGGAAAAAGGGGAGCTTGAAGTGTTCAAAGTATTTCAAACGGGTGATCAGGAGGAATTTGAGGAGGAAAAAAAGGGATGAGCATTGTGAGCTTAGTGTTGGCCGAATTTCAAACTCATAGTAGGGGGAATCAATTTTTGTGTGGCTAGGGTGTGCCGAATTTCTACTTTGGCAGCATAGGCTTTTTGTTCTCAAAGTAGTACATTTTGACTTTTGGGGTTAGTAGGTGCTGATTGTGTTTAGCCAAGTGAGAGTACTCTTCCCATTTTTGGCATTTGAGGTTTCTTTTATTCTCTTCTTCACTTTCTGCTAAAGCCAAATTTACTTGAGTCTTGCTAAAAATTCTTCTTCTTCTTTACCATTCCTACACTTCTCTTTACTTTGTTTTTATTCTTCTTCTCTCAATTGTTTCTTTCTCAAAAACTGAAACCCCTAACCCCATTCTCATCTTCATTTCTATGCTATAGCCGAATGCCCCTTGTCCATAGTTCTCTTCTCTGATTTCTTCTACAAGCCGAATCTTCATAGCCTTCTCTTGTTCATCTTTTCTTTTGATCTCTTCTAAAACCGAAAACTCCTAAGTCCCATTTATAGTCTTTTATTTTACTTTTTGGCCCTATCATCTTCTTCCCTGTCGTTGCTGAATCTTCTCTTAAGTGATAGCCGAATCTCCTGTGTTGAGGTAAGTGTTGACTTCTGTTAACCCTTTATTTTCTCTTTCGATTTTTAGAAGCCAAAGCTGAATGACTAATTGGCTTGGTAGGGCCATCATTGGATTTATGATTCTTATTGTTTCTTGTGTTCTCTTTGGGGTGCTATTTCAGGAATTGAAGGAAATCAAATCAATTAGATCCCTAAGCTGGAAACCGTCAATCTCTGAACCCCATCTCTCTTTTGGGATCTCAAGGCAAGGGTGTTCTCTTTAGATTTTATTTAGGTTCGTTATCATATTCGTTACCTTAACCCTATATTGTGGTTTAACGACCATATTTCATTATAGTAGCATCTGGCAAGTTATTTGATGGAATCCAATATCGATCAGGAAAATGAGGGGGTTGGACCCATAAACCCAGCCCCTAAGTTTAAGAAGCGAGCGGTGTCAGTAGTCTGAGTTGGCCACCGGGTTGTGGACCGGCTTCAAAATAGATTCGTAGGCAGATAGTAGTTGTTTCTGCTATCGATAGTGTCGACGTAGAGAGTATTATTTTGCGTATTTCCAGGTGTATAAACCCTAACACACTTTACTTAATTGTATTATTAATTGTATGGGCTGAAAATCTGGAAAAGGCTGTAATACAGTCGAAATACCCTTGTGCGTAAGGCAAGAAATGCCAGGTACGTATCTGTAATTACTTGATATGAGTTGGTTGAATGTGATGATTTATTGCATTGTTACTAGCATGATACATCTGTCACGATATAAATGTTGTGCATGGGATATGGGAATGTTGATAAAGGGGAAGTGATAAGGTCACATGGTGATCGGTGGCTCTGCCACATTGTTTATTAAGGTCACATGGTGATCGGTGGCTCTGCCACATTGCTTATTAAGGTCACTTAGTGATCGGTGGCTCTGCCACATTTGATTATAAGGTCACACGGTGATCGGTGGCTCTACCATATTGTTTATTAAGGTCACATAGTGATCGGTGGCTCTGCCACATTTTTTGACAGCATCACTATCAATATGGTGTGTAGCGGATGGAGGGTTGATTGTAGAAATCCCCACGGTGTGATGGTTGGTACGGGCTGGTGTGTAGAGGATGGAAAATTAGGTTGGGTCGGGCTTAATGCATTTCTTGTGATTGTGTGACACTGTGTATGAGCTAAACAACAAGATTGTGGGCCGTGGGCCGGTTTATGTGTTTGATGGTTTTGCACACTGAGTCTCTGTGACTCACCCTTTCCCTAACATTTCAGGTAATCAGTAGATCATGGATACGGGAGCCGAGGTGGACTCGTGGAGGCCATAAAAGACGTTATATTTATATGAGCTTTCTATTGCTTAAAGTTAGTTTTTATTTGGAGATTTTTGTTGTAATAAGGCCTTTGGTAATTTTTAATTGGGTTTTAGTATTTACTTTGATTACTGATTATTAATAAATGCTCAAAATGGGATTTTTCCTAAAACATTAAACAACTATCTTTCACAAATATTAACGAATAGTTTACAAGTTATATTTGATAAAACTCTGGGTTTTCTTAACAACGATAACTCTTTTCAAAATACCCTTTTCCTTGAAAGTCATTTGAATCTGATTGTTTATACACAAAGTCATTGCTTTAATCGAAAAGTTTCTTTTTTTAAAAATTTATGGTTTTTCTCAAAGTCACTGAAAGATTAATTTCAATTTACCCTGTAACATACCAGATTTGGTTGTAACGTTTGGGCCGAGTTTGGGGTGTTACAATTTTGGTATCAGAGCCAGGTTGCAAACACTCGGGCTGTGAAATGGGTTCGACAGTACTTTATAAAATCAATGGGAATTAGAGAAAACTATTTGAGTGAATATGGCATCTGAGTCCGTCGGCACCCGATCCACCCAGGTAAGTGATTCTAACTATTTGGTGATGTATGCTTAAAATGATTGATGGCATGAATGAGCATGTTTGTTAAGCTTTAATATTCCCAAAATTTTGAGACTGAAACTATTTGATGCGTCTTGCGAAAACTATTCCTTAAGACTATTTTCCATAAAACTACTCGGTGTTAAACAGTGAAAGAAATACTGACTCATAAAACTTTTAACCAGATTAAGTCACAAACGTTAGTTATGAGCACTAGGGGACATGGATGTGGTGTGCGTGGCCGTGGTAGAGGCAGAATGGCTGTGTCGAAACCAGTAGGATCTGGTCATGAGTTGGGGAATGAGATGCCAGTATCGCCAGCTGCGGAGATAAATTTTAGGATCAAACGAATGGTGATGACGTGGTGTCTCAGGCAATGTTACGGGTATTAGAGAGAGTTGCTGAGGCAGGCCTGGGTACGGGGGCCCAAAAATCTGTGTCGAAACGACTTCGGGCTAATAGAGCGGAAATGTTTAGGGGTATTTCTAGGGTAGCCCCTAGTGCAGCTAAGTATTGGTTAGAGGCGGTTGAGCGTATAATGGATGATCTCAATTTCACAGAAGAGGAAAAGTTGAAAGGGGTTCTGTCTCTTCTGCGGGATGAAGCGTATCAGTGGTGGCTTACGGTTAGGGATGGTGCAGTGGTTGACCATATCACCTGGGATTTCTTCAAAATGACCTTTCAGAGTAAGTACATCGGATCGAGCTACGTGGATGCACAGCGCAGGGCATTTCTGAATCTGGTTCAGGGAAGTAAATCGATGGCTGAATATGAGGCAGAATTCCTACGCCTTAGTCGCTATGCTCGGGTAATAGTGGCCACAGACCATGAGCGTTATGTTCGGTTTGAAGATGGTTTGAGGGATGATCTGCGGGTATTGATAGCTCCACAACGTGAAAGGGAATTCATGGTTTTAGTGGGATAGAGATAGAAGTGGTAATAAAAGTAATTTTGGATTGTCAGGGTCAGCTGGGCGTTTTCAGAAAAGACCTAGGATGGATGGGTCGAATCGGGTAGTGAGACCCGTTGCTGATAGGCAGCCTCAGAGGTGTGGTTGGTGTGGTAAATTCTATTTTAGAGAGTGTTAGGCAAGTAACAGAAGGTGTTACAGGTGTGGATCGGTTGATCACCAGATTTGGGACTGTCCACAGGAGCGAGACAGTGTAAGGCTAGGGAGCCAGGGTTATACTCAGTAGGGTAGAGGAAGCCAGCAACCGCAGAGAGGTCGTGGTCCGGCCAGAGGGGGTAATGGTTTTGGTCGAGGTCGTGGAATACTAGGCAGAGGTGCAGGAAACACCGATGCAAGATAGCCGGGGTTGGTTTATGCAGCTAGACGTAGAGAGGAGGGGGATGCACCGGACGTCTTAATCGGTATGTTCTTAATTTTTGGATTGCCTTTTTCTGCATTGATTGACATTGGATCGACACATTCTTATGTTGCTAGTGTGGTATCTGAAACTTTAAGCATAGACTCTGAGATTGCTTCTAGGGAGATGACAGTAATTAGTCCCTTAGGACAACCGGTTGTAGTAAACAGACTTTATAGGGATGTACCTTTAGAAGTGCAAGGGGTAGTTTTTCTGGCTGATCTGATGGAACTACCATTTGGGGAGATCAATTTTATCTTAGGGATGGACTGGTTAGTGAGATATCGAGCAAATTTGGATTGTGCTGCTAAGCGCATGGTGGTCAGGACTCCTGAAGATGAGGAGGTGGTGGTAATAGGTAAAAGGAGGAACTATTTGTCTAACGTGGTGTCCGCTCTAAAGGCTGAAAGAATGATGAGGAAAGGATGCGAGGCGTTCATAGCCTTGGTTTGCACTCTGGAGGGTAAGGAGTTGTCTGTGGGGGATGTGAGGACAGTGAAGGAGTTTATCGATGTTTTTCCAGAAGAGCTTCAGGATTACCCCCAGATCGCAAGGTGGAATTCAAAATTGATCTTCTTCTGGGGTCAGCGCCTATATTTATCGTTCCTTATAGAATGGTGCCGAAGGAGCTAGTAGAACTAAAAGCTCAGGTTCAGGAACTTTTAGATCGAGGTTTTATTTGACCGAGTGTATCATCATGGGGAGTGCCGGTGTTATTTGTTAAGAAGAAGGATGGATCATTGCGTATGTGCATTGATTATCGCCAGCTGAACAAATTGACAATCAAGAACAAATACCCGTTACCGCGGATTGACGACTTGTTCGATCAGTTGAAGGGGGCTTCAGTCTTTTCAAAGATAGATTTGAGGTCACGGTATCATCAACTTAAGGTTAAGGAAACAAATATCCATAAGACGGCATTTCGTACTCGCTATGGACACTACGAATTTTTGGTAATGTCGTTTGGGTTAACCAATGCACCAGCGGCGTTTATGGATATGATGAACCGGGTGTTTCAACCCTATCTGGATCGGTTTGTCATAGTTTTTATAGATGATATTTTGGTTTATTCGAGGTCAGAGGAAGAGCACGATTCACATCTTCGGGTGGTGTTGCAAATCTTGAGGGAGAAACAATTGTTCGCCAAATTCAGTAAGTGCGAATTTTGGCTAAGCGAAGTTACTTTTCTGGGCCATGTTGTGTCGGCAGAGGGGATTAGAGTTGATCCTTGAAAAATTGAATCTATCTTGAATTGGATGCCACCTAAGTCTGTGGCAGAGATTAGAAGTTTTCTGTTTCTTGCTGGATATTACCGAAGGTTTGTTGAAGGGTTCTCGTTAATTGCGGCACCTCTAACCAAGTTGTTGAGGAAAGGGGTATCTTTTGTGTGGACTGATAAGCAGCAGGAAAGTTTTGAGAGGCTGAAGAGGGTTTTGACGGAAGCTCCGGTGTTGATTCAGCTGGAGGTTGGGAAAGAGTTCGTGGTTTATTGTGATACTTCACACACGGGATTAGGATGTGTGTTAATGCAAGACGGAAGAGTTGTGTTGTATGCGTCTCGGTAGTAAAGACCGCATGAGCTAAATTATCCCACGCATGATTTGGAGTTGGCAGCTGTGGTGTTTACCTTGAAGATTTGGAGGCATTATTTGTATGGGGAGAAGTCCATCATTTATACAGATCATAAGAGATTAAAATATCTTCTTACCCATAAGGAGCTGAATTTAAGACAGAGGAGGTGGATCGAGTTGTTAAAGGATTAGATTGCTTGATTGATTACCATCTGGGTAAAGCTAACGTGGTGGCAGATGCACTAAGTCAAAAAGTAATCTCGGATCTGAGGGTGATGTTTGCCCATCTTAGCTTGTATGATGATGGGAGTTTGTTAGCTGAGCTACAGGTGAAACCGACATGGATAAATTAGATTAAGGAAAAGCAGTTGCTGGATGATGTCATGAGTGCTCGACTACTTCAAGTACAAAATAATGGGGTAGAGGATTTCAATTTGAACAGTGATGGGGCTCTGTGTTTTCGTAAGAAGGTTTGCATGCCAAAAGATGTGGAATTAAGACAGTTGATACTTCGGGAAGTGCATAGTAGCCCATATGCTATGCATCCTGGCGAAAGTAAGATATAGAGAGTTGTGAGAACAGTTTTGGTGGCCGGGTCTGAAGCGTGAAGTAACCAAATTTGTAAGTAAGTGTTTGACATGTTAGCAGGTAAAAATAGAACATCAGTTGCCTTTAGGTTTGTTACAGCCGTTAAAGATTCCGCAATGGAAGTGGGAGAGGATCACGATGGATTTTGTTAGTGGGTTACCCCTTACGCCTACTAAAAAGGATTCGGTATGGGTAATTGTGGACCGAATGACAAAGTCTGGCCATTTCATACTGGTTTGCGTCAATTTCTCCCTTCAGAGATTGGCTAAGTTGTATGTAGCAGAGATCGTAAGGTTGCATGGAGTGCCAGTGTCTATCATCTCTGAAAGAGACCCGAGATTCATGTCAAGGTTTTGGAGGGCATTGCATCAATCTTTGGGGACAAAGTTAGATTTCAGCACAATGTTTCATCTACAGTCTGATGGACAATCAGAGAGGGTAATTCAGATCTTGGAAGACATGTTGAGGGGCTGTGTTTTAGACTTCAGGGGTAGTTGGGAAGAATTCCTATCGTTAGCGGAATTCACGTACAACAATAGCTACCAAGTGAGTATTCAGATGGCACCTTATGAGGCGTTATATGGTTGAAAGTGTCGTACCCTTATGTGTTGGACAGAGTTGGGCGAGCACAGTTGTTGGGCCCGGACTTGGTTGCAAAAACGGAAGATAAGGTCAAGTTAATTCGCACTCGGTTAAAAGAAGCGTCGGACCAGTAGAAATCTTATGCTGACCTAAAGCGCAAAGATATAGAATTTGAGATAGGTGATCAGGTATTCTTAAAGGTTTCACCGTGGAAAAAGGTGCTAAGGTTTGGACAGAAGGGTAAGCTAAGCCCCAGGTTTATTGGGCCTTATCGTGTATTGAAGCGTGTGGGACTAGTAGATTATCAACTCGAGTTACCTGCAGAGTTTAGTCAGATTCATGATGTTTTCCACGTTTGATGCTAAGACGTTATCGTTTGGATCCGTCTCACGTGGTGTCAGTAGAGGAAATCGAAGTAAGGCCTGATCTATCCTTTGAAGAGGAGCCAGTTCAGATTTTGGATCGGGATGTCAAAGTGTTACGCAGAAAGACAGTTTGTTAGTTAAGATTTTGTGGCGTCATCACGGTTTTGAGGAAGCTACGTGGGAACCAGAAGAAGTGATGCGACAACAATACCCTCATCTTTTTTGACCTGGTAATTTCGAGGTCGAAATTTTCTCAAGGAGGGTAGAACTGTAATATCCTCATCTAGGGGCTATACATTTGATGTGTTTTTGTGTGTATGCTTTGTGTAATGTGCTTGTTTAGGGTGTATGGGAGTCTAGGAAAGGCCCGGTGAAAAGCCGGAGCCCTGGCTAAAATTTCCTTTTTAGGTACTTTAGTGGATGAGCTAGCTGGAATAGGACTTAAGAGATTGTGTTGGTGTTTGGTTGACAAGGAAAAGAGGTGGCAGAGTGGCAAGGAGGCACCACTTAGGATGCTGGTAAGTGACGCCACAGGGAGTAGTAGAGGGAGCAGGTTCAAGTCACAAGGAGCTCATTTTGGGAGTTCTTTTTGGTGTCAAGGAGAGCAGAGGCAGAGCTTGACTAGGACACTTCAGGATAGGGGAGTGGACTGAGTCAAATAGTTTGAATGAGTGGCAGAGAGGAAAAAGGGGAGCTTGAAGTGTTCAAAGTATTTCAAACGGGTGATCAGGAGGAATTTGAGGAGGAAAAAAAGGGATGAGCATTGTGAGCTTAGTGTTGGCCAAATTTCAAACTCATAGAGAGGGGTGAATTGGTTTTTGTGTGGCTAGGGTGTGCTGAATTTCTACTTTGGCAGCATAGGCTTTTTGTTCTCAAAGTAGTGCATTTTTGGCTTTTGGGGTTAGTAGGTGCCAAAATTGTGTTTAGCCAAGTGAGAGTACTCTTCCTATTTTCGACATTTGAGGTTTCTTTTATTCTCTTCTTTACTTTCTGCTAAAGCCGAATTTACTTGAGTCTTGCCAAAAATTCTTCTTCTTCTTTACCATTCCTACACTTCTCTTTACTTTGTTTTTATTCTTCTTCTCTCAATTGTTTCTTTCTCAACCGAAACCCCTAACCCCATTCTCATCTCCATTTCTATGCTATAGCCGAATACCCCTTGTCCATAGTTCTCTTCTCTGATTTCTTCTACAAGCCGAATCTTCATAGCCTTCTTTTGTTCATCTTTTCTTTTGATCTCTTCTAAAATCGAAAACTCCTAAGTCCCATTTATAGTCTTTTATTTTACTTTTCGGCCCTTTCATCTTCTTCCTTGTCATTGCCGAATCTTCTCTTAAGTGATAGCTGAATCTCCTGTGTTGAGGTAAGTGTCAACTTCTGTTAACCCTTTATTTTCTCTTTCGGTTTTAGAAGCCAAAGCCGAATGGCTAATTGGCTTGGTAGGGCATCGTTGGATTTATGATTCTTATTGTTTCTTGTGTTCTCTTTGGGGGTGCTATTTCGGGAATTGAAGAAAATCAAATCAATTAGATCCCTAGCCGAAAACCGTCAATCTCTGAACCCCATCTCTTTTTTCGGGATCTCAAGGTAAGGGTGTTCTCTTTAGATTTTATTTAGGTTCGTTATCGTATTCGTTACCTTAACCCTATATTGTGGTTTAACGACTATATTTCATTATAGTAGCATCTGACAAGATCTTTGATGGAATCCAATATCGATCAGGCAAAAGAGGGGGTTGGACCCGTAAACCCAGCCCCTAAGTTTAAGAAGCGAGCAGTGTCAGTAGTCCGAGATTGGCCACTAGGTTGTGGACCGGCTTCAGAATAGATTCGTAGGCAGATAGTAGTTGTTTCTACTATCGATAGTGTCGACGTAGAGAGTATTGTTTTGCGTGTTACCAGGTGTGTAAACCCTAACACACTTTACTTAATTGTATTATTAATTGTATGGGCTGAAAAGCCGAAAAAGGCTGTAATACAGTCGAAATACCTTTGTGGGTAAGGTAGGAAGTGCCAGTCTGTAATTATCTGATATGAGTTGGTTGTATGTGATGATTTATTGCCTTGTTACTAGCATGATACATCTGTCACGATATAAATGTTGTGCATGGGATATGGGAATGTTGATAAAGGGGAAGTGATAAGGTCACATGGTGATCGGTGGCTCTGCCACATTGTTTATTAAGGTCACATAGTGATCGGTGGCTCTGCCACATTGCTTATTAAGGTCACTTAGTGATCGGTGGCTCTGCCTCATTTGATTATAAGGTCACACGGTGATCAGTGGCTCTGCCACATTGTTTATTAAGGTCACATAGTGATCGGTGGCTCTGCCACATTTTCTGACAGCATGACTATCAATATGGTGTGTAGCGGATGGAGGGTTGATTGTAGAAATCCCCAGGTGTGATGGTAGGTACAGGTTGGTGTGTAGAGGATGGAAAATTAGGTTGGGCTGGGCTTAATGCATTTCTTGTGATTGTATGACACTGTGTATGAGCTAAACAACAAGATTGTGGGCCGTGGGCCGGTTTATGTGTTTGATGGTTTTACACACTGAGTCTATGTGACTCACCCTTTCCCTAACATTTCAAGTAATCAGTAGATCGTGGATTCGGGAGCCGAGGTGGACTCGTGGAGGCCATAAAAGACATTATATTTATATGAACTTTTATTGCTTAAAGTTAGTTTTTATTTGGAGATTTCCGTTGTAATAAGGCCTTTGGTAATTTTTAATTGGGTTTTAGTATTTACTTTGATTACTGATTATTAATAAAGGCTCAAAACGGGATTTTTCCTAAAACATTAAACAACTATCTTTCACAAATATTAACGAATGGTTTACAAGTTATTTTTGATAAAACTATGGGTTTTCTTAACAACGATAACTCTTTTCAAAATACCCTTTTCCTTGAAAGTCATTTGAATCTGATTGTTTATACACAAAGTCATCGCTTTAATCGGAAAGTTTCTTTTTTTAAAAATTTATGGTTTTTCCCAGAGTCATTGAAAGATCATTTTCAATTTACCCTGTAACATACCAGATCCGGTCGTAACGTTTGGGCCGGGTTTGGGGTGTTACAATTGCCTTGTTTTTAATTTAAGAAAATAGGAATGAAATCTTAAAAGGATATTCGGTTATTTGGTCAAACGAAAAACCAAAACCCAACACGTTAGGGCACGATCTCTTTGATTTCCAAACACGAAACATTGCCTTCTTTTGAAAATCTTTGAATGGAATGATTTTAAAACTTGAATGATATTAAATTTGATTTTTTTAACAATTAAATTACAATGGAATAATAATATACAAAGCAAAGTAGCAATACATATACTAAATATTACAATGATGTATCACAAATAATTAATGGTTACAAATTAAAAATATAATATATACAATGGCAAAATAAACATCTAATTTAAAATAAATGTATGAATATATAAAAAGATATGAAAGTAACATAGAAAAATAAATAATATCTAGAACTATCTAAAACATAATATTTAATATTAATTTTAAAAAGGAATAATTAAAAAATAATTAAAGACTATATTGAAAACAAAACAAAATTAGAGAGCTAAAGCAATAAATTAAAAGAAATCGAAGAAGGACTAAAATATAATGCGAGTGAATTAAAAGGGACTAAAATAACAATTTACCCGATTTATTAAACGCAACATTTAAATATGAGTTAAATTAAATCTGCGCAAAATTACTAGGCAAAAATAAAATAAAATAAAACTTAATTGCATAACGAATTAAAAGCGGAAGGACTTAAACAGAAAATAACCCTTTCTCATAAAATAAGCGGATCCTTCCCCTGGGTCGGGTCAAAACGCGGGTTATAGGAACAAAACGGCACCGTTTTGCTTATTATTAAAAACAATTTTTTTTTTCATTTTAGGGTTTTTGATAGAGAAAAGAAAAAAAAGTTTAAAGGGCTTCCCCTATTTCTCTCAAGAAACCAACGAAGCAGCCCTCTCTCCCCTCTTTTGGTTGACCGATTGGTCTTCCTCCGGTGCTCCGTCGCACCACCACCATATCTGATGGTCGACGTCGCGTGGAGGTGGGCTTTAGACCCCTGTTCGAAACCCATTTTGAAGCCCCGACCCTCGGCGTCTAAAAATGAGAGAAGAAAAGTCCCTCCTCTATTTCGGGTTAGGTTCCGACGACGGAGTGGGGACTCCGGCGTCGTGACCCCGAGGTTCCGGTAAGGCTTCTGTTCTCCCCTTTTTTATTATTTATTGCATGCAAGAAGAAATAACAAATCGAAAACCCACAGAATAAGAATTGAAAAATTGAAAGAAATTCAAATTGAAAAACCACCTTTTGATATTCTCTCTTTTTTATTTTATTTCTGTATTAAAAAATCCTCTCCCTACAATGGTTTGTTTCAGTTTATTATAGCCGAAATCAAAAAATAAAAATCAAAAATCGAAAAATACAATTGTTCTCTCTTTTTGTTTTTATCTACTGCTATTTGTTTTCTTTTGCAGGTACGATCGTCGTACGGAAGCGCACGTGGCGTTGTACGGAGGTGTACAACGGTGATGTGCTGGAGGCCGGAATCATGGCAGGGTGCAAGGTTACATCTGGAACCCTTAGGGTTTCTGAGATCGAATTTTGTTTGGGCCATTTGGGCTAGTTTCGGGATTTGGGCCATTGTAATTGGGTTTGTAAATATTGGACTGTAATTGGATTGGGATTTTTATTGTTTTTGGTTTTATTGTTTTATATTTTGGTTTCTAAATGGGCCCGGGCGAAAATGGGCTATTACAACATATATATATATATATATATATATATATACAAATTAGCTTATTTCATTTCTATAATCAACATCACATTCAATTATACCATTGCCATACATATACATCACATTCGGCTATACTCATTCCTCAATTCAATATCACATTCGGCTATATCATTGACATATATACATACACATCACATTCGGCTATCACCTTCTCTCAATTCAATACCACATTTGGCTCTATCATTGACATATATATACACATCACATTCAGCTATCATCATCTCACAATTCAATACCACATTTGGCCATATCATTGACATGTATTTATACATTACATTCGGGTGTACCAATGGCATATATGTCTACCTCGCATTCGGGTATACTATACACATATTTAGATAACACATTCGGCTATATCAATAATCAATATACATACTTCCATTTAATTCAGGTACATCATTATAGATAAATCCCATTCAACATGATTGCTTAAAAACTTACCTCGAATATCGACGAACTATGTTTTCCCAACTATTCGATTAACTTCATTTTTCCCGATCCAATCCCGATCCTTTTTGTTCTTGATCTAATAAATTTCAAATTAAGCTCATTCAAATATATTTTCATTCAATTTATTCCAAAAACACATAAATAGGCAAATTACATTTTTACCCCTAATATTTCACATTTTTACAATTTCATCCCTATGCACAAAACACAAAATATTCAAAATTTGACTACATCATGCTTAGGCCGAATGTTCCATACACTCATACAAATCCATACATTTCATTTATTTCACATTTTGACCCCTCAATTTACAAATTTCACAATTTAATCCTATTTAGACATTTTTACCAAAAATGCCTTAATTAAACTTAACAATCTAATACCCTATATTTATTTTCCATTACTAAACATCAATTTCATCAAGCTATCAACAATGGCATTTCATGAATACATCATCAAATT
This sequence comes from Gossypium rotundifolium, assembly GCA_025506655.1. Lineage (NCBI taxonomy): Eukaryota > Viridiplantae > Streptophyta > Magnoliopsida > Malvales > Malvaceae > Gossypium > Gossypium rotundifolium. The sequence goes on along the minus strand of CP106724.1, from coordinate 145,764,586 downwards.
CAAAAATTCAAGCTTGGGCTAGCTAGTATTCAAAGCAACGGTCTCAAAAACGTAAAAATTATCAAAAATCGAACTCAAATCACTTACCTATTTGAACTTGTGAGAGCTGAATGTGTCAAAGCTTCAAGACTCTCTTTTTTTCTCTTAGTTTCAGTCACTCTTGAGAAAGATGAACACTTTCTCTTTAATTCTTATTTTTATTCAATTATAATCTATTAACATATATTAAATTATTACATAATATCATAAAATATGTAATAAACAATTCAATTTACTATTACATGCACACCTACCCGGTCACTATGCTCGATATATGGCCAAATTACTACTTAAAGCCTCCAATTTATAAAGCCAACAACAATTAGGCACTATCTCATTTAACCATCAAAATTTCATTTTACGTGATTAAGTCCTTTTTTTCAAAATTAAGCACCAAAGCGATCAAATTTTAATACAAAAATTTCACACACACCAATTCACACATAATGAACATAGAAAATGATATAAAAATATTTTTTCGACTCAGATTCGTGGTCCGAAATCCACTGTTTCGATTAGGGTCAAAATCGGGCTGTTACAACTCTTCCCCCTTAAGGATTTTCGTCCTCGAAAATCTTGCCGATGAATAGGTTTGGATAACGTTCTTTCATTGAATCCTCAAGCTCCCAGGTTGCTTCCTTGATTCTGTGCTTAAGCCAAAGCACTTTTATCAATGATATTTTTTTTATTTTACCAGGTCGAACTCGAGAACACAACATCTCAACATATCCGTCTAGGGGTGAAAAGTTGTTCTGAAATGCAATTTAGTACCTAACGCATCCTACAGTTTCTTCCAAAACCACGATGTAAACCTCGGATCTTTATCCGAAATAATAGAAATGGGTACCCCGAGTAATGGTACAATCTGAGAAATGTACAATTCGGCTAGCTTATCGAGTGAAAAATCAGTACAGACTGGAATGAAGTGTGCCGATTTTGTCAATCTGTCAACTATAATCCAGATTGTGTCTTTCTTACTTAGTGTCAATGGTAAACCAGATACGAAATCCATCGTGATTCGATCCCATTTCTATTCGGGTATCATAATTGGCTGAAGTAATCCAGATGGCACCTGATGCTCGACTTTTACTTGTTGACATAGTAAACATTTCGACACAAAATTTGAAATATCTCGTTTCATACTGTGTCGCCAATAATGCTGTTTCAAATCATTATACATTTTCGTGCTACCCGGGTGAACAGACAATCTACTATTATGAGCTTTACTACAAATCATCCAAATCAACTCAGGATCCTTTGGTACACATATTCAGTTTCTGAACCGTAAACATCCCTCAGCATCAACCTGAAACTCCGAGTCAGCATTCGAACCACAGTGATTCCTTTTTGATATCAAATTATCATAAACCTTTTGAGCTTCGTAAATCTATTGAACAAATAACGGTCTCGCTTTTAATTTAGCTATAATTGGACCATCGTCGGTCATAGTCATTTCTGCATTCATTGCAAGTAGAGCAAACAGTGATTTTGGCTTAGGGCATCGGCAACCACGTTAGCCTTCCCTGGGTGATAATCAATCACAAGCTCTTAGTCTTTTAATAATTCCAACCATCGTCGTTGATTGTATTAAACAGTCGAGTCTTAATATTTATAAAAAGAATGATCGAACCTGTAGACTAACTATAACAACGATAGAGGGAAGTGCACCTATCGAACAGTAGTATAGTTTAGGCAAGAGTATCTTATCAAACCCAAGGGAACCTAAAAGTACTACTACTCACTTTCTTTCTATTATTTAGCCTGAAATATGGAGTGATTAGTTTTTTAATCTAAAAACTAATGAAATACATAAACTAAATGCAAAGACAAAAGAACGAAACTTTGGGAAAAGATTATGGAAAAACTTAGTTGATAACGACGATACCCTCAGGAAGAATCCACCTATGACTTCTCTTGTTATCTAACTTTTAATTCATATGACTTCTTTACTTCGCTTGATCTGTGAGACTCACTAACCTTTATTAAACCCTCTCTCGAGACGAATAACGTCTAACCTTAGGTTAATTAGTAGAACTCTCGTTCTCTTATAATAACCCCCTAAGGAAGCAGTAAATCGATCAATAGACTCTCATATTAGGTTTCACCCTAATCCGACAAAATCTCGTAACCCTATCTCTAGGCGCTCGATCAACTCTGCTTAATTATGCTAGATCTACTCTTAGGTAGGGTCTATTCCTCCTCTACCTAAGCACATCAGATTAAATTAAGCAACATAATTAAGAACAAACTAAGTACTTATTATCTAATTTAGAAATCAAATAACAAAATCCGTCATAGGTTTCATCCCCTTCAGGTATCTGAAGGGTTTAATTCATAACAAAATAAGAAAACATCTCAAGAAAAAAGAGAAAACAAAACATAAGAAATCCCTAAAACCCCCTAAAGGAATTGAAGAAGAGATCCTCTGTCTTGAGTAGAACTCCAGCTTCTTGATATGGATCAACTGGCTATCTTCGAGTAATTCCCTTAATAAAAGCTCTGGCAAAAAACTCCACCTCCAAAACCTCTCCCTCGTTTTGACTTCTGCCGAACTCCCTTTTTAGTTGCTACCTTAGGTGTTTATATAGGCTTTGAGATGCTTTACTTGGCTCCTAAGTATCCTAATTCAAGTAGAATTTCTCCTAGGATGTTTAAGTAGGCTTAGGAATGTGTTTCTTTGCCTCCAAGCATCCAAATCTGAGTGAAATTGCTCTTTCTCACGGCAGGGGCACGGCCATGGTGCACGCCCGTGTAAATCGTCTTCAGGTCGTATGTCGATTCTGTTGATTGAGGCACGTGTAATAGTTCAGTTTATACCCTAGTCAGAACAGTGGTTTTGAGACCACAAATTTGAGTCTGTATAATATTTTAATATTATTTTCTGTGCCGTTGATATGAATTAGCATGTGGTAAATTTTCATAAGCGAATTTGTCTGTTTGCGTGTTTAATTTGACAAAAGGATGAAATTGCATTAAATGCAAAAATAGCATGCTAATTGTTAAAGTACCTATGTGTTGTGGCTATTTAAGGTGGAGGCCTTATGTTATTATAAATCCATTCATAAGATAATAGATGATTAAATGACATAGTGACCATAGTATTATTTTGTTTGATTTGTTATATGGAAGGATAAATTAGTAATTTGAGAAATAAAAGATGATTAAACAAATAACTAAGGCTAAAATGCTATCATCTTTATGCTTCATCACTGAAAATAAGAGCAAAGAAGAAGGGTTTGAATTCTTTTTACATTCGACACATACTTGGGCTAGATTAAGGAATGTTTTGAGTCGATTTTTGATAATTTCTACGTTTTTAAAATCGTTGCTTTGAGAGCTATCAAACCCATGTCTCAGTTTTGTGTTTTGATGATGTATGTGAAATATGCCATTGATGATTTTACAAGCTTTGTGATGTTTGAGGATGATATATGAAAGATTTGAGCTAGATGAACATGTTATGTTCTTGAAGTTTTGATGAATTTAGCTAAATAGGGCTAAATTGTGAAAATAGTAATTTGAGGGACTAAACTACAAATTTTATGAAATATTTGGGCTTATATAGTCCCTAGAGAGGTTTGGCCAAGCATGTGTATGTGCAGATTTTGTGAATTTGATGTTTCGTGAAAAATGGATTAAATTGATAAAATGTGCAAATATGAGGGTTAATTTGCAAATAGCCCTAAATGTGTGTTTATGGATTGAATTGAATGGAATGGTGAATAAAAGGGTTAATTCTGAATATGTTTAGATCAAGAACCGAGGAAAACGAACTTAGATCGCGGGAAAACGAAAATAACTGAGTAGCCGTTTCCGTTCGATAAACCAAATCCGAGGTAAGTCACTATGCAAATAAATCGATCTGTATTGAATTGAATATATGTATTCATGTGTCTATCGATGAAAATGAATGAGTATGAGATGCTAAGTGTGTGAATTCCGACATAAGTTCGATATAGTGATAAGCTGAAAAGTCCTGTATGAACCTAGGAATAGATAAGATTAGCCATGTTATGAAATATGTATCTATTCTATTTAATCATGTAAGACCACGTCCGGTCGTTGGCGTTGATTTGAAATTTCGTGTAAGACCTCTTCTAGGACGTAGGCATCGATATGAACTTTATGAGTAAGACCGTGTCTGGGACATCGGCATCGTATTGACTCGTGTAAGACCACGTCTGGGACGTTGGCATCGTTATGATCTGTACGAGAAAGACCCTGTCTGGGACAGTGGCATTAATATACGAGTGCATGTAAGACCTCGTCTGAGACGTTGCATTGTACTACTATTCCGAGCTTTCTGAGTATCCTATTAGGTTCTTAAGGGTTCAACAGGCAAGTCTGCAATACGAATGGTATATCCGAGCTATGATCAATTAAGTGAATGAATATCCGATTCAGGTACGTTGAATGTGCATTAAGTATGCATGAAAGGTAAGAGTGCATATGACTTTGATTTGAAAAAAGATATGTTTGAATAGGATAATGTGAATGAGATGCAAGAAAGCTTATGAATGAGCTATGTGTTTCAAATGAATTTGAATTGATAAATGAGACCAAAGTAGTCATAAATATGAATCATGTATATGCATGATAAAGTGTTAAGTGAATGAGATGTGCAAATGTATTAAATTGTATATATATTTCTTATGCCAAGTTTATTTGTATATGACTTACTAAGCTTTCGGAAAGCTTACTCTGTCTGTGTATTTTCTCTGTTTTATATGTCGTCGACTCTACTGAAGGCTCGGGATTGTCAAGGATTGTCATCACACTACAAAAACTTATTTTGGTACCCTTTTTGGAATGTATATGGCTGATTATGGCATTTATAGACTAGATATGTGTATTTGTTTGTGGAAGTGAACTTAGCCATGTGTTTTGGCAAGTTCATTTTGGTTCATATTATGCTTTGATGAATGTGGCATATGTATGGTTTTGGTATGTTTTAAATGACTATGAAATAGTCAGGTTTATGGTTAGTTATATGATGAAGTTTTGCTTGGTTATGTATGTGTTATTATTTGAAAGATGATATGAATGATTTGGTTATTAAATGCATGGGTTGGAGGAGCAAATTGGTAAGTTATTGGTTTCCATTCAAGCATGATGTGTCTTGGAATATTTTGTTTATAGGTGTGACCCTTATGAGTGGAAGTTTGGCCATGTAAAAGGGCCTATAATGTCACACGGTTGAGGCACACGGGCATGCCTGAGACCGTGGGTAAATTGGCAGTATGTGATCTATTAGTACACGGCCTTAGCACACGGGCGTGCTTGGTGACCATGTTGGTTTTGGCAGTATATAGCCACGGGGAAGACACACGGGTGTGTCTAGTAGCCGTGGGAGAGGCACGGCCTCCCCCCCACGGCCGTGTGTCCCTTGTATTTTAGAAAAGTTTTAAATTTTCATGAAATTTCGTATGTGTTTTGGTTTAGTCTCGACTTGTTTTACAAGCATGTTTTGTAACAGATCGAATGTGACCCTAATCAGAACAATGGTTTCAGGACCATGAATCCAAGTTTGAGAAATATTTTAATATTATATTTTGTGTCTAATATGCGTGAATTAATGTGTGTGAAAGTTTTGTAGAAAAATTTAATCGTTTAAGTGCCTAATTGGAGAAAAAGGACTTAATCGCGTAAAGCGTAAAAGTTTCAATCCATAGTAAAATGTGCCAAATTGATAGTGGTTTCTTGATTTGAAGCATTGAAAGGGCAATTAGTCCATTCTTGATATTAGTGGACGGTTAAAGTTCACTTTTGCCATTATGTTTTGTTAATGAATATTATAATAATAAGGTTAAATTAGTAAATGGCCAAATATCATAATATATGTAAAATAAAACATAAAATAAAGCTTAGTGCTTCATTTTGCATGACCGAAATAAGAAAGAAACAAAGTAAAGAGAGAGTTGGTACATTCGGCCATTCATTCAAGCTTCAATTAGGTATGGATTCTAGCTCGGTTTTGTTAATTTTACGTTTTGAGATCGTTGCTTCGAACCGTAGCCGACCCATGTTGTAATTTTTAAATCTGAGCATGTCTAAGGTTCAGCCATTAGCATTGTTATATTATAATTGATGTTTGATGAATTTAATTTTAAGATAGGATTAAGATTGATAAGTTTTGTATTGAAGTTTTAGTGAAAATTGAGTAAATAGGACTAATTTGTAAAAATAAAAATTTGAGAGGGCTTAAATGCAAAATAAATGAAAGAAATGGACTTATATAGTCCTTATACATATTCGGCCCTTGAGTGTTGTATTGAAATAATGTGTATTTTGTGTTTTGTGCAATTAGGACTAAAGTGTAAAAATGTGAAACACTAGGGGTAAAAGGGTAATTTACCCATTAATGTGATTTGAGACTAAATTGAAATGAAATGTACTTGAATGAGTTAAATTTTAATGTGTTTAGATCAAGAACAAAGAAAAACAGATTTGGATCGGGGAAAGACGAAGGTTATTGAATAGCCGGTCTACGCGGTCCGCCGACAGTCGAGGTAAGTCCCTAAGCTGGATTATATTAAAGAATGCATTATGAAAGTATTTGATGACAATTTTTGATAAATTTGGGTATATTTTCATGTGATAGCCGAATGCAATAATATTACATTGAATTGGATATGTTTTGTTATACAATGCTATAATAGTTTTATTTGTGAAAAGTGAATAAGCTTAGTTGAATTGGAAATGTGATAAAATTATGAAATTTAAGTGATAAATGGTTATGATACTATTGAAACGTTCATTGAAATGTTGAAAATGATGATATCTCGGGCTTTAAGCCTAGCAGGCCTAGTGCCGGTGATTTATTTCGGGCTTTAAGCCTAGCAGGCCTAGTGCTGGTGATTTATTTTGGGCTTTAAGCCTAGCAGGCCTAGTGCCGGTGACTTATTTTGGGCTCTAAGCCTAGCAGGCCTAGTGTCGGTGACTTATTTCGGGCTTATCGCCTAGTAGGCCTCGTACCGGTGACACATTCGGGCTCATTGCCTAGCAGGCTTAATGCCGGTGTTTTAAGTTACAGATTTTGAGTTACATAGACCTGGGGCCAGTATGTGAAGTTCAGTTAAAAAGCTTAGAAGGTTCTATACCGGTGAATTTCTCGTTTGTACTTTATTTTAGTAGTCAAGGCCTTTAAGCAATAAAGGTAAATTTATGTCTTGGAAATGAACTTGTTATTTCGGCCACAAGGTATGCATTTTATATGTTAATACTAAGTATACATGTGCTATGGTTGTGATCGAATAGAAAAATGAAAGAATGAGTTATATTATACACTTGGTTGTGATGTTATAAATGCAATAATATATATATATATTATGTCAAGTGGTTAATAGACATGCATAATTTGAGTGTGATTAAGATGTTCATGTAAGCAAAGTTATATTACTAAGTTATGTGAAGTGATGATGCCCTGTTATATGTAATTGCAAATAAAGTATAAATGTTAATATCATGGATTAGTTTATACTAGGTTTGGTTGGTTAAGAATTTTGATAATACTTGAGACTTGCTAAGCTAATGAGCTTACTCCGCTTTTGTTTAATTGTTCATTTATTAGATTCGGTCAAGCTACTGTGTTCGGAGGATCAACGTTGAAGTTCCCCACACTATCAACTCTTTTGGTACTCCTCTAGTTTGCTTTATTATAGATAAAGGCATGTATAGGAGGGAATATGTCCTTGTTTGAGTAGAAACCTTATTACTACATGTATTATAGCCATACTGAATATGGCTTATGTTCTATATTATTTAATGTGGAGACATATGGTTTAATGATCTAGTGATGCATATGAGTATATTATTATGATGTTTGGATATTAAGAATTATATTTGGGTATATTCGGTTATAATCTAGGTGCATATCGTATATATATATATATATATATATATATAGGTTGGTCATGGCATATATGTGTGATGTGTTTAGTGGTGTAATATTGATTAAATTAAATATGCATGTTTTGCTTGGATGTTATATTTGGACTTGGATTGCATTCGTACATGACTAATAAATATTATATGCTTGGTTGAATTTGTCTTTTCAAATAACCTAAGTATATATTTTGTTTTTATAGAGTATATTAAGACGATTTTAAATTGTTAGATCAAAGTATCACTTAAACATGTATATGAATGATTAAATGTTATGATTTAAATCGATTTATTAAAGAAAATGTGATTATGTGTAAGATAGGTGTTACGAATTGAGTACACTATGAGTTGTTTTGTGCTTGCAAATGGTTTAAATTAAAATGGTCACATGCATGGTCTTGTAAATAGAAAAGAGGTATGTTTAGTCTTTAATAATTGTGCCAAGTTTAGTTGTTCATAATGATCATTTCCAACACCACATATGATATTGGATATTAAACTTTGTGAAATGCTTGTTTGGTCTATTAAGTTCATGTATATATTTTTGAGAATAAGCGATTAATGGTTATTAAATATTCGAATGTCATTATAATGATAAGCTCATGATTTATGTATGTATTTTAAGGTATTTTGTGTGATTTTAAGACATGTATATTGACTTGAAAATATGGTATAGGTTTGAAATGAATTGATGGAACTTTGAGATATGATTGGTATATTGGGGTGCTTAATAATTTAAGACTAAAACTTAATTAACAAAATGTTATATATATATACATATATTTGTAAATAGGTTCTATATGATTATGTGAATGTACGAAAGCTATATTTTTTTTGAAAATGCCTCGTAACCCTAATCCGGCAACGGATATGGGTTAGGGGTGTTACATGTTTAAGGTCTCGATGACCTTCTTAAGGGACTTTATGTTTGACATTGATAAATGACTATGTGATAATTCTGTAAATATTTTCGATCTATCTGGTAACTCTTTTAACCCTAATTCGGTGATCGGACACGGGATAGGGGTGTTACATTTGGTTGGTATCAGAGCTACGGTTTAGTCAATTCTCAGACTAACGTAGCGTGTCAGAGTCTAGCTATACATGCCATATATTTGAACTGTGATAGTGTGATGAATCCTGACGTATAAAATGTGATTTCTGTATAGCAATGGATCCCCCAGTTAATCCCCCTCAAACATCCAATATACCTCGAATCGCAAATCAATCATCAAGTATGAAATTTGAAGAATTCGAGCTACTAAGGATGATGATCTTTGAAAAGGTGAGTTCGTTAAAAACATGATCCGGGTATTTGATGAGATGTCTCTGACTCCGGTAGAATGCATAAAGTATGTTGTATCATTACTTCGAGATGCAGCATATCAATGGTGGAAAACTTTGATTTCTGTTGTTCCGAGAGAACGGGTTACATGGGAATTCTTTCAGATTGAGTTCCGGAAGAAATATATCAGTGGAAGATTCGTTGATCAGAAACAAAAAGAATTTCTAGAACTAAAGCAAGCCTGTATGACTGTTACAGAATATGAACGGGAATTTGTCAGGTTGAGTCAGTACGCTAGTGAATGCGTATCATCTGAAGCTATAATGTGTAAAAGATTCGAAGATGGTCTGAATGAAGATATTCGTTTGCTGGTTGGGATCCTAAAAATAAAAGAGTTTGTTACACTCGTTGACCAAGCTTGCAAAGATGAAGCACTCGGGAAGGATAAAAGAAGAGCTGAGTCTGAAGCTCGAGGTACAAGAAAGAGATTTCAGAGTAAATCATTTCAATCTACTCCAAAGAGATTTAGAGATGATCAAAGTCGTTTCCGAGAAAATGTAGGACATTTGAATAGAAATAGAGCTAGATTGCAAGTGAGTTCCAAAGCTCCGGCAACTTCAGTGGCTAGTGTTGGTAATGTTCGATCAGAGAGAACCGAATGTAAACATTATAGAAAAAAATACACGGGAAGCTGTAGATTAAATGACAAGGCTTGCTTCAGATGTAGATCGCTTGATCATTTTATCCGAGATTGTCCTGAGACTGTTGAGCCAGAAACTATTCAGAATCCGAGATCTGATAGTGCACCTATGAGAGGTAGATCTTCAAAGAATGTAAGAAATGTCGGTGGTAGTTAGAGAACTGCGAGAGACAATGTTGTCAGATCTGAAGCTAGAGCGCCTATCAGAGCGTATGCTATCCGAGCTCGTGAGGAAGCTATATCACCTGACGTGATAATGGGTATTTTTACTCTTTATGATACTTCTGTGATAGCTTTAGTAGACCCTGGTTCTACGCATTCGTACATATGCATGAATTTAGTATTCAGCAAGACTTTGCCTGTAGAGTCTACTGAGTTTAGTATAAAAGTATCAAACCCCTTAGGTAAAAGTGTCATTGTTGACAAGGTATGCAAGAACTGTCTGTTAATGTTTCGAGATATCTGTTTCCCTGCTGATCTTATGCTTTTGCCATTTGATGAATTCGATATTATTCTGGGAATAGATTGGTTGTTTATGCATGATGCCATTGTAAACTGTAAAAGAAAGATTATAGATTTGCGAGGTTCGAATGATGAGATTATATGAATTGAGTCTAATGATTTAAATGGATTGCTTACTGTGATATCCGTTTTGAAAGCTTAGAGTTATGTGAAAAAGGGGTATGAATCATATTTTGCTTATGTGATTGATTCAAAAGTATCCAAGAAGAAAGTTGAATCAGTACCCATTGTTTGTGATTTTTCTGATGTGTTCCTAAAGAGTTACCGGGATTACCTCCGATTCGTGAAGTTAAATTTGGTATTGAATTGTTGCCTGGTACGACACCTATTTTGATAGCTCCGTATAGAATGGCACCAATAGAGTTGAAAGAGTTAAAGTCACAGCTACAAGAATTGACTGATAGAGGGTTTGCTAGACCGAGTTTTTTGCCTTGGGGTGCTCCTGTTCTGTTTATGAAAAAGAAAGATGGCATGATGAGAATGTGTATTGATTACCATCAGTTGAATAAGGTGACCATAAAGAATAAATATCCTTTGCCCAGAATTGATGATTTGTTTGATCAGTTAAAAGGAGCTACTGTATTTTCAAAGATTGATCTAAGATCGGGATACTACCAGTTGAGAGTTAAAGATTCAGATATTCTAAAAACTGCCTTCAGAACGAGGTACGGGCATTATGAGTTTTTAGTTATGCCATTTGGACTAATCAATGCTCCTGCTATTTTTATGGATCTGATGAACAAAATTTTTAGATCGTACTTAGATCAATTTGTTGTAGTATTCATAGATGATATATTGATTTATTTACGAAATGAAAATGAGCATGCTGAACACTTGAGGATTGTATTGCAAACTCTGCGGGAGAAGCAATTGTACGCAAAATTCAGCAAATGTGAATTCTGGTTGCACGAGGTTAGCTTTCTGGGACACATTGTGTCAGCTTTTGGAATCCAAGTAGACCCAAGCAAGATTTCTACTATTTTGAATTGGAAACCTTCGAAGAACGTGTCCGAAGTTTGTAGTTTTCTGGGTTTAGCTGGTTATTGCCACAGATTTGTTAAAGGCTTCTTGACTATAGCTACTCCATTGACTAGATTACTTCAAAAAGATGTCAGATTTGAATGGTCGGATAAATGTCAGAAAAATTTTGATCAGTTGAAAACTTTGTTAATAGAAGCCCAGTGTTAGTACAGCCAGAATCGGGTAAAGAATTTGTTGTTTACAGTGATTCTTCGTTAAACGGTCTGGGATGTGTTTTGATGCAAGAAGGCAAAGTTGTAGCTTATGCCTCAAGATAATTAAAGCCTCATGAAAAGAACTATCCGACGCATGATCTTGAATTAGCTGCAATTGTGTTTGCGTTAAAGATTTGGTGTCATTATTTGTATGGTGAGAAATGTCATGTGTTTGCAGATCATAAAAGTCTGAAATATCTGATGACCCAGAAAGATTTGAACCTGCATCAAAGAAGATTGTTAGAACTGTTAAAAGATTACGAGCTTGTGATAGATTATCATCCAGGTAAAGCAAACGTGGTTGCAGATGCTCTGAGTAGAAAATCATTGTTTGCACTAAGTGCTTTGAATGCTCAGTTAGATTTGTCTGATGATAGTTCTGTGATAGCTGAATTGAGAGTGAAACCGTTATTTGTACAGCAAATATGTGATGCTTAGAAGGTTGATAATAAATTGTTGTTGAAACGAGCTCAGTGTGAATTGAATTCTGAATCTGAATTTTGAGTTGTTGATGATTGTTTGAGATTCCGAGATCGAATCTGTGTCCCAAGAAATTCAGAGTTGATTTAATTGATTTTGAGCGAAGCACATAATAGTCGCCTATCTGTCCATCCGAGAAGTACAAAGATGTATCATGATTGAAGCAACACTATTGGTGGTCTGGCATGAAACGAGACATTTCTGACTTTATTTTAAAATGTTTAGTTTGTCAGCAAGTGAAAGCATAACGTCAAGTTCCATCTGGGTTGTTGCAGCCGATTCTGATTCCTGAATGGAAATGAGATAGAGTAACAATGGATTTTGTTTCTGGATTGCCTCTGACTCCGAGAAAGAAAGATGTGATTTGGGTCGTAGTTGATCGATTGACGAAATCTGCCCATTTTATTCCGGTAAGATCTAATTTCTCACTGGAGAGATTGGCTGAGCTTTATATTTCTGAGATTTTGAGATTGCATGGGGTGCCATTATCTATTATGTCAGATAGGGATTTGAGATTCACATCGCGGTTCTGGAAGAAATTGCAAGACGCTTTGGGTAAGAAATTGCATTTCAGTACAACTTTTCATCAGTAAACGGATGGTCAGTCCGAGCGAATTATTCAAATTCTCGAAGATATGCTAAGATGCTGTGTACTTGAGTTTAATGGTTTGTGGGAACAATACCTGCCATTGATTGAATTTGCGTATAACAATAGTTTTTAGATGAGCATTAAAATGGCACCATATGAAGCTTTGTACGGACGTAAATGTCGTACACCTCTGTATTGGACTGAACTCAGTAAGAATAAGCTATACGGGGTCGATTTGATAAAAGATACTGAACAGAAAGTGAAACTGATTCGAGATTGTTTGAAAGCAGCATCTGATCGTCAGAAGTCCTATGCAGACTTAAAACGAAAAGATATAGAATTTGAGATCGGCAACAAAGTATTTCTGAAAGTGTCTCCATGGAAGAAAGTGCTCCGATTCAGACGTAAAGGCAAGTTAAGTCCGAGATTCATCGGACCGTATGAGGTCATTGAACGTGTTGGGCCTGTGGCTTATAGATTAAGATTGCCCTCCGAACTAGAAAAGATACACAATGTGTTTCATGTCTCAATGCTCCGTAGATATCGATCCGATCCGTCGTATGTGATTGCCCCATCTGAAATTGAATTCTGATCTAATATGACATATGAAGAGGAACTGATCCGTATCTTAGCTCGTGAAGTGAAAGAGTTAAGAAGCAAGAAAATTCCATTAGTGAAAGTATTGTGAAATCGACACGGATTAGAAGAGGCTACGTGGGAGCCTGAAGATTCAATGAGACAGCAACATCCAAATCTGTTTAACGGTAAGATTTTTGGGGACGAAAATCCCTAAGGGGGAGAATTGTAATAGTCCAATTTATACCCTAGTCAGAACAGTGGTTTCGGGACCACAAATCTGAGTTCGTATAATATTTTAATATTATTTTCTGTGCCGTTGATATGTGAATTAGCATGTGGTAAATTTTCGTAAGTGAATTTGTCTGTTTGCGTGTTTAATTTGACAAAAGGATGAAATTGCATTAAATGTAAAACTAGCATGCTAATTGTTAAAGTACCTATGTGTTGTGGCTATTTAAGGTGGAGGCCTTATGTTGTTATAAATCCATTCATAAGATAATGGATGATTAAATGACATATTGACCATAGTATTATTTTGTCTTATTTGATATATGAAAGGATAAATTAGTAATTTGAGAAATAAAAGATGATTAAACAAATAACTAAGGCTAAAATGCTATCATCTTTATGCTTCATCACCGAAAATAAGAGTAAAGAAGAAGGGTTTGAATTCTTTTTACATTCGGCACATTCTTTTTACATTCGAACCACAGTGATTCCTTTTTGATATCAAATTATCATCAACCTTTTGAGCTTCGCAAATCTGTTGAACAAATAATGGTCTCGCTTTTAATTTAGCTATAATTGGACCATCGTCGGTCATAGTCATTTCTGCATTCATTGCAAGTAGAGCAAATAGTGATTTTGGCTTAGGGCATCGACAACCACGTTAGCCTTCCCTGGGTGATAATCAATCACAAGCTCTTAGTCTTTTAATAATTCCAACCATCGTCGTTGATCGTATCAAACAGTCGAGTCTTAATATTTATAAAAAGAATGATCGAACCTGTAGACTAACTATGACAACGATAGAGGGAAGTGCACCTATCGAACAGTAGTATAGTTTAGGCAAGAGTATCTTATCAAACCCAAGGGAACCTAAAAGTACTACTACTCACTTTCTTTCTATTATTTAGCCTGAAATATGGAGTGATTGGTTTTTTAATCTAAAAACTAATGAAATACATAAACTAAATGCAAAGACAAAAGAACTAAACTTTGGGAAAAGATTGTGGAAAAACTTAGTTGATAACGACGATACCCTCAGGAAGAATCCAGCTATGACTTCTCTTGTTATCTAACTTTTAATTCATATGACTTCTTTACTTCGCTTGATCTGTGAGACTCCCTAACCTTTATTAAACCCTCTCTCGAGACAAATAACGTCTAACCTTAGGTTAATTAGTAGAACTCTCGTTCTCTTATAATAACCCCCTAAGGAAGCAGTAAATCGATCAATAGACTCTCATATTAGGTTTCACCCTAATCCGGCCCTATCTCTAGGCGCTCGATCAACTCTGCTTAATTATGCTAGATCTACTCTTAGGTAGGGTCTATTCCTCCTCCACCTAAGCACATCAGATTAAATTAAGCAACATAATTAAGAACAAACTAAGTACTTATTATATAATTTAGAAATCAAATAACAAAATCCGTCATAGGTTTCATCCCCTTCAGGTATCTGAAGGGTTTAATTCATAACAAAATAAGAAAACATCTCAAGAAAAAAGAGAAAACAAAACATAAGAAATCCCTAAAACCCCCTAAAGGAATTGAAGAAGAGATCCTCTGTCTTGAGTAGAACTCCAGCTTCTTGAGATGGATCAACTGGCTATCTTCGAGTAATTCCATTAATAAAAGCTCTGGCAAAAAACTCCGCCTCCAAAACCTCTCCCTCGTTTCGACTTCTACCGAACTCCCTTTTTAGTTGCTACCTTAGGTGTTTATATAGGCTTTGAGATGCTTTACTTGGCTCCTAAGTATCCTAATTCAAGTAGAATTTCTCCTAGGATGTTTAAGTAGGCTTAGAAATGTGTTTCTTTGCCTCCAAGCATCCAAATCTGAGTGAAATTGCTCTTTCTCGCGACAGGGGCACGACCATGGTGCACGCCCATGTAAATCATCTTCAGGTCGTATGTCGATTCTGTTGATTGAGGCACGTGTAATAGTTCAGTTTATACCCTAGTCAGAACAGTGGTTTTGAGACCACAAATTTGAGTCTGTATAATATTTTAATATTATTTTCTATGCCGTTGATATGAATTAGCATGTGGTAAATTTTCGTAAGCGAATTTGTCTGTTTGCGTGTTTAATTTAACAAAAGGATGAAATTGCATTAAATGCAAAACTAGCATGCTAATTGTTAAAGTACCTATGTGTTGTGGCTATTTAAGGTGGAGGCCTTATGTTATTATAAATCCATTCATAAGATAATGGATGATTAAATGACATAGTGACTATAGTATTATTTTGTTTGATTTGATATATGGAAGGATAAATTAGTAATTTGAGAAATAAAAGATGATTAAACAAATAACTAAGGCTAAAATGCTATCATCTTTATGCTTCATCACCGAAAATAAGAGCAAAGAAGAAGGGTTTGAATTCTTTTTACATTCGACACATACTTGGGCTAGATTAAGGAATGTTTTGAGTCGATTTTTGATAATTTCTACGTTTTTAAAATCGTTGCTTTGAGAGCTATCAAACCCATGTCTCAATTTTGTGTTTTGATGATGTATGTGAAATATGCCATTGATGATTTTACAAGCTTTGTGATGTTTGAGGATGATATATGAAAGATTTGAGCTAGATGAACATGTTATGTTCTTGAAGTTTTGATGAATTTAGCTAAATAGGGCTAAATTGTGAAAATAGTAATTTGAGGGACTAAAATACAAATTTTATGAAATATTTGGGCTTATATAGTCCCTAGAGAGGTTTGGCCAAGCATGTGTATGTGTAGATTTTGTGAATTTGATGTTTCGTGAAAAATGGATTAAATTGATAAAATGTGCAAATATGAGGGTTAATTTGCAAATAGCCCTAAATGTGTGTCTATGGATTGAATTGAATGGAATGGTGAATAAAAGGGTTAATTCTGAATATGTTTAATCAAGAACTGAGGAAAACAGACTTAGATCACGGGAAAGCGAAAATAATTGAGTAGCCGTTTTCGTTCGATAAACCAAATCCGAGGTAAGTCACTATGCAAATAAACCAATCTGTATTGAATTGAATATATGTATTCATGTGTCTATCGATGAAAATGAATGAGTATGAGATGCTAAGTGCGTGAATTTCGACATAAGTTCGATATAGTGATAAGCCGAAAAGTCCCGTATGAACCTAAGAATAGATAAGATTAGCCATGTTATGACATAGGTATCTATTCTATTTTATCATGTAAGACCACATTTGGGACATTGGTGTTGATTTGAAATTTCGTGTAAGACCTCTTCTGGGATGTAGGCATCGATATGAACTTTATGAGTAAGACCGTGTCTGGGACATTGACATCGTATTGACTCGTGTAAGACTACGTCTGGTACGTTGGCATCGTTATGATAGGTATGAGAAAGACCCTGTTTGGGACATTGGCATTGATATATGAGTGCATGTAAGACCTCGTCTGGGACGTTGGCATTGTACTACTATTTTGAGCTTTTTGAGTATCCTATTAGGTTCCTAAGGGTTCAACAGGCAAGTCTGCAATACGAATGGTATATCCGAGCTATGATCAATTAAGTGAATGAATATCCGATTCAGGTACGTTGAATGTGCATTAAGTATGCATGAAAGGTAAGAGTGCATATGACTTTGATTTGAAAAAAGATATGTTTGAATAGGATAATGTGAATGAGATGCAAGAAAGCTTATGAATGAGCTATGTGCTTCAAATGAGTTTGAATTGATAAATGAGACCAAAGTAGTCATAAGTATGAATCATGTATATGCATGATAAAGTGTTAAGTGAATGAGATGTGCAAATGTATTAAATTGTATATATATTTCTTATGCCAAGTTTATTTGTATATGACTTACTAAGCTTTCAGAAAGCTTACTCTGTGTGTGTATTTTCTCTGTTTTATAGGTCGTTGACACTACTGAAGGCTCGAAATTGTCAAGGATCGTCATCACACTACAAAAACTTATTTTAGTACCCTTTTTGGAATGTATATGGTGATTATGGCATGTATAGACTAGATATGTGTATTTGTTTGTGGAAGTGAACTTAGCCATGTGTTTTGGCAAGTTCATTTTGGTTCATATTATGCTTTGATGAATGTGGCATATGTATGGTTTTGGTATGTTTTAAATGCCCATGAAATAGTCAGGTTTATGGATAGTTATATGATGAAGTTTTGCTTGGTTATGTATGTGTTATTATTTGAAAGATGATATGAATGATTTGGTTATTAAATGCATGGATTGGAGGAGCAAATTGGTATGTTATTGGTTGCCATTCATGCATGATGTGTCTTGGTATATTTTGTTTATAGGTGTGACCCTTATGGGTGGAAGTTTGGCCTTATAAAAGGGCCTATAATGTCACACAGTTGAGGCACACGGGCGTGCCTGAGACCGTGGGTAAATTGGCAGTATGTGATCTATTAGTACACGGCCTTAGCACACGGGCGTGCTTGGTGACCGTGTTGGTTTTGGCAGTATATAGGCACGGGAAGACACACGGGTGTGTCTAGTAGCCGTGGGAGAGACACGGCCTACCCCCAAGGCCATGTGTCCCCTGTATTTTAGAAAAGTTTTAAATTTTCATGAAATTTCGTATGTGTTTCAGTTTAGTCCCGACTCGTTTTACAAGCATGTTTAAGGTCTCGATGACCTTCTTAAGGGACTTTATGTTTGATATTGATAAATGACTATGTGATAATTCTGTAAATGTTTTCGATCTGTCTGGTAATGCCTTTAACCCTAATCCGGTGATCGAAAATGGGATAGGGGTGTTACAGCATGACCGTGTAAGTTGGGAATTAGGCCGTGCTTCAGGTCTATCGATTGGGTCACGGCCATGCAAATCGTGCTTGGGGCGTGCCTTTGAATGAATGGCGAGGCACGACCGTGTGACTTGAAGTCCAGGCCGTGCCAATTTCTTGGGTTGGCCCAATTTGGTCCGTTTTAAGTCTGTTTTTCATTCTTTTCATTCTCGGGTGCTTTCTTGAGTATAAGACATGGAAAGAAAGTATTAAGAGCACCTTTTTAAATAAATCAAGGGCTAAATCATCCAAAAGCATACTAAATATGGGGTTAAAATATGTTACTTTTACGGTTTATCAAATACCCCCACACTTAAGCTTTTGTTTGTCCTCAAGCAAAATTCTCAACTTACAATTAAAATGAACTTTCCATAATTCATAATTCCTATCGATAATGTCTCATCATAATTCATAGATAATTTATACATGGATAATTCAACTCAAAGAGTCCTAAAGATTCAATCATGATATGTTATACCTTTGTAGTACGAAAACATATGTGTCTTCCCTTATTTAAGTAATTACCTTTAATTCAAAACCGACAAGGATTGACATCCTCACAAAAGATTCACTCAAATCACTCGAAGTGTTTAAGGTTCAAGAATAAGCACTCATAAGTCGAACCTGAAAAGTTAATCTCATAGGCTTGCCTGAAAATCAAATCTCCACCAATGTATATGAGATGATACACAAATAAAAAGGTCCTTAATCGGGGTTGTAACGGGGCTTGGGTTAAAAGGTGTGGATAAAGGCTGAATTAGAGGGTTAAAATTGATATCGAATTGACAAGTTACCTAACTAAAAACAATGAACTAGAAAATAAATGATTACATCAATTGAAACTTTAAACTAATAATAATACGAGCTTTTTTTTTTTGCTTAGATAATTAAAATTTAAATGCACAAGCTCACTTTCTATACTACTAATACTGAATATACTTCGATTTTTCGATGTTTGTTTGTTTTTTTTTAGAACAAACTAAAGTAAATACATAATGAAGAAAGAATTTATCAACTGAAATAATCTAATTAGGTAACTGATCAAATCAATTCTCGATAGAAGGGTAGTCAAAAGAATGATAACAAATTCAAAGGGTTTTTGGGTTAATATTAGCGGGTAAATCAATAAAAAGGGTTGTTAGGATTAAAAAGGGTTTACTAGGGATTAATTATGTAGGTAGGCTTTTAGTGGTGTGAATGGGTTAAAACCTTGGTGTCTTTGTCATCTCTGTATATCAAATCAAAAGTGTGGTCTCGACATGTATAAACGAGGCAAGTTCTAGAATAACAGTTCAAAGTTGACACACTCATAATCAATAAAGTGAGCATGAAAAAGAATATATGCTCTATAAGGCTCAAAATCTCACAAAAATTATGGGTGTTTTTGACATCAATCCTTATAAATTCCAAATTTCAAGGTAATACTCAAATTCAGTTCAACGACCCATCAATTTTAATTTTTAGAAAGTAGACTTACCATGCATGATTCTCTAGTATTCTTCAAATTTAATCATCAATGCACAATAAACTATGACTTAATCTAAAACATATCAATAAAAATCATAAATCATTAGAAATTTTATCCTAATTAGTAATATGAGAAAAATACTTTCGAACAAGACTAAATTCAGGATTTTGAGAATAATGCAAAAAGTCAGATACTTTTACCCCCCACACATAAGATGTACATTGCCCTCAATGTACAAAGATAGATAAACAATTATGTAATAATAAAATCAAAAGAGAAGGGAGAAGTAACACTTCCTGAATTTTGGATGAAGTCTATGAAAAGAAACCGGATAAGATTGGAGGTGAGCGTGGGAAGCGTCTCGAACCATTTGAAATTGAATCCTCGAAGTAGCCGGCTTGGTTTTATTGTATCCTAAGCTAAATCTAAATGCCATTGAGAAAAAGGAGAAAATAATAAAGGAAGTAAAAATAAAAATAAAAATAAAAGTAAATAATTAAATAGAGATAAGGTCCACGCTCATGTGCCTATTTGTGGTGTCCACACGGTCACAGCCACGGCCGTGTGCAAGGCCGTGTGGGTATGGAAACCTATGCCTAAATACGAAAAGAAATAAAACCAAACTAATTAGTACAGTTAGTACTCGGGTTGCCTCCCGAGAAGCACTCGTTTAAAGTCTTGAGCTAGACTTACCTGTTATACGCACAATCATGGTGGCTTGAGGAGGTGGAAATCCTTTCTCATGCGATCAACTCGGTTATGGATATAAAGTTTAAGTCGAGTAATGTTTACCTCAAAAGTGTTGAATTTATGATTGCTTACCTCGACTGTGCCGTATAGGAAGACATTAAGTACCTCAAAATTGATTTCTTCATTTGCCTTGAGTTCTGAATTGGTGATTCGAGGGTCTTCCTTATTCAACAATACCTGATCCTCTATTTTGATGTGATTTGTTGTTCCTATCAGCTCGTCTGGGGTTTCCTTCGGTTTCACTTCGTGTGGTTCTGGTTCTTCTTTAAATTATGTTTTCCACTCTTTTAGTTTGTCGACCCTAAGACTTCGTCCCTTATATAATTCTTCTTTATTGGTATGAGGTCTAAGATCTAGCTCAAGTTTGTAGCTTTGTGGTGTTTCCTGCAATGAAGGTTGAACAAGTTGGTTATCAACTGAATTTACTTTCTCACCTTTATCACTTGATGTTCGGCCGAGTCAAGAGCTTGAAGAGTGACTATCTAGTCGCCTACACAGTATGAGTTCTCTGCATAGATATCAATTTTAGCTCGCGAGTTGCTAAAAAGGGTCTTCCTAAAATTAAGGGATCGTGTTTTCCTCATCCATGTCTAAAATGACACGATCTCATCGGGAATACGAATTTATCAATTTTGATTAGAACATTTTCTATTATACCCTAGGAATTCTTATAGTTTTATCGTTAATTGAATGCTCATCCTAGTTTGTCCGGGTTTCCTAGACCTAGTTGTTTAAACATTTTGTAAGACATAACATTGATGCTTGCTCAGTAAATCCGCTTAACGCATTATCAATAGATAAACTACCAATTAAACATGGAATTGTAAAACCCCTGGATCTTTTAATTTTTGTGGCAGTTTATTTTGTAGAATTGCTGAGCACATTGCGTTTAGCTCCATGTGGTGCTCTTTGTTTAATTTACGTTTGTTGGTCAAGAGCTGTCTTAAAAATTTTCTCACGTCTGGCATCTGAAAAAGAGTTTCAAGAAGAGGTAAGTTAATATGTAATTTCTTTAAGAGTTTAATAAACTTACCGAACTGTTCCTCTGAATCGTCTCTTTTCATTGCTTCTGGATAAGGTATGCGAGGTTTGTATTCTTTGATTATTGGTTTTGGCTTTTCATGTGCTACCTCTATTTTACCTTTTTCTTCCTTGGTTTCTTGTGCCATGGTGTGCTCGTCTACTTTTGTACCCTCTTGAGCTGTGATGGCTTGCATCTGTTCTTTTGGGTTTACTTCTGTGTTGCTTGGTAGACGTCCTTATTGACGTTCAGAAATCAGCTTCGTGAGATTTCCCACTGTTAGTAATTTCTCCAACTTTATTCTCGATCCCTTTGATCGATTTTTGTTGTTCATCAAGTACCGCTTCAGTCTTTTGGAAACATGAATCTGTGGCTGCCATGAATTTCGTCAGCATCTCTTCAAGATTTGACTCCTCTTCTTGTTGGTGAGGTGGTTGTTGAAAATCTAGAGGAAGTTCCGATCTTTGGCTATTTTGATCATCTGACAAGAAATTGGGATGGTACTTCCAACCTGCATTATAAGTGTCACTATAAAAATTATTTTGATATTTAGAATAGTTACCTGTATAGTGAGCTTGCACATTTTCCATGCCATATCCGTAGGGTGGGTACTTAGGATTCGCCACTCCTCCTAGATTCAAATCATATTGTATTTTTGGATGTACCTGCGAGGGACTATACCAATCATTAGTCTTTTTATTCATCATCTCTAACTGATTAGATAACCTGGTGACCACGTCGAGGTTGAAGACACTGCCTGTTTTAGTAGGAATTATCCTCATGACTTGCCACTGATAATTATTCAGTGCCATCTTTTCCATAGAATAAAATTTTCTGCCAAAAGCAAAATAGAGGAACAAATTAGCAAAGTAAAAAAAAAATAAGAAAAAACAAAATAATAAATTGTAATAAAAAAATTTGGCTAAAGTAATAAAAATAAAGTTTTCTTAATATTTTAGTGTTCCCCGGCAACGGCGCCAAAAACTTGATCGTGTCAAACAGTCGAGTTTTAATATTTATAAAAAGAATGATCGAACCTGTAGACTAACTATGACAACGATAGAGGCAAGTGCACCTATCGAACAGTAGTATAGTTTAGGCAAGAGTATCTTATCGAACCCAAGGGAACCTAAAAGTACTACTACTCACTTTCTTTCTATTATTTAGCCTAAAATATGGAGTGATTGGTTTATTAATCTAAAAAACTAATGAAATACTTAAACTAAATGCAAAGACAAAAGAACGGAACTTTGGGAAAAGACTGTGGAAAAACTCAGTTGATTACGACGGTACCCTCAGGAAGAATCCACCTATGACTTCTCTTGTTATCTAACTTTTTATTCATATGACTTTTTTACTTAGCTTGATCCGTGAGACTCCCTAACCTATATTAAACCCTCTCTCGAGGCGAATAAGGTCTAACCTTAGGTTAATTAGTGGAACTCTCGTTCTCTTATAATAACCTCCTAAGGAAGCAATAAATCGATCAATGGACTCCCATATTAGGTTTCACCCTAATCTGGAAAAATCTCGTAACCGTATCTCTAGGCGCTCGATCAACTCCGCTTAATTATGCTAGATCTACTCTTAGGCAGGGTCTATTCCTCCTCCACCTAAGCACATCAGATTAAATTAAGCAACATAATTAAGAACAAACTAAGTACTTATCATATAATTTAGAAATCAAATAACAAAATCCGTCATAGGTTTCATCCCCTTCAGGTATCTGAAGGGTTTAGTTCATAACAAAATAAGAAAACATCTCAAGAGAAAAGATAAAACAAAACATAAAAAATCTGCAAACCCCCTGAAGGAATTAAAGAAAAGATCCTCTGTCTTGAGTAGAACTCCGGCTTCTTGAGATGGATCAACTGGCTATCTTCAAGTAATTCCCTTAATAAAAGCTCTGGCAGAAAACTCTGCCTCCAAAACCTCTCCCCTGTTTCGGCTTTTGCTGAACTCCCTTTTTAGTTGCTACCTTGGGCGTTTATATAGGCTTTGAGATGCTTTACTTGGCTCCTAAGTATCCTAATTCAAGTAGAATTTCTCCTAGGATGTTTAAGTAGACTTAAAAATATGTTTCTTTGCCTCCAAGCATCTAAATCCGAGTGAAATTTGCTCTTTCTTGCGGCAGGGCACGACCATGGTACACGCCCGTGTAAATCGTCTTCGGGTATGTGTCGATTCTATTGATTGAGGCACGGCCGTAAGTCAGGATTCAAGCCGTGCTTCAGATTTATCGATTGGGATACGACCATGCAAATCATACTTGGGGCGTGTCTTTGAATGATTGGCGAGGCACTACAGTGTGACTTGAAGTCCAGGCCGTGCCAATTCCTTGGGTTGGCCCAATTTGGTCCGTTTTAAGCCCATTTTTCATTCTTTTCATTCTCAGGTGCTTTCTTGAGTATAAGACATGAAAAGAAAGGATTAAGAGCACCTTTTTACATAAATCAAGGGCTAAATCATCCAAAAGCATACTAAATATGGGGTAAAATATGTTACTTTTACTGTTTATCAGTCGTTGTCTCAAATTCAAACCTTCTGAGTCATTAAGTACTTCAAACTTTTATGATCGAAGTAGACATGACATTTTTCACCGAACAGATAGTGACGCCATATTTTCAGAGAAAAAATTATAGCAGCTAATTCGAGATCGTGCATCGGATAGTTCTTTTCATGCGGCTTTAACTGTCTTAAAGCGTAGGTTACGGCCTTACCCTCCTGCATCAAAACACAGCCCAAACCATTCAAGGATGCATCACTGAAGATAACGAACTCTTTACCTGACTCTGTCTGAACAAGTACTGGAACTTCAGTCAACAAAGTTTTTAGATGATCGAAACTCTTCTGGCACTTCTCCGTCCACTCGAATTTAACATCTTTTTGAAGTAGCTTTATCATCGGATTTGCTATCATCAAGAAACCTTTCACGAAACGTCTATAATAATCGGCTAGCCCCAGAAAACTCTAAACTTCAGAAATATTCTGTGGGGGACTCCAATCCAATATAGCCGAGATCTTACTCGGATAAATTCGATTACCTGATGCTGAAACAACATGCCCTAAGAAGCTAAATTCGCTTAACCAGAACTCACATTTACTAAATTTTGTGTACAACTGCTTATCACGCAAAATCTGTAACACAAGTCTCAAGTGTTTGGCATGCTCGATTTCATCGAGCGAGTAGATCAGAATATCATCTATAAACACAGCCACGAATTGATCTAAATACTATCTAAATATCTAATTTATCAAGTCCATGAAAACAGCAGGGGCATTAGTGAGTCCGAACGTCATCACCAAAAACTCATAATGTCTGTATCTTGTTCGAAAAGCATTCCTAGGCACATCAGAGTCTCTAACACGCAACTGATAATAGCCCAATCTTAAATCAATCTTCGAAAATATTGAGGCTCCATTTAGCTAATCGAATAAATCATCAATGCGCGACAACGGGTATTTATTCTTTATGGTCACTTTATGAGCTGTTGATAGCCGATACATATTCTCAAAGTTTCATCTTTCTTCTTTACGAATAACACTGGCGCACCCCAGGGAGAGAAACTTGGTTGAGCAAAACCTCTATCCGTCAACTCTTGCAACTACGCTTTCAATTCTTTTAAATCAGTTGGTACCATTCTATACGGAGCTATCGAGATCGGAGTCATCCCTGGCACTAACTCGATACCAAACTCTACCTCCCGAACAGGTGGCAAACCTGGTAATTCTTTCGGAAACACATCCGGGTATTCACGTTCAACTGATACAGATTCAGTCTTCTTTTCGGTCACTTTACTATCAATTACATAAGCAAAGTAAACTTCGTAACCCTTTCTCATAAGCTTTCGAGTCAACATCGAAGATATCAAAGTTGGTAACCTATTTAAATCAATAGACTCAATTCGAATTATCTCATTATTCTGGCACCGCAATTCAATAGTCTTTCGTCTACAATTCACTACAGCATTTTGTACGGTTAACCAATCCATGTCGAGAATGATATCAAACTCATCAAATGGTAGTAACATCAAATCAGCTGGAAAACATGAATCTTGAATCATCAAAGGGAAATTCTTGTACACCTTATCAACTAGCACACACCGGCCTAGGGGTTGAAACCTGAACCACAAACTAAGTAGACTCAACAGGTAAAGTCTTATTGAATCCAATGTTTCACACACATAGGAATGAGTTGAACCGGGACCAATTAGAGCAATTACACTAGTATTAAAGAGAATAAATATACCAGTGATAACATTTGGAGATGAAGCTTCCTCTCGGACACGAATGGCATAGGCTTTGGCAGGCGCACGAGCCTCGAATCGAATAGTTGTATTCAAAGTCCCTCTCTGAGTACCGTTTCTACCCCCCGCATTTCGGAGTGGCCTACCTCTAACTGCAGTACCACTCGATCTCACACCCTGAGTATTATCCTTCTCAACTAATTCCGGGAAGTTTCGAATGAAATGATCCTGCGAACCACACTTGTAGCAAACTCGATTGTTGAACTTGCCCCAACATTCACCAAAATGTCGCCTACCACACTGACACTCAGGTTTGTTCAGTCGAGTATTGCCAACACTAACAATCGAGGTGGCTCGTGAACTCACTGGTGGTCACTCTCATATAGAAATCCCAGCATTAGTCTTAGATCGACTACTGTCATTTCGGAACTTCTTTGATGCCATCTGAGAAGTTTTACTTGTTGATCTCTTGTGAAAATATCTAGCTTAAAACTCAGATTTTCTTTTCTTCTTTCTGAGCTCTTCGGCCTTGCAAGCTCGCTCGACAAGTACTACGAACTCTTTTATTTCAAGTATGCCGACAAGTAATTTTATGTCTTCATTCAGTCCTTCCTCAAATCTTTGACACATAGCATCCTCGGTTGCAACACACTCTCGGGTATATTGACTGAGTCTCACAAACTCATGCTCATAATCAGATACGCTCATACGACCCTATTTTAACTTGAGAAATTCCTTGCATTTCTAATCAAAGAATCGTTGACTGATATACTTTTTGCGAAACTCTATCTGAAAGAAATCCCAAGTGACCGGTTCTTTTGGAAGAACCGAAACCAAAGAGTTTCACCAATAGTAGGTAGAATCCTGTAATAAAGATATAGCACATTTCAAGCACTCTTCGGGTGTACATGATAGTTCATCAAAGACACGAATAGTATTATCGAGCCAAAATTTAGCTCGCTCAACATCATCAGTAGTTAAGGCCCTAAACTCTTTAGCTCTGTATTTTCTAATTTTATTAACAGGAGGCTTATTTAATCTCTTAGGATTAACGATCGGGGGTACCACAGTTACTATAGGTGGATTATCAGGGTTCGAGGGTTGTTGAACAACCGAATTTATCTGGATATATTGATTAAACCAATAATTCATTATACCAAAGAAGGCTTGCTTAACCTCCTCATCTTGGTTACTCGTAGCTGGTCGAGATTCAATCGGCATGATCCCTTGCGCGGGAGTAGACGCTGCACTCTCGACATGTAACATCTCGAATATGAGGGTCTGTGCATTTTGTGTGTTGTAGGGTTAAGGTGTTAGCTTGAGATTTAGAGGTGCGAATTGGGCTCAGGTTTGGGTTGAGGCCTGGGTTAATGTTCTAATGGGGAGCTATAGGGCATAAAATAAGTATCTATGTTTAAAATTTGCAAGGTGGGCTTGTGGCCCAACATTGGGTGGTGCTGCAAGGGATCAAGAAGGTGGCGTCACCAAGGGGAAGGATTGGGCCAAGTGTTGGCCGCTTGGAGCCCATGCTCTTGGGCTAAATTCAGCACTCTAAGCGGGCTAGGGGAGGACGGCACAAAGACTAGAAAATAGGGGATTTAAATCTTTATTTAGGTGGATAATATGCTGATATATGAGGGGAGGAGTTGGTGCAAGGTAGGCCTCTTTTGAAGGAGGTTGTAGATGTAGATAACAAGGGAGGATAAGGGCTATCAGGTGGAGGCAGAGTTGGTCGAAAATCAAACTCTGAGAGGGAGAGAAAAATAGGTTTGATATGCGAAATTAGTAGGCACAGGTGTTAGTCTTTTTCATCTTTTTTTCTTTCTCATCTTTCTTCTTCAAGCCGAAATTCTTTTTCATTTTCTTGAGGGTTCTCTCTTCCTTTGTCGCAACTCTCTAACTCTCTCTTCTCCTTTTCAACATCCTTCCCAAGGCTGAATACCCTTGCCCATATTTTCTTCTCCCATAGCCGAAACCTTTAAAGTTTAGCCTCTTTTTCTGAAGTTTCACTATAGCCGAATCATCATCTCAAGATTAGTAAGTTCTCCGTCGTTTTCTTCTTTGGTATCTCTCTTTCTTTCTCATCTTTATTCTAACCCGAATCACTTCCTTAATATCTCATTGGTTTCCACTCTTTATTCCTAGAAGCCAAATCTTTCTTCGCTGTGATCGCTCGTGCCGAACTTTGAGGAAAGTAGAAGGTATGTGTTGGTAATAGGTTCGGCCGAATGGCCACTCCCTTACCCTTTCTCTTTTACCGAATCCCATCAGGTACTTGTGTAGGTGCGATCATCGTGTTGGTCTAATGATTGGATGCTTGGCCGAATGTAAGTAGGGCGGTGATGCTTCTTGAGAAATTTTGGGATTTGTCGATCTAGGTAAGGGTTTCGTTTTAAGTGTTATGATTATCTCTTAGATTTGATCTCATCATTTAAGTTCGGTTTAGTGACCAAGGGATTGTTATAGCCTCAAATGTCAGCCAAGCAATAGGAGGGGTTGGATTGTAAACCCAGCCCCTAAGTTTAAGAAGCGAGCAGTATTGGCAGTGCGAGATTGGCCACAGGGTTGTGGGCCAGCGTCGGAGCAAGATCGTAGGCAGATAGTGGTAGTCTCGAGTGACGATAGTGTTAAAGTCGAGAGTGCGATAGTACGAGTGTCAGGTGTGTAACTCTTACGCACTTCATATGTTGTTATGCTAAATGTTGTGTTTTTTCAAAAGCCAAAATAGTAGTGGGAAACATTACGTTACCCTTATGGATATAAGCAAGGACTCCGGATAAGTCCTTTATGGTGAATAACATGCTTTATCTATGTGAAACCTGTATGTGTTCCATGTTATATTCCTTTAAGTGTTAAGTATGATCATATTGTGTGGAGAAACATATACATGAAATATGGGTATGATGAGAGGATGGGTAAGGCATGATTTACTAGACTGTCACCAGTGGTTAGGTACCACACGTGGGTTGGCCCCACATATCATGATTTTATGACTAAGTCTCAGTGGTTTGGAACTAGCAGTGGTTAGGTACCACATATTCTTATTTTGTGACTTGTCCCAGTGGT
Source organism: Gossypium rotundifolium (assembly GCA_025506655.1). Lineage (NCBI taxonomy): Eukaryota > Viridiplantae > Streptophyta > Magnoliopsida > Malvales > Malvaceae > Gossypium > Gossypium rotundifolium. The sequence continues at coordinate 145,735,727 of CP106724.1, read as the reverse complement.
TAGGTACCACAGTGGGTTGGCCCCACATATCGTTATAAGGGATCATCACCAGTGGTTGGGTACCACAAGTGGGTTGGCCCCACATATGATTATTTGTAAGTTCGGTTACTAGTGGTTAGGTACCACCAGTGGCTAGGTGCCACAAGGGGTAGATTTGGGAGACTTGGGTGGATATTTAGGTAATGGGTTGCATGACATGCATAATATCATATGAATCTGTGTATGAGCTTAACGTCTTTTGGGATGGGGAATTACACACTAGGTCTCGGTGACTCACCCTTTCTGTTACATTTTGCAGATAATACTTAGATTGTGGATTCAAAGCCGGGGTGGACTCGTGGTGGCCATGCTCAACCATTGTTTCTATTTCACTGTTTATTACGGATTTAGTTTTCCTCTACTATAAGTTTGGTTTTCAGTTTGTAATAAGGCCACTTAAACTTTACTTTGGGATTTATTATTTGTTCTGTTTTTCCTTAAACTTTTATTAAATGAAAAAGGCATGCCAAGTAATTTATGAAATGGACGTTTTTTTATAAACTCAAGTAAATTCTTTGAGTTTTTCTAAAGTGAAACACCAGATAGATAATAAACAAAGGCTAACAACAAGGTAATTCTATCATGCTGAATTAAGTTTCAAAATGTTTTAACAATTCGCTCAATTCAACCTCGTTTTTCTTTAACTACACAAAAGTTTTCTTTTCAAATCAAGTCGACAAAATGGTTTGGAAGACGTTTTCTTCCCAGTGACACGCCAGATTCGGTTGTAGCGTTTAGACTGGGTTTGGGGTGTTACATTTTTGGTATCAGAGCCCGGTTCAAAAGCTCGGCTGTGGGTATAAGGCCCAAAATATTTTCAATGAAAGGTTTGTAAAATGATTTTCAGGGAGATGCATATTTCGAAAAGCATGGCACCTGAGTCTCCGACACCGATCCACCCACATAAGTACCCAAACCTTTGATGTGATATACATATGATGGGTTTAATGGGTTTGGTAGGGACGTAGATAGGTATGCTAAGGCTTATGGACCATAGGCTTAGGCACACAAACTCTTAAATTCCATAAAACTTAACTTCCCTAATTAGACTTGTCTGTGAACAAGTCAGAAGGACTAGGGTGTGGTAACAGGCATACGCATGTCTAGGATTGGATTTAGGAAGAGCTTGGTATTTTAGCGGTCCTAGTGACTCACCTCCTCTTTTCTGGAATCCTACCTGGTGCGTAGTGACTGTTCACCTTAGCCTCGAAGACTTGTTGACGGGCCAAACTTTATAACTAAAACCCGAAAGGGACCAGTACCCTATCTTTGTGAAATTTCTTATACGTCCCTGATTTTGTAAAATTGTCCACATTACCCTAGGTTGAGAAATTTTACCGAGATACCCATGATTTTGTAAAATGACCAACATACTCTTGTTTGAAAATTACCAAAGTACCCTTGTTTGAGAAATTATTGAATTACCCCTGATTTACGAAAGTTGCCAAAGTTTATAAAATTACCAAAATACCCCCAAATTAAAAAATTACCAAAATACCCCCAGATTACAAAATTACCAAAATACCCCTATTTTGAAAAATCACTAGGATACCTTATTTTAAAAAATTACCAAAATACCCCTGTAGGATAAAATTACGAAAATACCCCTAGGTAGTGCAATGACGAGAATGCCCTAGGCAATGAATGTGAGTCCATGAATGTACTTGTGTGATTGATACATGTATGTGGTGCTCTGTTTGATGTTGATTGAATTTGAATTCTAGAATTAAGAAGTACAGACTTGAAAACTGAATTATGTAGACATAGTTCGAATGCGAAAGAACCACTGTTAAAACTCTCTTGCATAAGACTGTTCGTTGTTAATCAGTGGAAGAAAGAGTTATTAATCCATAAAAATTTCTAAATAGATAAACTGTGAACGCTAGTCATGAGCACTCGAGGATGTGGGCGTAATGTGCGTGGTCGTGGTCGTGGTAGGGGTAGGATGACGGTGTCAGAACTAGTAGGGTCTGCTTATGAGTCAGAAAATGAGGTACCAGCGCCGCCAGCTGTGGGAGCTGATTTCCAGGAGCAAATGGGTGGTGATGATGTGGTGTCGCAGGCTATGCTACGGGTCTTGGAGAGAGTCGCTGGAGCAGGCATAGGTGCGGGGGCTCAAAAATCTGTGTCCGAACGACTTCAAGCTAATGGAGCAGAGGTATTTAGGGGAGTTTCAGGTGTAGCTCCCAACACAGCAGAGTATTGGTTAGAGGCAACAGAGCGCATAATGGAAGATTTGGATTTCACGGCTGAGGAGAAGTTGAAAGGGATAGTGTCTCTTCTCCAGGATGAGTCTTATCAGTGGTGGCTTACGGTCAAGGAAGGTGTGATGGCCGATGACATCACTTGGGATATCTTTAAGGCAGCTTACCAGAAGAAGTACGTTGGGTCTAGTTATATAGATGCGCAACGTAAGGCGTTCTTGAATTTAGTGCAAGGGAGTAAGTCGGTATCTGGGTACGAGGCAGAATTCTTGCAGTTGAGCAGGTATGCACTGGGTATCGTGGCTACGGGCATGAGCGCTGTGTTAGGTTTGAGGACGGACTAAGGGATGAGCTGCGGGTGTTGATTGCTCCGCAGCGAGAGAGGGAACTTGCCGTTCTTGTAGAAAAGTCCAAGATTGCTGAGGAGGTGAAGCAAATCGAGAAACAGAATCAGAATAAGAATAGGGATAAAAGGAGTTTTGGGCCATTAGGGTCTGCTGGGAGTTCTCAGAAAAGAGCTAGATTTGGTGGACAGAATTAAGGTCAAGGCTGCTACTGCTACTCAGTGGCCACCTCGGTGTGCTCGATGTGGGAAGTTACATTCGGGGGAGTGTTGGACGGGTAATAGAGGGTGCTTCGAGTGTGGGTCAATGGATCAACGGATAAGGGATTGTCCACGGAGGCAGACTAGGACGGAGCCGAGAATCAAGGGCGTACACAATTTAGGGGAGGTGGTCAGCGACCGCAGATGGGTCGAGGTACAGCCAGAGGTGGTAATAGAAATGGACGAGGCTGTGGAGCACCGGGTAGGGGTGCTAGAAATATCGACGCAAGACAACCTGGATTGGTCTATGCAGCGAAGCGTCGAGAGGAGGGGGATGCAACGGACGTCATAACCGGTACGTTTTTAATATTTGGGTTGCCTTATACTACTTTGATTGATGCTGGTTCGACGCACTCTTATGTTGCTAGTAGTATAGTGGGAACTCTGAACTTAGCCTATGAGACTTCTTCTAGGGAGATGACGGTAATTAGCCCTCTAGGATACTCTGAGGTAGTAGACAAACTATATAGGGATGTACCCTTAGAGCTTCAAGGGGTTGTGTTTCAAGCTAATTTAATGGAATTGCCCTTCGGGGAGTTCGATCTGATCTTAGGGATGGATTGGTTGGTAAGGTATCAAGTGGGCTTGGACTGTGCAGCTAAGTGCATGGTCTTTGAAACACAGTAGAGGTGAAGAGGTGGTGATGATAGGTGAGGGAAGAAACTACCTATCTAGTGTGGTATCCGCTTTAAAGGCTATGAAGATGGTGATGAAAGGATGTAAGGCATTTGTGGCTTATGTTTGTGCCTTGGAGGTTAAGGAATCAGCTTTAAAGAATGTCCGAACAGTGAAAGAATTTATCGATGTCTTTACGGAAAAGCTTCCAGGTTTGCCTCCGGATCGCGAAGTGGAGTTTGGTATAGACCTTCTATGAGGAACAGCGCCAGAGTCTATTGCCCCATATAGAATGGCACCGAAGGAGTTGGCTGCAGTGGTTTTCGCCCTAAAAATTTGGAAACATTACTTGTATAGAGAAAAGTCTATTGTATACACGGATCATAAGAGTTTGAAATACCTTCTTACTCAGAAGGAATTGAATTTAAGGAGAGGAGATGGATCGAGCTGTTGAAGGATTATGATTGCTCGATTGAGTACCATCCAGGTAAGGCTAACATGGTAGCTGACGCCTTGAGCCGCAAGGTTGTGGCAGATTTAAGAGCCTTGTTTGCTCACCTTAGTCTATATGAAGACGGAAGTCATTAGCGTAATCGCAAGTGAAATAGCGATGGGTAAACCAAAGTTAAGGAAAAACAACTGGTGGATGAAGTCTTGAACGCTCGGTGCTTGCAAGTGCAGAATGAGGGATTGGAGGGGTATAGCTTGAGTGACAATGGAGTGCTATGTTTTCAGGGGAAGGTTTGCATGCCTAAAGATGTGGAGTTAAGGCAGAAGATTCTTCGAGAGGCTCATTGCAGTCCATACGCTATGCATCCTGGAGGTAGTAAGTTGTGCCAGGATTTGCAAGAGCAATTTTGGTGGCCGGACCTAAAGCGAGAAGTAACTAAATTTGTGAGTAAGTGTTTGACGTGTCAACAGGTTAAAGCCGAACATCAGTTACCCTCGAGATTGTTGCAACCGGTAAAGATTTCGCAATGGAAATGGGAAAGGATCACGATGGATTTTGTTAGTGGGCTACCCTTCAAGCTTACTAAGAAGGATTCAGTTTGGGTGATTGTTGATCGTTTAACAAAGTCAGCTCATTTTATACTGGTTCGGGTTGATTACTCTCTCCAAAAGTTGGCTAAATTATATATAGCAGAGATTGTGAGGTTGAATGGGGTGCTAGTGTCAATTACTTCGGACAGAGACCCTAGATTTCGTCAAGATTCTGGAAGGCATTGCATTAGGCATTGGGTACGAGGTTGGATTTCAGTACGGCGTTTCATCCCCAGTCGGATGGACAGTCAGAGAGGGTAATTCAGGTCTTTGAAGATATGCTAAGGGGTTGTGTCTTGGATTTCAGAGGTTGTTGGGAAGAATTTTTACCGTTGGTGGAATTCGTGTACAACAATAGTTACCAGGCAAGTATTTTGATGGCACCATACGAAGCGTTATATGGTCAAAAGTGTCGTACCCCTACATGTTGGACGGAGTTGGGGGAGCGGCAGTTATCGGGTCCAGAGTTGGTGGCTGAAACAAAAGAAAAGGTTAGGCTGATTCGAGCTCGTCTGAAGGAAGCTTCGGACAGGCAAAAGTCCTATGCCAATCTTAAGCGGAAGGATATAGAATTTGCGGAGGGTGATAGTGTGTTCTTAAAGATGTCACCGTGGAAGAAAGTGCTAAGATTTGGGCGGAAAGGCAAGCTGAGCCCTAGGTTTATCGGGCCTTATCAGGTGTTGAAGCGTGTGAGACCAGTAGCTTATCAGCTCGAGTTGCCACCAGAATTGAGTCAGATACATAATGTATTTCATGTTTCCATGCTTAGACACTACCGCTCAGATCCGTCTCATGTTGTGCTGATAGAAGAAATTGAGGTGAGCCCAGACTTATCTTTTAAGGAGAAACCAGTGCAGATCCTAGATCGGGAGGTCAAAGTATCGCGTAGGAAATTAGTCCCTTTGGTGAAGGTGTTATGGTGGAACCATGGGTCAGAAGAAGCGACATGGGAGCCGGAGGATGTTATGCGACAGCAATACCCTTAACTCTTTCGATCAGGTAAATTTCGGGGCCGAAATTTATTTTAAGGGGGGTAGAACTGTAACATTTCGAATATAAGGGTCTGTGCTTTTTGTGTGTTGTAGGGTTAAGGTGTTAGCTTCAGATTTAGAGGTGCGAATTGGGCTCAGGTTTGGGCTGAGGCCTAGGTTAATGTTCTAATGGGGAGCTATAGGGCAAAAAATAGGTATCTATGTTTAAAATTTGCAAGGTGGGCTTGTGGCCCAACATTGGGTGGTGCTGCAAGGGATCAAGAAGACAGGCGTCACCAAGGAGAAGGATTGGGCCAAGTGTTGGCCACTTGGAGCCCATGCTCTTGGGCTAAATTCAGCACTCTAAGGGGGCTAGGGGAGGATGACACAAAGGCTAGAAAATAGGGGATTTACATGGTTTATTTAGGTGGATAATATGTTGATATATGAGGGGAGGAGTTGGTGCTAGGTAGGCCTCTTTTGAAGGAGGTTGTAGATTTAGATAACAAGGGAGGATAAGGGCTATCAGGTGGAGGCAGAGTTGGCTGAAAATCAAACTCTGGGAGGGGGAGAAAAATTGGATTGATATGCCGAAATTAGTAGGCACAGGTGTCAGTCTGTTTCATCTTTTTTTTTCTTTCTCATCTTTCTTCTTCAAGTCAAAATTTTTTTTCTTTTTCTTGAGGGTTCTTTCTTCCTTTGCAGCAACTCTCTAACTCTCTCTTCTCCTCTTCAATATCTTTCCAAAGGCCGAATATCCTTGCCCATATTTTCTTCTCCTATAGCCGAAACCTACAAAGTTCAGCCTCTTTTCCCGAAGTTTCAATATAGCCAAATCATCATCTCAAGATTGGTAAGTTCTCTGTTGCTTTCTTCTTTGCTATCTCTCTTTCTTTCTCATCTTTATTCTAACCCGAATCACTTCCTTAATATCTCATTGGTTTCCACTCTTTATTCCTAGAAGCTGAATCTTCCTCGCCGTGATCTCTCGTGCTGAACTTTGAGGAAAGCCGAAAGTATGTGTTGGTAATAGGTTCGGTCGAATGGCCACTTCCTTACCCTTTCTCTTTTACCGAATCCTATCAGGTACTTGTGTAGGTGCGATCATCGTGTTGGTCTGATGATTGGATGCTTGGCCAAATGTAGGTAGGGTGGTGATGCTTCTTGAGGAATTTCGAGATTTGTCGATCTAGGTAAGGGTTTCGTTTTAAGTGTTATGATTATCTCTCAGATTTGATCTCATCACTTAAGTTCGGTTTAGTGACCAAGGGATTGTTATGGACTCAAATGTCAGCCAAGCAATAGGAGGGGTTGGATCTGTAAACCCAGCCCCTAAGTTCAAGAAGCGAGTAGTATTGGCAGTGCGAGATTGGCCACCGGGTTGTGGGCCGGCGTCGGAGCAAGATCATAGGCAGATAGTGGTAGTCTCGAGTGACGATAGTGTTAAAGCCGAGAGTGTGATAGTACGAGTGTTAGGTGTGTAACTCTTACGAACTTCATATGTTGTTATTGTAACACCCTAAAAATCTGAGTATTTAAATTGCATGATTTTGGTGTTTAGATTTTAAAGGAAAAATTTTTACTTTTATTTTAGTGTTTATTAAAGTCCTAGAGAGGTAAAGCATAAATTGGAGAAGAAATAAAATTTATTAAATTGAGATTTATTGAAGTGAAACAAAGGTGATTAAGACTTAAGCTAAATTATGTGCTAAAAGTGTCATAAAATGAGCATATGGCATGGTGGAGTTGGCGCATGGGTTCAAGTAAGAGGGAAGAGGTTGAATCCCTTGTATGGCACCTAAATGAATTTTTGCTTTTAATTTTCTGCTCATGACTAGGAAGTGGGCAAGGGGACATATAAGGAAGGTGTTGACCATGTATTTTTGGTTAGTGTATCAATGGATTAAGGTAACAACTAACTTATGGCATGGAATCAAAGGTTTAAGGAAAGATAGGGGAACATATGGCACATATCAAGGGAAAATTTGGAAAGAAATCATGGCCATTTGACCATGTCTTTGGACGGCAATATTGGTAAGGGAGGAGAGCCAAAATTTTTAGTTTGGCTAAAAATCTCATCCTTTTCTCTTTGGTCATTCTTTGCACATTGTGCAGATTTTTCTTTGTTTTCTCCTTTCAACATCCCTCTTGGCGAATATTGCATTTGGCAAAGCCAAAATCTCTTGACCATTTGGTCACTTTCATCCACTTTGTTAATTTTCTTTTGTATTCTCCTTGTCGAAATCACCCATACCAAAATCGGTTTCTTTCTTTTTCTTTTGCCATGGCGAATGCACTAAATCCTAAAGGTCTATTTTTTTCTTTCATCTTCTTTTCTCTTTGAAATCAAACTATCTTATCACCATCTCTTTCTCATATTCTAATTATTTCAATCAAAGTTTCTTCATCTACACTCCTTGGCGAATGCTATTGTGCCTATAAACCAAATATTTTTCTTTTCCTTGAACATACATAGCGAATCCTTCATCATTTAGACACCATTCTCCATTCCTTCTTTTCAATAGTGGATTATAGGTAAGGGTTCTTTTCCATTTTCGATTTATTAAGGTACTATGGCGAATGGTAATGGTGATTTGAAGGACTTTTAGAATCAATATAACGTTCATTCTAATAACGTTCTTTTCGTTATTATTATTTAGTGCAATAACGAGATCGAACTCAAGTGATGGGAGAAACGTTGGAAACGTTTTATTTTGGTAAGGAAATCAAATCTCTTTAAATCTCTAGTAAATTGATATTATTTTAGATCTAACTAAATTCCTTGGATCTTGAAGACCGTCAAAATAGGAAGAAAAGGGTGTTGTTCGTTATCGTAAGAGGGTGGATCTGTAAATCCCCATTCAAGCGAAGAGCGGTTTGGCAATCAGGATTTTCCACCGGGTTGCGGGCCATCTTCCGAAAGAAGTCCATTATTCGAAGTGGTACGAACCTCCGAGCCGTTATACGTTGGTGGATTCTCGGCGGCTAGTGAATCGATAAACGAGGCAAAACCGAAAATCGAAGTGATTCAAAATCAAGAGGGTAAGATTTTGGATCTATTATCGATTAAGATTTTATTTTTACGAGTTAGTTGTCTAACGGATCAAAATATGTTTTAGGTGCCGAGGAGCGAGAAGGGTTAGTACTCACGGTATCGAGGTGTGTAATTTCACACTCATTATTTTTGGTTGGATGTCAAATTTCGGAATGGAAGCAAAATCGTAAAAACGACTAGATCGGTAAAAGCGCAAAAATTGATATTTTTGACGAAAATACGTAAAAACGACTAAATCGTGAAAACTACGAAAATGCCTCAAGAAATTAATTGTTATTATGAAAATTTGATGTTTAGTGTAAATGGCCGTAAATACTCTAGTTAGTGTAAATGGGTAGTAAATACTCTAGTTCGTGAAAATGGGCCAAAATACTCTAGTTCGTTAAAATTTAGCCAAAACACTCTAGTTTGATAAATGGGCCAAAGCCCACTAAATTGCTAAATAGACAAATTGCTATAATTATGGGCCAAATGAAATGTTATTATTAAACCCACCATGTTATGTATTGTTAATAAATTTTATATTTTAAAGTACATGTATAATTGCATGGGTGGGATATATGAAGAGAAGAATGGCATTGCCACAATATCGGCTTATTGCCTCTAGTTGGTGGCTCCACAATATAAACTTATTGCCTCTAGTTCGGTGGCTATGCCACAATTATAAAAAGGCTTAATGCCTACGATTGGTGTGATGGCGGGGTGGGTTGACTTGATCCCCACAGGTGTGATGGTTGGTACGGGGGTGTTAGCGGATGGATATTAGGTTTGGGTTGGGAATTACATTTTTCATGCATTATTAATTATTTTAAATTCATGATATATTGTTGAATTCTGAATTGGGCTCAAGCCCAGCATAATATCTTGACAATCTGGCCCAATAATGGTGGTAAGTGAGTTACACACTGAGTTCCAAGTAACTCACCCCTTTAATTTCTTTCCATCTCAGGTAATGGAAACTGATGTGGACTTGGGCTGAGGATGACTTCGTGGAGGCCATACTGCTAAATAAGGGTTATTTAAAACTCTGAACTTTTAATTATTATTTTTACTATTTTGGGATGTTGTAATAAATGGCCTCTATAAATAACTTATGGATTTTATGTGTGTTTGGAATTTAAAACTTTATTTTGGACTTTTAAATCATGGGCTATGATTATATGATGCTTTATAAAAATAAATTTGGGTTTTCAAGTATATGAAATTCTTTTATAAATAATTCTTTTTATTGTTAACTCTTTAACAAATCTCCTAACGGTTTTATTAATACAATGATTTTCAACTAATGTTTCAAAAATTTATCAAAATCAAATACTCTTCAAATTTTAAACCTCAGATATAAAATTGTAGTTTTCAACTCATTAAAGATTTAAGAATAGCTCGAATCATGTAACAAACCAAATCTAGTCTCAACGCATAGATAGGGTTTGGGGTGTTACATTTAGTGGTATCGAGCCCAGTTTCAAAAACTTCGGTACCGTGGTTTGGGTTCAAAAATAATTTACGTATGAAAGCGTTCAATGATATTTTAAAGATCAAGATGGCACCACAAGCATCCAGGCAACAAGTCAAGTAAGTATTTATTGCTTAAATGATTACTATGATATGATCATAGGAATACTCTAGAACTTCTAGTTTTAGGCGTGAAAAGCTGAGAGATTGAGACTATAGGACACGTTGCGAAAAACAACTTTATATCTCAAATCTCATAAAATATCGCTAATAAACACCGAAACAAAATTTCTGATTCATAAAACTTGTAATCAGATAAACGAACAAGCAATCATGAGTACAAGAGGACGTGGTCGTGGGACGCGGTAAGCGTGGGTGGTAGAGGCCGAGGTGCTACGGTACAAGCACCAAATCATATGCGTAAGTAGACGCACCTGCGTCAATTGAAAGTGAGACCGGATCACGCGATCACATGGAAGAAGATCATGCATTGACTCAAGCAATGCTACGAGTCTTGGAAAGGGTCGCTGGAACTAGAATTGGGCCAACAACTCGTGGGTCAATTTTGAGCGACTTAAGGCAAATAATGCGAAGTTTTCAGAGGAGTCTGGTGTAGCCCGAATGTGGTGAATCTTGGCTCAAGCGTGGAGCGGATTATGGATGATATGGAATGCACGCCGAGCAAAAGCGAGAGGAGGCTGTATCCTTATTGAGAGATGAGGCGTCGGTGGTGGCTTATCGCTCGAGAAGGCCTTTGAAGCCGCATCGATTAATCGGGAATTCTTTAAAGGCGCCTTCCAAGGAAAATACGTTGGAGCGAGCTATGTAGACTTCGAAGGAAGGAATTTGAATCTTGTCCAAGGAAGTAAGACCAGTGGCAAGATATGAAGTCGAAGTTTGTGCGTCGAGCCGCTATGCGGACAATTGTAAAGAGACCATGAACGCTGCGACGTTTGAAGATGGACTTAATGACGGTGAGGGTTACGATTGCTCATAACAAGTTAGAAATTTTTCCACTCGTGGAGAAGGCCAAAATTGCCGAAGAGGCTAAGAACTCGAGCAGCGTAACCGAGAAAGATTCGAAACAAGAGAGAGACATGATGCTGGATCTTCAAAGAGATTTCGAGAAGAAACCGGAATGATGAATCGTTCAAGGCGAGAACCCGGTAGCAAATAATCGAAGTCGAGATTGCCTTTGAGTGTGGGAAAAGGCATTTTGGGGAATGTTGGAGGAAAGCGGTGCATGCTACAAATGCGGTTCAATGGAACATCGATTACAAAAGTTGTCCTCGACGAATGGATACGACTCAAGAAGTCCGTAATAATGATGCAGTCGGTCGAGGGGTCGGCAGCCCACCGAGAGGTCGTGGACCGTGTCGTGGTGGTAATGGGGCTGGTCGTGGTCAAGGTGCACCGGTCGAGGAAATGGTAATAGAGGAAATGCGATGCTAGACGGCGGATGGGTGTTCACTGTAGATTACGCCATGAGACGGCAATGCACCGTATGTGATAACCAGACGTTCTTCATTTTCGATGTACTGTTATTGCCTTAATAGATATTGGCTCTACTCATTCATATGTATCTAGTGCCATATCCGAAATCTGAATCTAGAATCAAATTACCGAAAATGAGATGACGAGAATCAGCCCCTTAGACACTAATAATAGCATTAATAAAATATTTAAGGGCGTGCCTTAAAAATCCAAGAGGAAGTATTCTTAGCAAATTTGATGGAACTACCTTTCGGCGAGTTCGATCTCATTCGGCATGGGTGGTTGGTTAACCATCGGCGCAATTGGATTGTCTTTGAAAGCGAATGTCGAGAAGGACCTTGGATGATAAGGAAGTCATAATGATTGGTGAGCGAAGAACTATCCGCAAATGTGGTATCTGCATTAAAAGTCGAGAAGTTGGTGCGGAAGGGCACGGGCATTCCTAGCCTTTATCGTGCTTTGGATGCCAAAGAATTATCCGTGAATGATGTGAGGACGGTGAAGGAATTTCCGATGTATTTCGAAGAACTTCATGGTATACCTCAGATCGGAAGTGGAATTTGGCATTGAGCTTTTTTCAGGACGGCTCAAGTGTCCATTGCTCCTATAGAATGGCAATCAAGGAGTTGGGTGAGCTCAAAGCTCAAATTCAAGAATTGCTGGATCGGGATTCATTCGACCAAGTGTGTCTCCGTGGGGAGCACCCGCTTTGTTCGTCAAGAAGAAGGATGGATCGACGCGTATGTGCATTGACTACGACGAGTTGAATAAATTGACGATCAAGAATCGGTATCCTCTCGCCGAGAATTGACGACTGTTTGATCAATTGAAGGGAGCTTCAGTTTTCTCCAAAATTGATTTAAGGTCGGGTTATCACCACTTAAGGTGAAAGAAGCGGAACATTTATAAGACAAAGATTTTAGGACGCGTTACGGACACTATGAGTTTGTAGTGATGCCGTTTGATTAACCAATGCACCAAATTGCATTTATGGACATGATGAACCTAGTCTTTCAACCATATTTAGACCGGTTTGTGGTAGTGTTCATAGATGATATATTGGTTTATTCGAGAAATGAGGAGGAACATGACCAAAGATTTATGATAGTATTACAACTACTTTGTGATAAGCAATTGTATTCCAAATTTGGTAAGTCGAATTTTGGCTAAAGGAGGTGACTTTCCTTGGTCATGTAGTATCACCAAGGAATAAGGGTGGATCCTCGGAAAATTGAGGCTATTACGGATTGGAAGCCACCAACATCGTGAGCTGAAATTGGAGTTTCTTAGGCTTGGTGGATACTATAGACGTTTTGTGGAGGGTTTTCATTGATTGTCGCACCCTAACTAAAGCTCATTGCGAAAGGGAGCTCCGATATCCGGACCGAAAAGCAAGAGAGTTTTGAGAAATTGAAGAAGATTCGGATGAAGCTCCGGCTTTAATTCAACCCGAGGTCGGAAAAGAATTCTTTGCTTATTATGCGCGCGTCTCACGGCCCGGGTTGTGTGTTGATGCAAAATGGAAAGGTGGTGGCCTATGCTTCTCGCCAATTGAGACCACACGAAGTAAACTACCCTACTCATGATTTGGAGTTAAATTGCATTGTCTTTGCTCTAAAGATTTGGAGGCACTATCTCTATGGTGAGAAGTCCATAATCTACATGGATTACAAGAGTCTTAAATACCTCCTTACCCGAAGGAGTTGAATTTAAGACAAAGAAGATGGGTAGAATTGTTAAAAGATTATGATTTCTCCATCGAATACCATCCTGGAAAGGCTAACGTGGTAGCCGACGCGTTAAGTCGTAAGGCGTATCTCAATTGAGAGCTTTGTTTGCCCATTTGAGTCTCAGTATGAGGATGGCGCTTGTTAGCGTAACTTCAGTGAAACCTCGTGGTTGGAACAAATCAAGGAAAAATAGACATCGATGAGAAGTTGGGACCTTTATCGCGACAAGTTGAAAATGGTGAAATTGAGGATTTTGGAATAAACACGGAGGATGTGTTGTGTTTTCGAGGAGAGTATGCATGCCTAAGGATCTAGATTTGAGGCAAGCGATTCTACGGAGGCGATAGTAGCCCTTATGCTATGCATCCCTGAGGAAATAAGATGTATCGAGATCTCCGTGAAACGATGACAGTGGCGTGGTTGAAGCGTGAGATTACAGAGTTCGTGGGAAAATGTTTGACTTGTCGACAAGTGAAGGCGTAACATCAATTACCGTCTCGATTGTTACAACCGATAAAGATTCCTCTTTGAAATGGGAGCGGATAACTATGGATTTTGTTAGTGGGTTACCGTTAACACCTACTAAGAAAAATTCCGCTTGGGTAATTGTTGATCGGTTGATGAAGATCGCCTCGTTTCTTGCCAACAGACGGATTATTCATTGCGTAAATTGGTGAAACTTTATGTATCGAAATTGTGAGGTTACATGGGTACCTGTATCTATTATTTGGATAGGGACCCTAGGTTTACATCACGATTCGAAAGCTCGCATGAAGCCTTCGGGGACAAAGTTGAATTTCAAGACGCTTTTCATCCTCAATCGATGGTCACGGAGAGAGTAATTCAGATATTGGAAGATATGTTAAGAGGATGTAATCGACTTGAGGGTAGTTGGGAGGATTATCTACCAACGCGTAATTCGCAGATAACAATGCCTATCGCCTAGCATTGAGATGGCACCTTACGAGGCATTGTATGGTCGTAAGTGTCGCTCTCCTATTTGTTGGACCGAGTTGGGAAAAAGATGATGTTAGGTCCCGAGATGATATCCGAGACCGAGGATAAGGTAAAAGTTATTCGAGCACGGTTGAAAGAAGCCTCGGATAGATGTAAGTCGACGCAGATCCGAAGCGGAAGGACATCGAGTATAGTGTGGGAGATCGGTTTTCTTGAAGGTATCTCCTTGGAAAAGATCTTCGATTCTAAGGAAGGGCAAGCTAAGTCCTAGATATATTGGACCTTATCGTGTCAAGCGTGTTGGTCCAAAGGGCATATCGATTGAGTTACCTCCTGAGTTAGATCAAATTCATAATGTCTTTCATGTTTCTATGTTGAGGCGCTATAGATCGGATCCTTTGCACATTATACCCAGTAGAAGAATTGAGTGAATTCAGATTTGTCCTTTGAAGAAGAACCATTGGAAATCCTAGACCGAGATGTCAAGGTATTAAGGAAGAAAACCGTGTTGCTGGTCAAAGTTCTATGGCGAACCACGGAGTGGAAGAAGCTACGTGGGAGCCAGAGGAGGCAATTCGCAACAATACCCTCACCTTTTTTCAACTGTAAATTTCGAGGACTAAATTTTCTTTAAGAGGGTAGAGTTGTAACACTCTAAAAATCGAGTATTTAAATTGCATGATTTTAGTGTTTAGATTTTAAAGGAAAAATTTTTACTTTTATTTTAGTGTTTATTAAAGTCCTAGAGAGGGTAAAGCATAAATTGAGAAGAAATAAAATTTATTAAATTGAGATTTATTGAAGTGAAACAAAGGTGATTAAGACTTAAGCTAAATTATGTGCTAAAAGTGTCATAAAATGAGCATATGGCATGGTGGAGTTGGCGCATGGGTTCAAGTAAGAGGGAAGAGGTTCAATCCCTTGTATGGCACCTAAATGAATTTTTGCTTTTAATTTTCTGCTCATGACTAGGAAGTGTCGGCAAGGGACATATAAGGAAGGTGTTGACCATGTATTTTTGGTTAGTGTATCAATGGATTAAGGTAACAACTAACTTATGGCATGGAATCAAAGGTTTAAGGAAAGATAGGGAAACATAAGGCACATATCAAGGGAAAATTTGAAAGAAATCATGGCCATTTGACCATGTGCTGGACGGCAATATTGGTAAGGGAGGAGAGCCAAAATTTTGTTAGTTTGGCTAAAATCTCATCCTTTTCTCTTTGGTCATTCTTTGCACATTGTGCAGATTTTCTTTGTTTTCTCCTTTCAACATCCCTCTTGGCGAATATTGCATTTGGCAAAGCCAAAATCTCTTGACCATTTGGTCACTTTCATCCACTTTGTTAATTTTCTTTTGTATTCTCCTCAGTGCGAAATCACCCATACCAAAATCAGTTTCTTTTCTTTTCTTTTGCCATGGCCGAATGCACTAAATCCTAAAGGTCTATTTTTTTCTTTCATCTTCTTTTCTCTTTGAAATCAAACTATCTTATCACCATCTCTTTCTCATATTCTAATTATTTCAATCAAAGTTTCTTCATCTACACTCCTTAGCCGAATGCTATTGTGCCTATAAACCAAATATTTTTCTTTTCCTTGAACATACATAGTCAATCCTTCATCATTTAGACACCATTCTCCATTCCTTCTTTTCAATCGTGGATTATAGGTAAGGGTTCTTTTCCATTTTCGATTTATTAAGGTACTATGGCGAATGGTAATGGTGATTTGAAGGACTTTAGAATCAATATAACGCTCATTCTAATAACGTTCTTTTCGTTATTATTATTTAGTGCAATAACGAGATCTAACTCAAGTGATCGGGAGAAACGTTGGAAACGTTTTATTTTGTAAGGAAATCAAATCTCTTTAAATCTCTAGTAAATTGATATTATTTTAGATCTAACTAAATTCCTTGGATCTTGAAGACCGTCAAAATAGGGAAGAAAAGGGCGGTGTTCAGTTATCGTAAGAGGGGTGGATCTGTAAATCCCCATTCAAACGAAGAAGCGGTTTTAAAATCAAGGATTTTCCACGGGTTCGGGCCATCTTCCAAAGAAGTCCATTATTCGAAGTGGTACGAACCTCCGAGCCGTTATACGTTGGTGGATTCTCGGCGGCTAGTGAATCGATAAACGAGGCAAAACCGAAAATCGAAGTGATTCAAAATCAAGAGGGTAAGATTTTGGATCTATTATCGATTAAGATTTTATTTTTACGAGTTAGTTGTCTAACGGATCAAAATATGTTTTAGGTGCCGAGGAGCGAGAAGGGTTAGTACTCACGGTATCGAGGTGTGTAATTTCACACTCATTATTTTTGGTTGGATGTCAAATTTGAATGGAAGCAAAATCGTAAAAACGACTAGATCGGTAAAAGCGCTAAAATTGATATTTTGACGAAAATACGTAAAACGACTAAATCGTGAAAACTACTAAAACGCCTCAAGAAATTAATTGTTATTATGAAAATTTGATGTTTCGTGTAAATGGGCCGTAAATACTCTAGTTCGTGTAAATGGGGTAAATACTCTAGTTCGTGAAAATGGTAGTAAATACTCTAGTTCGTGAAAATGGGCCAAAATACTCTAGTTCGTTAAAATTTAGCCAAAACACTCTAGTTTGATAAATGGGCCAAAGCCCACTAAATTGCTAAATAGACAAATTGCTATAATTATGGGCCAAATGAAATGTTATTGTTAAACCCACCATGTTATGTATTGTTAATAAATTTTATATTTTAAAGTACATGTATAATTGCATGGGTGGGATATATGAAGAGAAGAATGGCCATTGCCACAATATCCGCTTATTGCTCTAGTTCGTGGTTCTGCGCCAATATCGGCTTATTGCTCTAGTTCGGTGGCTATGCCACAATTATAAAAAGGCTTAATGCCTACGATTGGTGTGATGGCGGGTGGGTTGACTTGATCCCCCACTGTGTGATGGTTGGTACGGGGTGTTAGCGGATGGATATTAGGTTTGGGTTGGGAATTACATTTTTCATGCATTATTAATTATTTTAAATTCATGATATATTGTTGAATTCTGAATTGGGCTCAAGCCCAGCATAATATCTTGACAATCTGGCCCAATAATGGTGGTAAGTGAGTTACACATCGAGTTCCAAGTAACTCACCCTTTAATTTCTTTCCATCTCGTAATGGAAACCGATGTGGACTTCAATGAGGATGACTTCGTGGAGGCCATATCGCTAAATAAGGGTTATTTAAAACTCGAACTTTTAATTATTATTTTTACTATTTTGGGATGTTGTAATAAATGGCCTCTATAAATAACTTATGGATTTTATGTGTGTTTGGAATTTAAAACTTTATTTTGGACTTTTAAATCATGGGCTATGATTATATGATGCTTTATAAAAATAAATTTGGGTTTTCAAGTATATGAAATTCTTTTATAAATAATTCTTTTTATTGTTAACTCTTTAACAAATCTCCTAACGGTTTTATTAATACAATGATTTTCAACTAATGTTTCAAAATTTATCAAAATCAAATACTCTTCAAATTTTAAACCTCAGATATAAAATTGTAGTTTTCAACTCATTAAAGATTTAAGAATAGCTCGAATCATGTAACAAACCAAATCTAGTCTCAACGACAGACCGGTTTGGGGTGTTACAGTTATGCTAAATGTTGTGTTTTTTCAAAAGCCAAATAGCATAGCGGTGGAAAACATTACGTTACCCTTATGGACATAAGCAAGGACTCCGGGTAGGTCCTTTATGGTGAATAACGTGCTTTGTCTATGTGAAACCTATATGTGTGCCATGTTATATTCCTTTAAGTGTTAAGTATGATCATATTGTGTGGAGAAACATATACATGAAATATGGGTATGATGAGAGGAGGGGAAAGGCATGATTTACTAGACTGTCACCAGTGGTTAGGTACCATACGTGGGTTGGCCGCACATATCATGATTTTGTGACTAAGTCTCAGTGGTTTGGAACTAGCAGTGGTTAGGTACCACATATTCTTATTTTGTGACTTGTCCCAGTGGTTAGGTACCACAGTGGGTTGGCCCCACATATCGTTATAAGGGATCATCACCAGTGGTTGGGTACCACAAGTGGGTTGGCCCCACATATGATTATTTGTAAGTTCGGTTACCAGTGGTTAGGTACCACCAGTGGCTAGGTGCCACAAGGGGTAGATTTGGGAGACTTGGGTGGATATTTAGGTAATGGGTTGCATGACATGCATAATATCATATGAATCTGTGTATGAGCTTAACGTCTTTTGGGATGGGGAATTACACACTAGGTCTCGGTGACTCACCCCTTCTGTTACATTTTGCAGATAATGCTTAGATTGTGGATTCGAAGCCGTGGTGGACTCGTGGTGGCCATGCTCAACCATTGTTTCTATTTCACTGTTTATTACGGATTTAGTTTTCCTCTACTATAAGTTTTGTTTTCAGTTTGTAATAAGGCCACTTAAACTTTACTTTGGGATTTATTATTTGTTCTATTTTTCCTTAAACTTTTATTAAACGAAAAAGGCATGCCAAGTAATTTATGAAATGGATGTTTTTTTATAAACTCAAGTAAATTCTTTGAGTTTCTCTAAAGTGAAATGCCGGATAGATAATAAACAAAGGCTAACAACAAGGTAATTCTATCATGCTGAATTAAGTTTCAAAATGTTTTAACAATTTGCTCAATTCAACCACGTTTTTCTTTAACTACACAAAAGTTTTCTTTTCAAATCAAGTTGACAAAATGGTTTGGAAGACGTTTTCTTCCCAGTGACACGCCAGATTCGGTTGTAGCGTTTAGACCGGGTTTGGGGTGTTACATGACATCCTTAGCCACGACTCATTTGGGATCAGATCCATTTACTATACGAAAGAAGAGAAACATATTTTATTGTCAGGAGTCATCACACTATCACAGAAAAAATTATGGCATGTATAGCTAGACTCACACGCGCTACATTAGTCCGAGAACTGACTAAATCGTAGCTCTGATACCAATCAAATATAACACCCCTAACCTGTATTCGTCACGGATTGAGGTTACAAGGCATTATCAAACAAAACACAGATTATAACAGATGTTTACTAATCATATGGTCATAACCGAATGTATCATGAGTGATGATGTACTTTCAAAACATACTTAAGCGTTAATGCACATATCTCAAATCAATTTAGCCAAATTCATACATATATGCATTTTTTTCATCAAATAACAAAAGTCACTAATCAATGGTAATTTAAATTCCATTAGCCGAATATGTTCACATATAAAATCACTCTACCAAATCAATTTTTAATTATCAAACCCGAACATACATGTATACTCAATTCCTATCAATATGAAATATACTAAATTCAATACCAATTGCCGAACATTCAACCATATTATAGATCAGCTCTCTTGAAATTCACATAAATGAGACATCAAGACCAACATAACTTATATTAACCAAAAACATATAAACGTAAACTCATTACACACACATATATTTATATATATCATAACCAATTTACACAACCAAGATATATTCAACCTTTAGCACCATTCATACTTATCATGAAACTTATTTACCAAATCATACAAATAGCATGGTCATCACTTCACAACTATTATTTAACTTAATAATCAAGCACTTATATAACCAAACACCAATCATAAACACATCATGTAATATGCTTCCATCATAATTCAATATCATTATCGAATTCACATAAGTCCAAAATCTTATCATGATTTAGCCATTTTCGCATGGCATATACATATATATACATATCATTCAAAAATAGACTCAGAGGTAACTGATAAACCGTAAATGTAACATATTTTAATCCCACATTTAGCATACTTTTAGATGATCTATTCCTTGATTTATGTAAAAAGGTGCTCTTAATCCTTTCTTTTCATGTTTTTTACTCAGGAAAGAGCCTAGGGACGAAAAGAACGAGAAACGGGCTTAAAAAGGGCCAATGTGGGCTAATGTGGAAGTCGACACAGCCTGGACTTCAAGCCACAGGGCCGTGCCTCGACAATTAACTAGAACACAACCTAACCACGATTTACACGATCGTGCCTCCGTCAACAAACCCGAACATGGCCTGAAGTCGATTAACACGGGCGTGTGCCCTAGGGCGTGTCCCTACCGTAGAAAAGAGCAATTCTACTCGAAATAGGATACTTTGAGGTAAAGAAACACATTCCAAAGCCTATTCAAACACCCGAGTAGGAATTATACTTGAATTAGGATTCTTAGAGGCCAAGGCATCTCAAAGTCTATATAAACACCCAAGGGGGCAACTTACGTTCAGAGTTCAGCAGAAACCTTCTGCCAGAGCCAGCAGTTAGCTAGGCCAAGGAGCCGAGCCAGAAAGGCCAGATTTGTGGGAATCACTTGAAAAGAACTAGTTGATCCATCTCAAGAAGGCGAAATTCTACTTAAGATGGTGGATCTCTCCTTCAATTCCTTCAGGAAGTTTTAGGGATTTCTTATGTTTTGTTTTATCTTTTCTTCTGAGATGTTTTTTTATCATTATGAACTAAACCCTTCACATACCTGAAGGGGATGAAACCTAGACGAATCTTGTTATTGTTTTCTGAACTATATGATAAATACTTAGTTTGTTCTTAATTATGTGTGCTTAATTCTTGTGTTAATACTTCCGGGATATTACTCCAACTTGAATGTGCTTAGGTGGTGGAGCAAATGTCCCTGCTTAAGAGTAGATCTAACATAATAAAGCGGAGTTGATCGCGAGCCTAGAGATAGAGTGACGAGATTTTGCCGGATTAGGGTGAAACCTAATATGAGAGTCAATAGATCGAGTTAATTCGATTCTAGGGGTTTTAATTAGAAAGAGATTTCAATTAATCAACCTAGGGTTAGACGTTATTCGCCTCGAGAGAGGGTTTAATAAAAATTAGGGAGTCTTACAGATCAAGCTAAGTGAATAATTTGTCTGGTTCAGTGTTAGATAACAAGTGAAGTCTAGGTGGATTCCTTCTAGGGTATCGTCGTAATCAACTGAGTTATTTTGAAAGATATTTCTTCAATTTGTTCTTTTTGTCTTTGCATATTAGTTTAGTAATTAGTTAGTTTTTAGTTAAATCAATCAATCACTTCATATTTAGGCTAAATAATAGAAAGAAAGTGAGTATTAGTACTTTTAATTCCCTTGGGTTTGACAATCCGGTCTTGCCTAAGCTATACTACTGTTCGATAGGTGCACTTGCCTTAAGCCGTTGTCAAAGTTAGTTTCCAGGTTCGATCATTCTCTTTATAAATTTTAAAACTTGACAATTCAGACGATCAAGTTTTTGGCGCCATTGCCGGGGAATTAAAATATTAAGAAAACTCTATTTTTATTACTTTAGCCGCTTTTTTATTTTCTTCAATTTATTTTTATTATTTTTTTACTGTGCTAATTTTTCCTCTATTTTTGTTTTTGACAGATAATTTTAGTCTATAAGAGAAAAAGGCACTGAATAATTATTAGTGGCAAGTCATGAGGACAATTCCTACTAAAGTAGCCAATGTCTTCAACCTCGACATGGTCACCAGGTTATCTAATCAGTTAGAGATGATGAATAAAAAGATTGATGGTTCGTATAGTCTCTTGTAGGTAGACCCAAAAATACAATATGATTTGAATTTAGGAGGCGTGGCGAATCCTAAGTACCCACCCTACGGATTTGGCATGGAAAACGAGCAAGCTCATTATACGGGTACCTATTCTAGACCACAAAATAATTTTTATAATGACACTTATAATGCAGGTTGGAGGTACCACCCAATTTCTCGTGGGATGATAAAAATAGCCAAAGATCGAAACTCCCTCCAGATTTTCAACAACCACCTCACCAACAGGAAGAGGAGTCGAACATTGAAGAGATGTTGACAAAATTCATGGCATCCACAGATACCCATATCCAAGACACCGAGACCACCCTTAAGAATCGACAAACATCGATTGAAGGGATCAAGAACCAAGTTGGTGAACTTACTAAGTCAGTTGGGGAAATTACTAAGTCAGTTGGACAACTTGCTAAGCTGATCTCAGAACTACCACAAGGAAGCTTGCCAAGCAATACTGAAACTAACCCGAGAGAGCAAAATCAAGCCATTTAAGATAGTGAAGGGTTAAACGTACCAAACCCAAGGGAAGAACCTGTGGTAAGTGAAGGTAAGGATGAGGTGTGCCATGATATACCAGAATCGGCAACTACAGAGAACCAACCTCGTATACTATATTCAGAAGCAATAAAGAAGGGCAACACAGAGGAACAGTTTGGTAAGTTTCTTAAACTTTTAAAGCAATTACATATTAACTTACCGTTTCTCGAAGCTCTTTTGTAGATACCCGATTATAGAAAATTTTTAAAAGAGTTGTTGACAAACAAACGGAAGCTAGACGAGGCATCGCATGTGGAGCTAAACGCAATGTGCTCAGCAATTCTACAAAATAAACTGCCACATAAATTAAAAGATCTAGGGAGTTTTACAATTCCATGTTTAATTGGTAGTTTATCTATTGATAATGCTTTAATTGATTTAGGGGCAATCATTAATTTTATGCCTTATAAAATGTTTAACAACTAGGTCTAGGAAAACCCAGACAAACTAGGATGAGCATTAAATTAACTGATAAAACTATCAAAATTCCTAGGGGTATAATAGAAAATGTTCTAATCAAAATTGATAAATTCGTATTCCTAGTAGACTTTGTCGTTTTAGACATGGATGAGGATAATTCGATTCCTTTAATTTTAGGAAGACCCTTTCTAGTAACTGCCAAGACTAAAATTGATGTTGGTACAGGAAAACTCATTCTTCGTATAGGTGATGAATCAATCAGTCTACAAGCTCTTGACTCGGCCAGAACATCGACTAATAAAGATGAGGAAGTAAATTCAGTTGATAACAAATTTGTTCAACCTTCATCCCAGGAAACACCACGAAGCCACAAACCTGAGCCAGATCATACACCTCGTGCCAATAAAGAAGAATTACATCAGGAACGAAGCCTTAAGGTCGACAAACTAGAAGAGTGGAAGACACACTTTAAAGAGAAACCAAAATTACACGACGTGAAACCGAATGAAACCCCAAACGAGCTGGTAGGAACAAAAAATCACTTCAAAATAGGGGATCAGGTATTTTTGAATAAGGAAAACCTTCAAATCACCAATTCAGACCTCAAGACAAACAAAGAAATCACTTTTGAGGTACTTAATGTCTTCCTATACGGCACAGTCGAGGTAAGCAATTCTAAATTCAACACTTTTGAGGTAAACACTACTCGACTTAAACTTTATATCAAAAACTGAGTTGATTGCATGAGAAAGGATTTTCGCCTCCTCAAACCACCATGACCATACAAATAACAGGTAAAGTCTAGCTTAAGACTTTAAAGGAGCGCTTCTCGGGAGGCAACCCGAGCACTAACCCATTTTTTATTGTATTTATTATTATTATTATTATTCCCTTTTTAGCATTCAAATAAACCAAAAGTGCAGATTTCTAGACCACACGACCTTGCACACGGCCATGGCCGTCGTGTGGGCACCACAAGTAGGTAAAAGGGCGTGACTGTAGAAGTGTGGCAACAGGAAAAAATTTTCCCCAAAACATGGGCCGCATCTCTATATAAACCCCCTTCTTACTTTTTCTTTTCCAATTATCTTTCTTCTTTCATTTTCCATTATTTACTTTTAATTTTATTTTTATCTTTATTTTTATTTTCTTTATTATTTTCTTCTTATTCTTCATGCCATTTAGATTTAGGTTAGGATACAAGAAAATCAGACTGGCTACTTCTAGGATTCAATCTCAAATGGTTCGAGGCGGTTCCCCACATTCACCTCCAACCCTATTCGGATTCTTTTCATTAACTTCATCCAAAAATTCAGGAAGTTTCACTTCTCCCTGTAGCATCCTAAATAATTGGGTATCATTATGTTGCTTAATGTTGGTTCGGGTTACTTGGAGATAGAATAAATATTATTATTTAAGTGTACATTTGAGTAAAGAAATTATATGACCTTAAGACTTAAATTAATTAAGTGCTAAAAGTTGGCATAAGTGAGTTAGTAGTAAAGAGGAGATGGCGCCATAAGTGTTTCTAGAGGGAAGGAGTTCGAAACACCTGACAAGCAACAATGAAATTTTATTTTTTTACTTTAACCTATGCATGTGTCGGCAAAGGGATAAGGATGGATGAGTTGTATTGTTTTATTTTTGGTAAGTAGACTAAAGGAAAAAGGTAATTGTTAACTTATGGTAGGGAATCAAGAAAGTTTGGAAAGATATGGGGACATAAGGCAAATATCAAGGAAAAGGTTTTGGAAACAAATTCATGGCCATTTGACCATGAATTTGGACGGCATTGTGGCTAAATGGGAGGTGGTCGAATATGTTAGTAGTTTGGCTAGGATTAGGAGTTAGTTTTTGGTCATTCCTATCATTTTGTGCAAGTTTTGCATTTTCTCTCAACCTTTCTCCTTTGGCCGAATTTGAGCTTTTGGTAAGCCTTAATTCTTTTGACCATTTGGTCATTTTTGCTCATCACTTTAGTATTCTTTTGTGTGCCTTTTCATAGTGACGAAATTACCAACACCAAAGATCATTCTTTTTCTTCCTTTCTCCATTGTCGAATGTACTTTGCCCCTAAACACATCTCTTACTTTCTCTTTTCTTCTCTTTGAAAACCGAACCACCGTCATCATCATCTTTTTCTCTCACCTTTTATTTTCTTTTCAATCATACCTTCTCCATTATTTTCTCTCATAGCCGAATCTCTTTCTTTTCCTAAACATCATTCTCAACCATTTCTTTTCAACCGTAGAGAATAGGTAAGAGTTCTTTTTAGTTCATGTTAGTTAACAGTGGTTTTGGTCGAATATTGATGGTGGTAAGAAGGATTTCTTGGATCGAAATAATCGTTCATTTTATTAATGTTTTTCTTTATTATACTTTAGTGCGATAGCGGAAGATCGGTACTCGAGTGTTCGTGAGTATCATAGAACGTTGGAATCGATTTAAGGTGTTAAGGGAACGTTTTGGTCGATTCTCTTATTGCGGAACAAGGATATTTGTGGTAAGGAAATCTTAATCTTAAAACCTTTAGTTGTATTTTCGATATATTCTTAAGTTGGATTAATGATCTTTTGTCATTGAAGACATTCAAAATAGGGAAAAAAGGGCAGTCCATAGTCTTCGTAAGAGGGGTGGATCCGCTATTCCCCCTAAATATAAAAGAAGGGCTATTTCGAGAATCTGAGATTTTCCACCGGGTTGCGGACCATCAACCGAGGGAAGTCAATTATTTGAAGTAGTTCGTACTCCAGAGCCTTTGTACGTTAGTGGATTCTCCGCGAGCAACGAATCGATAAACGAGGAGAAACCGAAAATAGAAGTGATTCAAAATCAAAGGGGTAAGGATTTGGATCAAATCCTAATAGAATATTTTTGATAAATGATAGTGTTCTAATAGATCGTATTATGTTTAGGTGTTGAAGAGCGAGAAGGATTAGTACTCACGATATCAAGGTGTGTAACTTCACGCTTTTCTCGGGTTGGATGTCATTCGTGGTATTGAGTAAAATCGTAAAGACGACTAAATCGGTATAATACGTATTAATTGGTATCTCGGTGAAAATACATGAAAACGATTAAAATTGTGAAAATTATGAAAACGCCCTCGTGAAGTTAGTTGTTAATATATAAATTTTATGTCTCGTAAAAATGGGCCGAAAAATATGCTAGTTAGTAAAATGGGTCAAATCTTTGTTAGATCGATAATCGGGTCAAATCTCTGTTAGATCGATAAATGAGCCGAAATCTCTACTAGATCGATAAATGGGCCGAAATCTCTGCTAGATCGATAAATGGGCCAAATCTGCTAGATCGATAAATGGGCGAAATCTCGATAGATCGATAAATGGGCGAAAAGCTCGATAAAATTGTTTAATGGGTAAAAGCTCGATAAATTGTTAAATGGGCGAAAAGCTCGATAAATTGTTAAATGGGCCAAACTCTTAGCTAGATCAAATTGGGTTTAAAATGCTAGATTGCTAAATGGGCTAAATGCTATTTCAAAATTTTGGGCCTTAATAAAAACTAGAAATATTGACTCTTATGTTATTCAAATCTTTTGATAAAATCATCATATAAACTTAGACAAATTTTTTTGCATACATGTTGCATGGGTTGGGATTAATAATGAAGAGAAGAAAGGCCTGTTGCCAAAATCTAGTTCGGTGGCTTTGCCACAAAATAATTAAATGGCTAATTGCCTCTAGTTCGGTGGCTCTGCCACAAAATAATTAAATGGCTAATTGCCTCTAGTTCGGTGGCTCTGCCACAAATATTAATGGCTCAATGCCTCTAGTTCGGTGACTTTGTCACAATCTAGTTCGGTGGCTCTACCACAAATCTAAGATGGCTTAATGCCTGTGATTGGTGTGACTGAAAGTAGTTTATAGTGGCCTTATTACAAAAATAGCAAACCCAAAATAAAGTCTAAGTAATAAAATTTAAATTAATAAGTTTAAGTTGGGAAATCTCCACAATACTTGATACGAAAGCATACCTCAAAATCCTTGTCAATTCCGATCCATCGCACTATGAATTATCTAAAAGTTTATCCCACAAAAGGGGTGAGTCATAAACTCAATGTATAACACATACATTAAAAGGTCCATTTTATCATATGCTTTAAGTCCAAAAATTTCACATATGTCCATAGGCCCATTTAACTCATATTTAGCCCAAAGGCCCACTTAGCTCATATTTAGCCCAAAGGCCCATTTAGCTCATATTTAGCCCAAAGGCCCATATTATAGCAGATCAAATAATAATCATTCAATATTACATGGTTATGTACATGAAATGAAATGCAAGCCCGCCCACCTAAATATCCATCCGCTACACACCACCGCACTCAACCAACACAGTGGGGATTACTAAATTGACCCTCCATCCGCTACACACCATCGAAGGCGCTTGTCGCACCAACATGCACATCGCCTTATAATATTATGGCAAAGCCACCAAAACAGATGTGACCAAGTCACCGATCAAGTCCAAATTTCAAATACGTGACCAAGTCACCAGATTCACATATGTGACCAAGTCACCGAGTTCAAATATGTGACCAAGTCACCGAGTCAAATATGTGATGAAGTCATCGAGTCAAATATGTGACCGAAGTCACCGTAAATGTGGTAAAACCACCGAATACTTCCTCCTTTATCAATAATACCCATATGCCCATGCACATACATATCAAATCGATTTTCATGCTATTTACCCCACAAAACATAATATAATCATACTTCATTTCATATTTATGCATATAGCAAAAATAAACGGAATATTGGGGTAAACATATTCGAATTTTGTATACCAATGATTGGTATCCACAAACAAACATATTGTCATAAAATCACTTTTAAAATATAGATCTATGGAAATTTTAATGTAAGGTTACACACCTAGTGACAAGGAGAACAATGCTCTCTCGCTCATCAACACCTATTTGATTAACACGCTTGGTTAGTATAAACTATTGCTAATAAAATTGTAATTATTGACGAGAAATCTAATTCCTTACCCCTGATTCTCAAACGACAGTTATTTGTGGTTTTTCCACTAGATGGATCAAAACCGCCGATATTCCACCAACGTAAAGTGGTTCTATGGTATGCACTACTTCAAATAACCGATCCTCGTTAGCAGAGGGTCCACAACCCGTGGAAAGTCTCTAACCACGACATCGCCGCTCTTCGCTTGAAGTTTGATGGTAAAGGAATACCTCCTCTCTTCCAAACACCGACGACTCTTTTCTTACCTATCTTATTGATCTTAAATCGTCCCTAAAATAACGATCAATTAGTAATCTATCTAAATAAAATGGTATGATCTAAATTAATAACCTTACCTTGATGATTTCAATGGTCACTTAAAGGTTGTCTTCAACAAAGATCTTTGAAAAATCTTTTCAAATGATTTGGCCTAGAGAGAAATTAAAAGATCATGATTCTAATTTTGCTAAAGTAAAAAGAATTGATGAAAATGATTGATAAAATCTTACTTTGAGTTCTTCAAGATTCTGCCTTAACAAAAGAGAAGAGAAATGGTGGTTTCAACATGATGGTTTTCTTTTGAGGAAAGAAGAAAGATAATGGAAATGATAGAAAAGAGAGAGGAAAGAAAAGATGATGATAAAGAAAAGAAAAGGGATAGGTTTAGAGACCTATGCACATTCTACCAAAGAGGTAAAAATTGAAGAAAAATGGTTCTTGATCCTTTGTAGTTTCGGCAAAGAGGGAAAGAAAGAGAGGATTAAAATGAAAAGAAAAAGAAAAGGAGAAATGATCAAAGAGAAAGGAGATTGGTTTTGGGGCTTAGATGCATTCTACCAAAGGGAGAAATGAACAAGAAAATGGTGCTTGATCTTTTGTGGTTTCTGCTATGAGAGGGAAAAAAGAAAATAGAATGAAAAAGAAAGAAAAGAAAATGAAAGAGAAGGCTTTTGGTGAAAGTTAAATTGCACTAAAGAGGAAGAAAAGAAGTGATTTCAAAAGTGACAATATTTTGGCATCAAAAGAGATAAAATTTTGAGAGGAAAAGGTACCTATTTGGTCAAAAATACCAATGCCAAAACAAAGCAAACTTGTACCAAATGCCAATGATAGTTTTTTAGGGAAAGGTTTTGGAGAAGGAGAAAAGATGGACACTTTGCTAGGATTAATGGCCAACTAGCCCCTAATGGCTACATTAAATTTTCTATCAACCTAGCCAACTCCACTCTAGAACATTCTTGGCCGACACTTATAGGGAAGAAAACAAAAATAAAATCCTCCCTTATGCTAGCTAGAGATCGAACTCACTCCTCAAGCACACATCCATGCATCTTAACCACCTTTCCAATTACTCAATTCATGCTAAATCCTTTTCAAAAGTTGGCTCAAATGACTTTTGAAAGTTTTCTTGGCTCAAATGTTAAATGATTTTATAAGAGCATGGCACTCGAGTTCTCGGCCCATCCATCGGTATGTACTTTATCGATATGTGATATGTATGATAGTTTAAACTTAAACTATACTTTAGAGACATGGACCTTAGGTGTTTGTGAGCTACTACGGAAAAACTACTGAATATCTGTTTCATAAAACTTTCCTTTAATAAGAAATGAAAAGACTCTAATACATAAGACTTTTTTGTAAAAACAGATAAGATACGTAGTAGACATGAGTTCTAGGGGACGTGGTCGTCGTGGACATAGAAGAGGAAGGATGACTATTTCGGAACCAGTTCGATCTGGTCAAGGTTCCGAGAATGAAGCTCCGCCACCGGCTGTTGGGGTGGACTTTCAAGAACAAAATGAAGGAGGTGACCTTGAGATCACAAGTCAGGTCATGAGTTTTAGAACGTGTAGCGAAAGCTAGTTCTGGAAATGGGTCTCGAAAGTTAGTAGCTGAGAGACTAAGATCAAATGGAGCTGAGGTTTTCAGAGGAGTATCTGGAGTAGCTCCTAATGTAGCTGAATATTGGTTGGAGGCATTCGAGAGGATCATGGACGATATAGACTGCACTGATGAAGAGAAATTGAAAGGTGCTATTTCACTTCTCCGTGATGAAGCCTACCAGTGGTGGCTCACTATAAAGGAGAGTACCCCTGTGGATAGTCTGGATTGGGGGTATTTTAAGATTAAATTTGAAGGAAAATATGTTGGAGCTAGCTACATCGACTCCCGAGAGGAAGACATTTCAATTTGGTCTAAGGGAACAAGTCGATAGTGAATATGAAGTGAATTTTTGCGACTTAGCCATTATGCCAGAGGGATAGTGGCTACGGAATATGAACGGTGTATCAGATTTGAAGATGGTCTTAGAGATGAGCTTCGAGTGATGATTGCTCCACACCGTGAAAGAGACTTTGCAATCTTAGTGGAAAGGGCAAGAATTGCCGAAGAGGCTAAACGGACCGAGAGACAGAACCGGGACAGAGGCCAGAGCAAGAATAAGAGAAGCTTTGGGTCCTCAGGGTCATCCGGGAATTTTCAGAAGAAATCAAGAAATGAAGGACCGTGAGGTCAACAGACTGCTCCGGGAGGACAAAATCGTACTTGTTCTCAATGTGGGAAAATACACTCGGAAGAATGTTGGAAAAAGACCGACGGATGTTTCAAGTGCGGTTCAAAGGATCACATGATCAAGGATTGCCCGATGAACTCAGAAAAGAATCGTCCAGCAAGTCAGGGTGCTAATCAGACTGACAGAAGCGGACAGCAGCCGATAAGGGGCCGTGGTCCAAATGGAAGGGGTAATGGCTCTGGTAGAGGCCATGGAACTTCAGCGAGCAGGCGTGGTAGCTCGAGGCGAGACAGCAGTCCGGTATATGCGGTTTGTCGCAGAGAAGACAAGTGGCCTTTTGATGTTATCACGAATACGCTTTCGATTTACGGGTTGCCTTTTATTGCTTTAATAGATATAGGGTCAACTCATTCCTATATCGCTAGTGAAGTATCCGGGACTTTGCATGTGACTTCAAATCGTACCTAGGAAGATGATCGTACTTAGTCCTTTAGGATGAGCGGAGAAATAGACAAACTTTTTAAGGAAGTGCCTTTGGAAGTTCAAGGGATAAGGGTGGATCCTCGGAAGATTGAGGCTGTGCTAGATTGGAAACCACCTAAGTCCGTGAATCGAGGTTCGCAGTTTCTTGGGATTAGCCGAATATTACCAAGATTCGTCAAGGATTTTCATCGATAGTTGCACCTTTAACGAAATTGTTGAGAAAGGAAGTACCTTTCGTGTGGGTGATAAGCAACAAGAGAGTTTTGAGAAGCTCAAGAAAGTTTTGACTAAGCTCGATTTTGATCCGACTGAGGTAGGAAAAGATTTAAATCGTGTATTGTGATGCTTCTCACACGGGATTAGGATGTATTCGATGCAAGGCGGAAGGTAGTTGCGTATGCGTCTCGGTAGTTGAGACCGCACGAGGTCAATTACCCGACGCATGACTTGGAGTTGGCAGCTGTAGTCTTTGCTCTTAAAGTTTGGAGACATTACTTATACGGGGAAAAGCCAGTGATATACACGGACCACAAAAGTCTGAAATATCTACTGACTCAGAAAGAACTGAATTTGAGGCAGCGAAAGTGGATAGAGTTGTTGAAAGACTACGACTGTTCCATCAAGTACCACCCGGGCAAGGCGAATGTGGTGGCAGACGCTCTAAGTCGAAAAGTGGTGTCAGATTTGAGGGCGATGTTTGCACACCTTAGTCTTTACGATGACGGAAGCTTATTGGCAGAACTTCAGGTTAAGCCGACATGGTTAAGTCAAGTGAAAGAGAGGCAATTAGTAGATGAAGATCCGAGTGAAAAGCTTGGCCAGTCTGAGTGGGAAATTGGAAGATTTTGGTATTATGTGACGGTATTGTGCTTCAAAGGTAAAGTATGTATGCCAAAGGATCAAGAGTTGAGGCAAAAGATACTTCAGGAATCGCATGGTAGCCCCTATGCTATGCATCCTGGAGGAAATAAATTATACCGAGATTTACAAGATCAATTTTGGTGGCCTGGACTTAAGCGAGAAGTTACGGAGTTTGTAGGAAAGTGCTTGACGTGCCGACAAGTCAAGGTTGAACATCAAGTACCATCGGGATTGCTTCACCGATAAAGATTCCACAGTGGAAGTGGAGAGAATCACCATGGACTTTGTTAGTGGGCTTCCTCTTACGCCTACTAAGAAAGACTCAGATGGGTGATAGTGGACCGATTGATGAAATCGCACATTTTATCCGATTCGGGTTGATTATTCTTTGCGTAAATTGGCGAAGTTATATGTGGTGAGATTGTGAGATTGCATGGAGTGCCGTTGTCGATAATTTTGACGAGATTCGAGATTTACGTCGCGATTTTGGAAAGCATTGCATCGATTTGGGCACCGATTGGACTTCAAGACGGCATTTCATCCTCATTCGACGATCCATCCGAAAGAGTAATCCAAATCTTAGAAGATATGTTAAGGGGATGTGTGATAGATTTCAAGGAAGTTGGGAGGAATTCTTACTGTTGGCGAATTTGCGTACAACAACAGATTTCAATCCAAAGATACTGGATGGCACCGTATGAAGCATTATATGGACGGAAGTGTCGCACTCCTACGTGTTGGATGTAATTAGGGAACGCCGATTTTGGGTCCGAGTTAGTGGTGAATCCAAGAAAAGGTTAAGATAATCCGGGCTCGGTTAAAGGAAGCATCCGATGACAAAAATAAATGACGCAGATCTAAAGTGGAAAGAAATAGAGTATGCGATGGGAGACCAAGTTTTCCTAAAGGTTTCACCTTGGAAAAAGTGATGAGATTTGGACGCAAAGGAAACTAAGTCCCGTGTTCATTGGACCTTATCGGATTGTGAAGCGGGTCGATCTGTGGCATATCGATTAGATTTGCCTTCAAATTGAAGCAAATGCACGATGTGTTTCATGTTTCAATGTTACGCCTTACGGTCGAGATCCATCTCATGTAGTGCCGCTTGAAGAGGTGAATTAAGATCGACTTGTCATATGAAGAGAGCCAATACAAATTTCGAACGAGATGTAAAGGTTTTACGGAGAAAGTCGGTTCCTCTCGTCAAGGTATTATGGCGTAATCATGGATCGAAGAAGCTTCGTGGGAACCGGAGGAAGCGATGCGACATCAATACCCTCACTTATTCCAGCCAGGTAATTTCGAGGATGAAATTATTTTAAGGGGTAGAATCGTAACATCCTCGATAATTAGAGGTTATGCATCTTACTTAATTGAATGAAGTTGCATGCTTAATTATTATTAAGTGTATTTTGGAAGTTATTTGAGCTTCATTAATTAAGAGCATGCTTAGTAAAACTTTAATTCCTATTAATTAGAGAGAGCTAAGCAAGTTAGGCCTTAAGAATTAATGATAAGAGGATTTAGCATGAATTGAGTAATT